>JAOYRU010000313.1:52500-62500 GCA_026315105.1 Locusta migratoria
TCGTTGCGTGCGCAACTGTTTGCATAGGCGGGACCGGGGCGTTTGACGGCCCCTGTTCCATTCCACATTCGTCGTACGGCTCCACACCGGAGCAGAGAGGCACTCGGGCGAAAGTCATTCAAAACCGGCGCCGGGCGCCAGGTGCCGCGGGCCTCCCGCCTCCGGAGCTTCAGCGCTCGTACACCAGCTCAGCAGTTAGTTTTGAGACGTGCGCGTGGTCCCGCACGCGGCGCGCGCCCAGGAGGCGCAGTGTCTGTATGCGCGACAAGACACGCACATCGCAAGACATGCAGTCAAGTCGGTAATGATCCTTCCGCAGGTTCACCTACGGAAACCTTGTTACGACTTTTACTTCCTCTAAATGATCAAGTTTGGTCATCTTTCCGGTAGCATCGGCAACGACAGAGTCGATGCCGCGTACCAGTCCGAAGACCTCACTAAATCATTCAATCGGTAGTAGCGACGGGCGGTGTGTACAAAGGGCAGGGACGTAATCAACGCGAGCTTATGACTCGCGCTTACTGGGAATTCCTCGTTCATGGGGAACAATTGCAAGCCCCAATCCCTAGCACGAAGGAGGTTCAGCGGGTTACCCCGACCTTTCGGCCTAGGAAGACACGCTGATTCCTTCAGTGTAGCGCGCGTGCGGCCCAGAACATCTAAGGGCATCACAGACCTGTTATTGCTCAATCTCGTGCGGCTAGAAGCCGCCTGTCCCTCTAAGAAGAAAAGTAATCGCTGACAGCACGAAGGATGTCACGCGACTAGTTAGCAGGCTAGAGTCTCGTTCGTTATCGGAATTAACCAGACAAATCGCTCCACCAACTAAGAACGGCCATGCACCACCACCCACCGAATCAAGAAAGAGGTATCAATCTGTCAATCCTTCCGGTGTCCGGGCCTGGTGAGGTTTCCCGTGTTGAGTCAAATTAAGCCGCAGGCTCCACTCCTGGTGGTGCCCTTCCGTCAATTCCTTTAAGTTTCAGCTTTGCAACCATACTTCCCCCGGAACCCAAAAGCTTTGGTTTCCCGGAGGCTGCCCGCCGAGTCATCGGAGGAACTGCGGCGGATCGCTGGCTGGCATCGTTTATGGTTAGAACTAGGGCGGTATCTGATCGCCTTCGAACCTCTAACTTTCGTTCTTGATTAATGAAAACATACTTGGCAAATGCTTTCGCTTCTGTTCGTCTTGCGACGATCCAAGAATTTCACCTCTAACGTCGCAATACGAATGCCCCCGCCTGTCCCTATTAATCATTACCTCGGGTTCCGAAAACAAACAAAATAGAACCGAGGTCCTATTCCATTATTCCATGCACACAGTATTCAGGCGGGCTTGCCTGCTTTAAGCACTCTAATTTGTTCAAAGTAAACGTGCCGGCCCACCTCGACACTCGGTAAAGAGCACCGCGGTAGGATTTCAACGGGGTCCGCCTCGGGACGCACGGGCACGCACGAGGCGGCCGCGCGCCTTCGGCTCGCCCCACCGGCAGGACGTCCCACGATACATGCCAGTTAAACACCGACGGGCGGTGAACCAACAGCGTGGGACACAAATCCAACTACGAGCTTTTTAACCGCAACAACTTTAATATACGCTATTGGAGCTGGAATTACCGCGGCTGCTGGCACCAGACTTGCCCTCCAATAGATACTCGTTAAAGGATTTAAAGTGTACTCATTCCGATTACGGGGCCTCGGATGAGTCCCGTATCGTTATTTTTCGTCACTACCTCCCCGTGCCGGGAGTGGGTAATTTGCGCGCCTGCTGCCTTCCTTGGATGTGGTAGCCGTTTCTCAGGCTCCCTCTCCGGAATCGAACCCTGATTCCCCGTTACCCGTTACAACCATGGTAGGCGCAGAACCTACCATCGACAGTTGATAAGGCAGACATTTGAAAGATGCGTCGCCGGTACGGAGACCGTGCGATCAGCCCAAAGTTATTCAGAGTCACCAAGGCAAACGGACCGGACGAGCCGACCGATTGGTTTTGATCTAATAAAAGCGTCCCTTCCATCTCTGGTCGGGACTCTGTTTGCATGTATTAGCTCTAGAATTACCACAGTTATCCAAGTAACGTGGGTACGATCTAAGGAACCATAACTGATTTAATGAGCCATTCGCGGTTTCACCTTAATGCGGCTTGTACTGAGACATGCATGGCTTAATCTTTGAGACAAGCATATGACTACTGGCAGGATCAACCAGGGAGCTGCCTTGCTTGCATAGCGTAGCAGCGAGGCCTGGCCGGGAGTGCGTCCCGGCGGCCCGCGCGAACACGCAGTTCGCACCAGGAAGAAGAGTCCAGGAGGAGGCGGGGCTCCCCTGCACGATACACCTCGAAACCCTCTCAGGTCCCGGCGGCGCGCGGCGCCGGCCGAAGCACGTGGTCGGGTCCGAGAGAGGCGCAATCGCCCGGAGACAGGCGAGTAGACGAGTTCAGAAAACCCGTGCTCCCAACTGAGCTTGCCGCTGCCGGCAGAGGCCCGGGAGCGTGCTGTCGTGGCATTGCCGGCGGGAGGCAACACGGACGGCCGAGGCCGGCCGGAAGCTCCGGCGCCGGCGCCACAAGGGCGGGGCCGGGGCCCCGCCCCGTAGGCGGCGTGCAGAAGCGGGCGGGCGCGGCCGAGTCACCGGCCGCCGGCCGCGGTACAAGCCGCCGGCGAGAACCGCCGGGGCCACCGAGCCAGCAGCCGGAGTCGGGCCGCCGAACGCCGGGCGGCGGAGCAGCCCACACAGGCCGCAGCCGCCGCGCCGCGCTTCGCACAGCGCGCCCCGCCGCCGCTCCCACTCGCGGGGAGCCGCGCCGGACGCGCGCCGCCGCGCGCCCCTCCCGCCCGCCGCGCGCCGCGCCCGGCCGCCGCCTCGGCGGCAGCGCGCCGGCGCCGCGCGGCCGGCGCGCGCGCCCGCGCCGCCCGCCCCACCGCCGCCGCGCGGCCCCCGCCCGCCGGCCGGCGTCGCCGCCCGCCCGCCGGCCCACCGTACCGGTCGCCACGCACTTCGGTAGGAAAGTGCACCACCGGGTGACCGTCACACGCAATCGTACGAATCGCGTGTTGCGTCCCAGAGAGCAACCGGTAACGATAGGGCAACGACACCACACCCATTTCAGTGGGTCCTGTGAAGTTGGCAACCCTTTCTTTGGTCCTTTGGAGAACGTACTCTCCTTTCGGAGTTCTAGACGGATACGCGATAGGTGCGGGGTGCAAAACGTAAATAGCTCTGCAACAGTTCGCCGACAAACATACGGAACTTTCCCGCAGACTGTAGTGGTTGTTTGTCTCGTCCTCTCCGCCCGTTTTCGGTTCGTCTGTTTTTCTTTCATGTCCGTTTCTGTTCTTTTGTTGTTGGTTCCGTTACTGCGGTTGTTCCTGTTGTTGTGCCCTGCTTGTTTGTGGTGTTTGTTGTTGTCGTCGTTTACACACATAGTTCCGATCACAGTCGGAAGTAGCTCCCAAAGAGCTGTACAGGTAATCCTAATGACGTTTGACTGTGCACACCATACGTCATGCGGTAAATGCAATAATGGGGACTCCATTGACACGCCACTGTGAGGTTCCGGGGTTCCCCGTACAAAATCGAAATACCCCTGTCGATTTTCGCCGGCAAAATAGTAGCAATTGACCACAAACTGGAGTCGTTTTGGAGGTGGCTTGACAGAATTCTTTGCCCAATAGCGCAAACAGAGCTCGCGAAGCGTTCTACAGGACATCCGAAAAACATCTGTCCGTGCAGAGTATACGTCACCAGGTAAATGCAGCCATGTGGAATGCATCGTCACGTCACTGTACACTGGCACCACTGTCGTCGGGAAACCGGCATTGTCTTTGGGGCCTCTGTGTACATATACTGCACTTGTAGAGTGCATGGGAACATTGCTATCGAATCGCCCGAAGAGCACGAAACAAAACAAACAAACGTGCGTTTACCACGGTGGATATCCGAGTAGCTGTCGTATTCGTGCCCCTCACCCGGGACATGTACATTTGCCGCACATTCAATGAGCGAGTACCGACCATCGTAGACAAGAACCATTGCACATGTCCCCAGAGCTCGGGAAGGAAACAAAAACGAGTCGAATTGTTGGAAGGAAACGGGTGCACAGTCCACGGTAGCATGTCAATGGACACCCCATTATTGCAATTACCTCATGCGGTATAATCCGCACGGAACAATGCTATTCGGCGTACCTGCAGAACCCGTTGCCGGCCATTGAGAACCGCGATCGGAACCATGCTCGTACAATGTGGCAAACGAGTATCTCGAAGGACACCACATGTCGTGGTGATGTGTCGTAGTCTGCAGAACCATGTAAACCGTGTACAGAGAACCCCCGAACCGATGTCGTGGACGCAGGTGGAACGATGTCGCGCGCCACGCACACGAAAGGCATAAGTACGCATGCGCGCCCGGGTAAGCACCAGCGCCGCCACACCGACAATAGCACCAGCGGGTAGCTGTGATCAGGAACGACGTGGCGAGGTGACGCGCGGTTACGGTACGCCACGGTAGGTTAGGGTTGCGTTAGGTTAGGTTACGTGAGGTCGGGTTAGGTTAGGCTACGTTGGGTTAGGTTAGGTCACGTTGCGTTAGGTTAGGTCAGGTTAGGTTAGGTTAGGTTAGGGTAGGGTAGGGTAGGTTAGGTTAGGTTAGGCGACGCTACGCTAGGTTACGTTAGCGGAGGGCAGGGCAGGTGACGCGACGCGACGCCAGGCCGGGTCACGTCACGTCGCGTCACAGCGCGCCGGGCGGCGCCCGCGGCCGCGCCCCGCCCCCCACGCCAGCCGACGCCGGCCTGCGGAGGGCGGCGCGACGTGCGCGCGTGCGGGGCACAGCCGCGCGCCGGGGCCGCCCGCCCGACGGGCACCGGGCGCCGGGGCAGCGGCCGGCCGCGGCCCGGCCGAGGCGCCCAGGCCGGCGGCGCGGCGGCGCGCGGGGCCGGCAGCGGGCGCGGCGCGTGCGCCCCGCGGGGGCCGGTGGCGCTGCGCCGGGCCGGGCCGGAGTGGCGGCGGTCCGAGCGGCCGGCGGCCGGCGGGGGCGCGCGCCGCCGCCCCCGACCGAACCGAGCGGATAGGGACAGCGGGAAAGTCGGGGAGGGCGGCGAACGCGTCACGGCGCGGTCCCGGGGGGTGCCCACAGTGGAATGAGAGGGCGACCAGGGCCCGCCGTCCACCCGCGCGTGGCGCGAAATTCGGGGGTCGCCCGGCGGAGGAGGGCCGGCGACGGCGAGCCGGCGGCCGGCGGAGCGGACGTGTGTTCGCGCGGCGACAAATGGACCGGCCGCCACCGTTTGTGTCCGCGAGCGCCAACCCGAACGCCGGAGGCCGGCGGCAGTGCGAGACGGGCGGGCAAATGGCACACGTATGGGAGCACCCCCCGAAACGGCGCGCGCGCGGCAAAAAAAAAAAAAAAAAAAAAAAAAAAAAAAAAAAAAAAACACAAAGAGGTGGAGGGGGGGGGGGTGGTGTGTGTGTGTGTGTGTGTGTGTGTGTGTGTGTGTGCGGCGGCACGGACACACACGCACAAAAGAACAGGTAACATGTGCATTACGACACAAGGTCGGCAATACGCGTGCACGACAAGGTGCATCACCGGCCATTGGACGGGTACACGAACGGAGGACGTCCGTACAGAACGAACGCAGACAGACGCGCGAGTGGGTGAGACCAGGATCCCGGTTCCGCCCTCCCGCCGGCCCGTCGATGTGGTGCAGGGCGACGACGCGCCGTGGAGGAGCGGCCCGCGGCCGTCGCCAGCGTGTGCGGCGCCGAGGGCGCGGCAGGTGGCGCTGCCGGCGACGGGTGCGCGGAACCGCCGATAGGTGGCGCCGGCGAGGGCACGGCGGGAGGCGGGCGGCCGTCGTGCGGCCGGCAGATGGCGGCACCGCGCCGAGGAGCCGGCCGGGTTAATGGCGGGGACGGCGGTGACGCCGCCACGTAGAGACCAATTGCGACGGGCGAACGAGGAGGCGCCGCCCCGGAGCGCAGGGGCGCGCCCGATCGCGTTGGGCGACACTCGCGTGGCGCGGCCGGGGGGGTGGCCCGCACCCGGTTCACGGCCGACGTCGCCAGCGACACGAGGGCGGAGGGTGCCGGACCTGCGACGTTGGCACCCCTGCGTCGGGAAGGCGTACATGTCGAGACAGACATGCAATTGGTGCGGAGGTCCGTGTACGAAAGGGAAACAGGTGCGCATAAATGCCGCCGAGAAGGTACACAAACGTACCGCAAAGGTTGGCGGGCTCCCCACGAGTGTCCGCCCAGTGGTGCAAACATAGTAGTAACTAGGTCGCAAGGAGGTCTACCGGAAGCCGTCGTGACGTGTCGCCGTGCACACCGTACGTCGGCGGATAGACGCGGTGATGTGGAAGGTCATTTGCGCGTTACTGCACACGCGGCACCGCGTGTCCGAGACAGGCACACCGTCATTTTGCGGCCCTGTGTACATACACCACAGTTGTAGAGGTCATGTGAACATTCGTATGGTAACCGCCCGAGGGAAATACGTGTACAAACGCCAGACCGCAGTTGTACGACGCGACGGGCATGGGAGGGAAGCATCAGTTGGGAAGGGCGTGAGGCAGGGTGCTAGCCTATCTCCGATGCTTTTCAGTGTGCACATCGAGCAGGCGGTGAAGGAAAGCACGGACGGCTTTGGGATAGGGAGTAACGTTCAGGGGGACGACAGGACAGTGTAATGCTGCCAGAGACAGCAAAGGACCCGGAAGAGCGGTTGAATGGAATGGACAGTGTGTTGCGGGGAATGTATACAATGGACATTGACAAGAGCAAAACAAAAGTAATGGAAGTGCGGTCGTCGAGGATCAGGCGATGCCGAAGGAGGTAGAGTGGGGAACGATACAATGTCGGCGGTAGATGCGTTTTGTGACGTGGGTAGGGAAATAACGGGCGATGGTCGCGGTACAGAGGACATAAAATGCAGAATGGCGACGGGAGGGAAAGCATTCCGGGAAGACGAGAAATGTGCTAACACCGAACAGTAATGTGCGTATGAGGAGGTCTTTTCGGAAAGCATTTGAGCGGAGAGGTGCCTTGTACGGACGTGACACGTGGACGACAGGCGGTGCGGACAGCGGGAGATTAGAGGCGTTTGAGATGTGGTGCCACAGAAGAATGCCAATGATTAGGTGGGTAGCTCGCATAACCAATGAAGAGGTACTGGACAGACCCGTGGCCAAAAGAGGGGATCGCAGACATCGAGGAATCGTACATGTAGCACCGGGGGGAGGTGTGTGGGGGTACAAATCGCAGAGGGAGACCGAGAGACGCGTATAGTATGCCGATTCACGTGGATGTGGGTTGCCGTTCCCATGAGGAGATGAAAGGGCCTGCTCAGGACAGAGACTAGGGTGGAGAGCTGCATCAAAGCAGACCCCGGACCGAGGAGCATAATGCGAATAACATTAACCGCCCGGGACAAAGAGTATGGTGACATTTGCCGATACCGGATAGGCCGTCGCACGTGTGCCCCGTAACCGGGAAAGATACATGATCCGCAGGCCGTGACGGGTATTCCACCCGCTGCACATGCAATGTGTCGTTTGTACGCCCGACCGGGTACCGCGCATCGTAAACACGAACCGTTGCGCATGCCCCAGGAGCCCGCGAACAAAAGGGTCCCATCGTGGGGAGAGAGGTACAGCGGTAGAGCAGACGGGCGCAAATGCCACGGTAGCATGTGCGTGGACACCCCATGACGGGAGGTATCGCGTGAGGTGTAATGTGCACGGAGGATGTCCGCCAAGAGCCGGTCGACAGCCATTTTGGAACCGTGGGCCGAACCATGTCGGTGCGCGTTGTCCCTGTACCGGTGGTCGGTGTTCAGAACAATAGCGGGCCCGTGCACCGACACGTTGTCCTGCCCCCAATATTATCAGGGAAGGCCTGGTATTTGGACATCATTGCGGCATGGGGCGACAGTTGTCGATGAACGTGCGAGACGGGAACCGTTACGAACAACACTGTCAACCGGTTGCGCACGACGGAGGACACCCTTGCGTTGTACTACATAGCGATAGCATGTAGCAGACGGGGGCTGTACGGTATTGTGTCTGAGGTGGCCGCAATCACGTACATGCAGGTAAGTGTATGTGACGTGCGCGTACCGTACATGTACAAATACGGCCCCACCCAGCACGTACATTGGCGCGTATGAATGTGTAGTAATGGGTCTGCCCTATCCTCCCGCCGCCCGTAATGTCTGTGGCAGCCGCGGTGAATCACCGCAACAATGGATGGCATCGGTGATGGGTAGGAGTGAATGGCGACATGTCGTGTAGCCCGCCGGTCGTGTGTACACACGTATTCCACAACATTGCCGTTTACCGGCCATAGATCCCGCAGGCGACGCCCGTGTACATGTCCAGACGTCCGAGGCGTGTGACGTACGTAACATTCCCATCCGACGTGTGCCACGTCGCCGACCGCACCGTACTGTGTGCTGCACGGCCCGTAGTCCCATGTCGACGAACCGCCGTCCACTGTTCTGCGAGCGGGTACCACATCATTAACATCCCATGTACAGCCAAACGCCAGCCGCCGGTGGATCGATCGCGAAAGGTACCTGCCCGTCGAGCCGTTGCGTCACGTTCTGCCTGCACAGCACTCCACCGTGAGGTGGCGTACCGCTGCAGTGCAATGCGTGTAATGCGTGTCCCCGCACGTTACTGATTGGGCTCTTCCATGGCCTCTAACGTCAAACCTCCTCCCTCCGTAGATGTGCCAATCGCACACGTTCATAGCCAGGCCGCAACACTATACCAGTTACACACGTTTGCAGATCAGATGAGATTAATTATTTGTTCCGCAGACCCAAATTGAGGGGATCCTCGTGGATGTGGAACATGTCAAGAAACAAAAGGTACAGGTTGCATAACAAAAAATACTAACAATGTAAATACAGATACATGTGTGTGTAAGGTTTTTCTTTTAGGGTTTTTTTGTGATCGTATAATAGTACTGATATAGTATGAGTGCATGCAGCACGTGGTACAAGGCAGCAAGTCACTAACGGAGTAGAAGGAGGTGGCCACTAGAAGGTCGTTTAGGTTCCTCGTCAACTGACCTTTATTTGTAGCTAAATTGTTTGTACCTGATGGTAAAGTATTGGAAATGTGTGTTCCTGAGTAGTGGACCCCTTTGTGAACCGAAGTAGGTGCTTTTAGATCCTTGTGTAGACCATTGTTGTTTCTAGTATTGTATGTGTGAACCGAGCTGCTTGTTGGGAAAAGGGATATATATTATTTATGACAAATGTCGTTAAGGAATAAATACACTGAGAGGCGGTAGTTAATATACCCAGTTCTTTGAAGAGGCTTCTACAGGACGTCCGTGAATGTACGCCACAAATAATGCGTATTACACGTTTTTGGGCTCCGAAGACTTGT
Organism: Locusta migratoria; assembly: GCA_026315105.1. Taxonomy (NCBI): domain Eukaryota; kingdom Metazoa; phylum Arthropoda; class Insecta; order Orthoptera; family Acrididae; genus Locusta; species Locusta migratoria. The sequence goes on from JAOYRU010000313.1 coordinate 61,907, forward strand.
GACCGACCTGAAGAGTTACCCCACAATTATTATACCATATGACATTAAGGACTGAAAGTAAGCAGAGTATGCAAGCTTTGGTATTTGCATGTCTCCTATGTCTGATAACACCCGTATTGGAAATACAGAGTTGTTGGGTCGTTTCTGCAGTTCTGTGGCGTGCTCCTCCCAACTAAATGTATTACCAAGCTGTAATCCCAGGCATTTAATTCTGTCAACCTCTTGTATCTGCCCTTCGCCATATTCGATGCATATGCTGTAAGGAAATGTCTTACATGTCCTGAACCGCAGGTAGTGCGTCTTTGCAACGTTTAATGACGATGAGTTGGATTTAAACCATGTAGTAATGTACATGAAATTATCATTAGCGGACGTTTCCATCACTATACGTGACGTACTCTCTATTGCAATACGTGTATCATCTGCAGACAAACCGAACTCTGCCTCTGGTAGTGTAACCGATGAGAGATCATTAACGTACACAAGAAAAAGCAATGGCCCTAAGACGGGTCCCTGTGGGACACCACATGTAGTTGCGTCCCAACCCGATGATGACTGTTGGCCTCATTCACTAGTCGCTTGCACCGACACCCT
>JAOYRU010000313.1:67500-80000 GCA_026315105.1 Locusta migratoria
CCATCCATTTTCAGGGCTAGTTGCTTCGGCAGGTGAGTTGTTACACACTCCTTAGCGGATTCCGACTTCCATGGCCACCGTCCTGCTGTCTTAAGCAACCAACGCCTTTCATGGTTTCCCATGAGCGTCGATTCGGGCGCCTTAACTCGGCGTTTGGTTCATCCCACAGCGCCAGTTCTGCTTACCAAAAGTGGCCCACTTGGCACTCCGATCCGAGTCGTTTGCTCGCGGCTTCAGCATATCAAGCAAGCCGGAGATCTCACCCATTTAAAGTTTGAGAATAGGTTGAGGTCGTTTCGGCCCCAAGGCCTCTAATCATTCGCTTTACCGGATGAGACTCGTACGAGCACCAGCTATCCTGAGGGAAACTTCGGAGGGAACCAGCTACTAGATGGTTCGATTAGTCTTTCGCCCCTATACCCAGCTCCGACGATCGATTTGCACGTCAGAATCGCTACGGACCTCCATCAGGGTTTCCCCTGACTTCGTCCTGGCCAGGCATAGTTCACCATCTTTCGGGTCCCAACGTGTACGCTCTAGGTGCGCCTCACCTCGCAATGAGGACGAGACGCCCCGGGAGTGCGGAGGCCGCCGCCCCGTTAAGGGCGGGGAAGCCCCATCCTCCCTCGGCCCGCGCAAGGCGAGACCTTCACTTTCATTACGCCTTTAGGTTTCGTACAGCCCAATGACTCGCGCACATGTTAGACTCCTTGGTCCGTGTTTCAAGACGGGTCGTGAAATTGTCCAAAGCTGAAGCGCCGCTGACGGGAGCGATTATTCCGCCCGAGAGCATCCCGAGCCAACAGCGGCGCGGGTCCGGGGCCGGGCCAGGTAGGTCCGTCATCCGGGAAGAACCGCGCGCGCTTGCCGGGAGCCCGGGCGCCCCGAAGGGCGAATCGACTCCTCCAGATGTACCGCCGAGCAGCCAGCCGGGACACCGGGGCTCTGCCCAACAGACGCGAACCGAGGCCCGCGGAAGGACAGGCTGCGCACCCGGGCCGTAGGCCGGCACCCAGCGGGTCGCGACGTCCTACTAGGGGAGAAGTGCGGCCCACCGCACACTGGAACGGCCCCACCCCGCGGCGAGTGGAAAGGCAACCGGACACGACCCCGCCGCGGATTGCTCCGCGCGGGCGGCCGGCCCCATCTGCCGAGGGCGGGGGCCAGTGGCCGGATGGGCGTGAATCTCACCCGTTCGACCTTTCGGACTTCTCACGTTTACCCCAGAACGGTTTCACGTACTTTTGAACTCTCTCTTCAAAGTTCTTTTCAACTTTCCCTCACGGTACTTGTTCGCTATCGGTCTCGTGGTCATATTTAGTCTCAGATGGAGTTTACCACCCACTTGGAGCTGCACTCTCAAGCAACCCGACTCGAAGGAGAGGTCCCGCCGACGCTCGCACCGGCCGCTACGGGCCTGGCACCCTCTACGGGCCGTGGCCTCATTCAAGTTGGACTTGGACTCGGCGCGAGGCGTCGGGGTAGTGGACCCTCCCAAACACCACATGCCACGACAGGCGGCAGCCTGCGGGGTTCGGTGCTGGACTCTTCCCTGTTCGCTCGCCGCTACTGGGGGAATCCTTGTTAGTTTCTTTTCCTCCGCTTAGTAATATGCTTAAATTCAGCGGGTAGTCTCGCCTGCTCTGAGGTCGTTGTTTGAGAGGCTGCGCCACGTGCGACCAGTCGGCTGTGCACGCTACCGAGACAGTACCGGTATGCGAACCGACCGGGCGACGGGCGCGGCGCGCTACGCGCATTTCAGGAGACGCGCCGAGGCTCGCGCCCCGACACGACGCTCCCAAGTCTCCGAAGCGAGGCGGGCGCCGAAACGCCTGCCGGCTTCAGTATACGTAGCCGACCCTCAGCCAGACGTGGCCCGGGAACGGAATCCATGGACCGCAATGTGCGTTCGAAACGTCGATGTTCATGTGTCCTGCAGTTCACATGTCGACGCGCAATTTGCTGCGTTCTTCATCGACCCACGAGCCGAGTGATCCACCGTCCTGGGTGATCTTTTTCACAATTTGTTTGTCTGTTCGTTGCGTGCGCAACTGTTTGCATAGGCGGGACCGGGGCGTTTGACGGCCCCTGTTCCATTCCACATTCGTCGTACGGCTCCACACCGGAGCAGAGAGGCACTCGGGCGAAAGTCATTCAAAACCGGCGCCGGGCGCCAGGTGCCGCGGGCCTCCCGCCTCCGGAGCTTCAGCGCTCGTACACCAGCTCAGCAGTTAGTTTTGAGACGTGCGCGTGGTCCCGCACGCGGCGCGCGCCCAGGAGGCGCAGTGTCTGTATGCGCGACAAGACACGCACATCGCAAGACATGCAGTCAAGTCGGTAATGATCCTTCCGCAGGTTCACCTACGGAAACCTTGTTACGACTTTTACTTCCTCTAAATGATCAAGTTTGGTCATCTTTCCGGTAGCATCGGCAACGACAGAGTCGATGCCGCGTACCAGTCCGAAGACCTCACTAAATCATTCAATCGGTAGTAGCGACGGGCGGTGTGTACAAAGGGCAGGGACGTAATCAACGCGAGCTTATGACTCGCGCTTACTGGGAATTCCTCGTTCATGGGGAACAATTGCAAGCCCCAATCCCTAGCACGAAGGAGGTTCAGCGGGTTACCCCGACCTTTCGGCCTAGGAAGACACGCTGATTCCTTCAGTGTAGCGCGCGTGCGGCCCAGAACATCTAAGGGCATCACAGACCTGTTATTGCTCAATCTCGTGCGGCTAGAAGCCGCCTGTCCCTCTAAGAAGAAAAGTAATCGCTGACAGCACGAAGGATGTCACGCGACTAGTTAGCAGGCTAGAGTCTCGTTCGTTATCGGAATTAACCAGACAAATCGCTCCACCAACTAAGAACGGCCATGCACCACCACCCACCGAATCAAGAAAGAGCTATCAATCTGTCAATCCTTCCGGTGTCCGGGCCTGGTGAGGTTTCCCGTGTTGAGTCAAATTAAGCCGCAGGCTCCACTCCTGGTGGTGCCCTTCCGTCAATTCCTTTAAGTTTCAGCTTTGCAACCATACTTCCCCCGGAACCCAAAAGCTTTGGTTTCCCGGAGGCTGCCCGCCGAGTCATCGGAGGAACTGCGGCGGATCGCTGGCTGGCATCGTTTATGGTTAGAACTAGGGCGGTATCTGATCGCCTTCGAACCTCTAACTTTCGTTCTTGATTAATGAAAACATACTTGGCAAATGCTTTCGCTTCTGTTCGTCTTGCGACGATCCAAGAATTTCACCTCTAACGTCGCAATACGAATGCCCCCGCCTGTCCCTATTAATCATTACCTCGGGTTCCGAAAACCAACAAAATAGAACCGAGGTCCTATTCCATTATTCCATGCACACAGTATTCAGGCGGGCTTGCCTGCTTTAAGCACTCTAATTTGTTCAAAGTAAACGTGCCGGCCCACCTCGACACTCGGTAAAGAGCACCGCGGTAGGATTTCAACGGGGTCCGCCTCGGGACGCACGGGCACGCACGAGGCGGCCGCGCGCCTTCGGCTCGCCCCACCGGCAGGACGTCCCACGATACATGCCAGTTAAACACCGACGGGCGGTGAACCAACAGCGTGGGACACAAATCCAACTACGAGCTTTTTAACCGCAACAACTTTAATATACGCTATTGGAGCTGGAATTACCGCGGCTGCTGGCACCAGACTTGCCCTCCAATAGATACTCGTTAAAGGATTTAAAGTGTACTCATTCCGATTACGGGGCCTCGGATGAGTCCCGTATCGTTATTTTTCGTCACTACCTCCCCGTGCCGGGAGTGGGTAATTTGCGCGCCTGCTGCCTTCCTTGGATGTGGTAGCCGTTTCTCAGGCTCCCTCTCCGGAATCGAACCCTGATTCCCCGTTACCCGTTACAACCATGGTAGGCGCAGAACCTACCATCGACAGTTGATAAGGCAGACATTTGAAAGATGCGTCGCCGGTACGGAGACCGTGCGATCAGCCCAAAGTTATTCAGAGTCACCAAGGCAAACGGACCGGACGAGCCGACCGATTGGTTTTGATCTAATAAAAGCGTCCCTTCCATCTCTGGTCGGGACTCTGTTTGCATGTATTAGCTCTAGAATTACCACAGTTATCCAAGTAACGTGGGTACGATCTAAGGAACCATAACTGATTTAATGAGCCATTCGCGGTTTCACCTTAATGCGGCTTGTACTGAGACATGCATGGCTTAATCTTTGAGACAAGCATATGACTACTGGCAGGATCAACCAGGGAGCTGCCTTGCTTGCATAGCGTAGCAGCGAGGCCTGGCCGGGAGTGCGTCCCGGCGGCCCGCGCGAACACGCAGTTCGCACCAGGAAGAAGAGTCCAGGAGGAGGCGGGGCTCCCCTGCACGATACACCTCGAAACCCTCTCAGGTCCCGGCGGCGCGCGGCGCCGGCCGAAGCACGTGGTCGGGTCCGAGAGAGGCGCAATCGCCCGGAGACAGGCGAGTAGACGAGTTCAGAAAACCCGTGCTCCCAACTGAGCTTGCCGCTGCCGGCAGAGGCCCGGGAGCGTGCTGTCGTGGCATTGCCGGCGGGAGGCAACACGGACGGCCGAGGCCGGCCGGAAGCTCCGGCGCCGGCGCCACAAGGGCGGGGCCGGGGCCCCGCCCCGTAGGCGGCGTGCAGAAGCGGGCGGGCGCGGCCGAGTCACCGGCCGCCGGCCGCGGTACAAGCCGCCGGCGAGAACCGCCGGGGCCACCGAGCCAGCAGCCGGAGTCGGGCCGCCGAACGCCGGGCGGCGGAGCAGCCCACACAGGCCGCAGCCGCCGCGCCGCGCTTCGCACAGCGCGCCCCGCCGCCGCTCCCACTCGCGGGGAGCCGCGCCGGACGCGCGCCGCCGCGCGCCCCTCCCGCCCGCCGCGCGCCGCGCCCGGCCGCCGCCTCGGCGGCAGCGCGCCGGCGCCGCGCGGCCGGCGCGCGCGCCCGCGCCGCCCGCCCCACCGCCGCCGCGCGGCCCCCGCCCGCCGGCCGGCGTCGCCGCCCGCCCGCCGGCCCACCGTACCGGTCGCCACGCACTTCGGCAGGAAAGTGCACCACCGGGTGACCGTCACACGCAATCGTACGAATCGCGTGTTGCGTCCCAGAGAGCAACCGGTAACGATAGGGCAACGACACCACACCCATTTCAGTGGGTCCTGTGAAGTTGGCAACCCTTTCTTTGGTCCTTTGGAGAACGTACTCTCCTTTCGGAGTTCTAGACGGATACGCGATAGGTGCGGGGTGCAAAACGTAAATAGCTCTGCAACAGTTCGCCGACAAACATACGGAACTTTCCCGCAGACTGTAGTGGTTGTTTGTCTCGTCCTCTCCGCCCGTTTTCGGTTCGTCTGTTTTTCTTTCATGTCCGTTTCTGTTCTTTTGTTGTTGGTTCCGTTACTGCGGTTGTTCCTGTTGTTGTGCCCTGCTTGTTTGTGGTGTTTGTTGTTGTCGTCGTTTACACACATAGTTCCGATCACAGTCGGAAGTAGCTCCCAAAGAGCTGTACAGGTAATCCTAATGACGTTTGACTGTGCACACCATACGTCATGCGGTAAATGCAATAATGGGGACTCCATTGACACGCCACTGTGAGGTTCCGGGGTTCCCCGTACAAAATCGAAATACCCCTGTCGATTTTCGCCGGCAAAATAGTAGCAATTGACCACAAACTGGAGTCGTTTTGGAGGTGGCTTGACAGAATTCTTTGCCCAATAGCGCAAACAGAGCTCGCGAAGCGTTCTACAGGACATCCGAAAAACATCTGTCCGTGCAGAGTATACGTCACCAGGTAAATGCAGCCATGTGGAATGCATCGTCACGTCACTGTACACTGGCACCACTGTCGTCGGGAAACCGGCATTGTCTTTGGGGCCTCTGTGTACATATACTGCACTTGTAGAGTGCATGGGAACATTGCTATCGAATCGCCCGAAGAGCACGAAACAAAACAAACAAACGTGCGTTTACCACGGTGGATATCCGAGTAGCTGTCGTATTCGTGCCCCTCACCCGGGACATGTACATTTGCCGCACATTCAATGAGCGAGTACCGACCATCGTAGACAAGAACCATTGCACATGTCCCCAGAGCTCGGGAAGGAAACAAAAACGAGTCGAATTGTTGGAAGGAAACGGGTGCACAGTCCACGGTAGCATGTCAATGGACACCCCATTATTGCAATTACCTCATGCGGTATAATCCGCACGGAACAATGCTATTCGGCGTACCTGCAGAACCCGTTGCCGGCCATTGAGAACCGCGATCGGAACCATGCTCGTACAATGTGGCAAACGAGTATCTCGAAGGACACCACATGTCGTGGTGATGTGTCGTAGTCTGCAGAACCATGTAAACCGTGTACAGAGAACCCCCGAACCGATGTCGTGGACGCAGGTGGAACGATGTCGCGCGCCACGCACACGAAAGGCATAAGTACGCATGCGCGCCCGGGTAAGCACCAGCGCCGCCACACCGACAATAGCACCAGCGGGTAGCTGTGATCGGGAACGACGTGGCGAGGTGACGCGCGGTTACGGTACGCCACGGTAGGTTAGGGTTGCGTTAGGTTAGGTTACGTGAGGTCGGGTTAGGTTAGGCTACGTTGGGTTAGGTTAGGTCACGTTGCGTTAGGTTAGGTCAGGTTAGGTTAGGTTAGGTTAGGGTAGGGTAGGGTAGGTTAGGTTAGGTTAGGCGACGCTACGCTAGGTTACGTTAGCGGAGGGCAGGGCAGGTGACGCGACGCGACGCCAGGCCGGGTCACGTCACGTCGCGTCACAGCGCGCCGGGCGGCGCCCGCGGCCGCGCCCCGCCCCCCACGCCAGCCGACGCCGGCCTGCGGAGGGCGGCGCGACGTGCGCGCGTGCGGGGCACAGCCGCGCGCCGGGGCCGCCCGCCCGACGGGCACCGGGCGCCGGGGCAGCGGCCGGCCGCGGCCCGGCCGAGGCGCCCAGGCCGGCGGCGCGGCGGCGCGCGGGGCCGGCAGCGGGCGCGGCGCGTGCGCCCCGCGGGGGCCGGTGGCGCTGCGCCGGGCCGGGCCGGAGTGGCGGCGGTCCGAGCGGCCGGCGGCCGGCGGGGGCGCGCGCCGCCGCCCCCGACCGAACCGAGCGGATAGGGACAGCGGGAAAGTCGGGGAGGGCGGCGAACGCGTCACGGCGCGGTCCCGGGGGGTGCCCACAGTGGAATGAGAGGGCGACCAGGGCCCGCCGTCCACCCGCGCGTGGCGCGAAATTCGGGGGTCGCCCGGCGGAGGAGGGCCGGCGACGGCGAGCCGGCGGCCGGCGGAGCGGACGTGTGTTCGCGCGGCGACAAATGGACCGGCCGCCACCGTTTGTGTCCGCGAGCGCCAACCCGAACGCCGGAGGCCGGCGGCAGTGCGAGACGGGCGGGCAAATGGCACACGTATGGGAGCACCCCCCGAAACGGCGCGCGCGCGGCAAAAAAAAACAAAAAAAAAAAAAAAAAAAAAAAAAAAAAAAAAACACAAAGAGGTGGAGGGGGGGGGGGGGGTGGTGTGTGTGTGTGTGTGTGTGTGTGTGTGTGTGTGTGTGTGTGTGTGTGTGTGCGGCGGCACGGACACACACGCACAAAAGAACAGGTAACATGTGCATTACGACACAAGGTCGGCAATACGCGTGCACGACAAGGTGCATCACCGGCCATTGGACGGGTACACGAACGGAGGACGTCCGTACAGAACGAACGCAGACAGACGCGCGAGTGGGTGAGACCAGGATCCCGGTTCCGCCCTCCCGCCGGCCCGTCGATGTGGTGCAGGGCGACGACGCGCCGTGGAGGAGCGGCCCGCGGCCGTCGCCAGCGTGTGCGGCGCCGAGGGCGCGGCAGGTGGCGCTGCCGGCGACGGGTGCGCGGAACCGCCGATAGGTGGCGCCGGCGAGGGCACGGCGGGAGGCGGGCGGCCGTCGTGCGGCCGGCAGATGGCGGCACCGCGCCGAGGAGCCGGCCGGGTTAATGGCGGGGACGGCGGTGACGCCGCCACGTAGAGACCAATTGCGACGGGCGAACGAGGAGGCGCCGCCCCGGAGCGCAGGGGCGCGCCCGATCGCGTTGGGCGACACTCGCGTGGCGCGGCCGGGGGGGTGGCCCGCACCCGGTTCACGGCCGACGTCGCCAGCGACACGAGGGCGGAGGGTGCCGGACCTGCGACGTTGGCACCCCTGCGTCGGGAAGGCGTACATGTCGAGACAGACATGCAATTGGTGCGGAGGTCCGTGTACGAAAGGGAAACAGGTGCGCATAAATATCGCCGAGAAGGTACACAAACGTACCGCAAAGGTTGGCGGGCTCCCCACGAGTGTCCGCCCAGTGGTGCAAACATAGTAGTAACTAGGTCGCAAGGAGGTCTACCGGAAGCCGTCGTGACGTGTCGCCGTGCACACCGTACGTCGGCGGATAGACGCGGTGATGTGGAAGGTCATTTGCGCGTTACTGCACACGCGGCACCGCGTGTCCGAGACAGGCACACCGTCATTTTGCGGCCCTGTGTACATACACCACAGTTGTAGAGGTCATGTGAACATTCGTATGGTAACCGCCCGAGGGAAATACGTGTACAAACGCCAGACCGCAGTTGTACGACGCGACGGGCATGGGAGGGAAGCATCAGTTGGGAAGGGCGTGAGGCAGGGTGCTAGCCTATCTCCGATGCTTTTCAGTGTGCACATCGAGCAGGCGGTGAAGGAAAGCACGGACGGCTTTGGGATAGGGAGTAACGTTCAGGGGGACGACAGGACAGTGTAATGCTGCCAGAGACAGCAAAGGACCCGGAAGAGCGGTTGAATGGAATGGACAGTGTGTTGCGGGGAATGTATACAATGGACATTGACAAGAGCAAAACAAAAGTAATGGAAGTGCGGTCGTCGAGGATCAGGCGATGCCGAAGGAGGTAGAGTGGGGAACGATACAATGTCGGCGGTAGATGCGTTTTGTGACGTGGGTAGGGAAATAACGGGCGATGGTCGCGGTACAGAGGACATAAAATGCAGAATGGCGACGGGAGGGAAAGCATTCCGGGAAGACGAGAAATGTGCTAACACCGAACAGTAATGTGCGTATGAGGAGGTCTTTTCGGAAAGCATTTGAGCGGAGAGGTGCCTTGTACGGACGTGACACGTGGACGACAGGCGGTGCGGACAGCGGGAGATTAGAGGCGTTTGAGATGTGGTGCCACAGAAGAATGCCAATGATTAGGTGGGTAGCTCGCATAACCAATGAAGAGGTACTGGACAGACCCGTGGCCAAAAGAGGGGATCGCAGACATCGAGGAATCGTACATGTAGCACCGGGGGGAGGTGTGTGGGGGTACAAATCGCAGAGGGAGACCGAGAGACGCGTATAGTATGCCGATTCACGTGGATGTGGGTTGCCGTTCCCATGAGGAGATGAAAGGGCCTGCTCAGGACAGAGACTAGGGTGGAGAGCTGCATCAAAGCAGACCCCGGACCGAGGAGCATAATGCGAATAACATTAACCGCCCGGGACAAAGAGTATGGTGACATTTGCCGATACCGGATAGGCCGTCGCACGTGTGCCCCGTAACCGGGAAAGATACATGATCCGCAGGCCGTGACGGGTATTCCACCCGCTGCACATGCAATGTGTCGTTTGTACGCCCGACCGGGTACCGCGCATCGTAAACACGAACCGTTGCGCATGCCCCAGGAGCCCGCGAACAAAAGGGTCCCATCGTGGGGAGAGAGGTACAGCGGTAGAGCAGACGGGCGCAAATGCCACGGTAGCATGTGCGTGGACACCCCATGACGGGAGGTATCGCGTGAGGTGTAATGTGCACGGAGGATGTCCGCCAAGAGCCGGTCGACAGCCATTTTGGAACCGTGGGCCGAACCATGTCGGTGCGCGTTGTCCCTGTACCGGTGGTCGGTGTTCAGAACAATAGCGGGCCCGTGCACCGACACGTTGTCCTGCCCCCGATATTATCAGGGAAGGCCTGGTATTTGGACATCATTGCGGCATGGGGCGACAGTTGTCGATGAACGTGCGAGACGGGAACCGTTACGAACAACACTGTCAACCGGTTGCGCACGACGGAGGACACCCTTGCGTTGTACTACATAGCGATAGCATGTAGCAGACGGGGGCTGTACGGTGTTGTGTCTGAGGAGGCCGCAATCACGTACATGCAGGTAAGTGTATGTGACGTGCGCGTACCGTACATGTACAAATACGGCCCCACCCAGCACGTACATTGGCGCGTATGAATGTGTAGTAATGGGTCTGCCCTATCCTCCCGCCGCCCGTAATGTCTGTGGCAGCCGCGGTGAATCACCGCAACAATGGATGGCATCGGTGATGGGTAGGAGTGAATGGCGACATGTCGTGTAGCCCGCCGGTCGTGTGTACACACGTATTCCACAACATTGCCGTTTACCGGCCATAGATCCCGCAGGCGACGCCCGTGTACATGTCCAGACGTCCGAGGCGTGTGACGTACGTAACATTCCCATCCGACGTGTGCCACGTCGCCGACCGCACCGTACTGTGTGCTGCACGGCCCGTAGTCCCATGTCGACGAACCGCCGTCCACTGTTCTGCGAGCGGGTACCACATCATTAACATCCCATGTACAGCCAAACGCCAGCCGCCGGTGGATCGATCGCGAAAGGTACCTGCCCGTCGAGCCGTTGCGTCACGTCCTGCCTGCACAGCACTCCACCGTGAGGTGGCGTACCGCTGCAGTGCAATGCGTGTAATGCGTGTCCCCGCACGTTACTGATTGGGCTCTTCCATGGCCTCTAACGTCAAACCTCCTCCCTCCGTAGATGTGCCAATCGCACACGTTCATAGCCAGGCCGCAACACTATACCAGTTACACACGTTTGCAGATCAGATGAGATTAATTATTTGTTCCGCAGACCCAAATTGAGGGGATCCTCGTGGATGTGGAACATGTCAAGAAACAAAAGGTACAGGTTGCATAACAACAAATACTAACAATGTAAATACAGATACATGTGTGTGTAAGGTTTTTCTTTTAGGGTTTTTTTGTGATCGTATAATAGTACTGATATAGTATGAGTGCATGCAGCACGTGGTACAAGGCAGCAAGTCACTAACGGAGTAGAAGGAGGTGGCCACTAGAAGGTCGTTTAGGTTCCTCGTCAACTGACCTTTATTTGTAGCTAAATTGTTTGTACCTGATGGTAAAGTATTGGAAATGTGTGTTCCTGAGTAGTGGACCCCTTTGTGAACCGAAGTAGGTGCTTTTAGATCCTTGTGTAGACCATTGTTGTTTCTAGTATTGTATGTGTGAACCGAGCTGCTTGTTGGGAAAAGGGATATATATTATTTATGACAAATGTCGTTAAGGAATAAATACACTGAGAGGCGGTAGTTAATATACCCAGTTCTTTGAAGAGGCTTCTACAGGACGTCCGTGAATGTACGCCACAAATAATGCGTATTACACGTTTTTGGGCTCCGAAGACTTGTGACCGACCTGAAGAGTTACCCCACAATTATTATACCATATGACATTAAGGAATGAAAGTAAGCAGAGTATGCAAGCTTTGGTATTTGCATGTCTCCTATGTCTGATAACACCCGTATTGGAAATACAGAGTTGTTGGGTCGTTTCTGCAGTTCTGTGGCGTGCTCCTCCCAACTAAATGTATTACCAAGCTGTAATCCCAGGCATTTAATTCTGTCAACCTCTTGTATCTGCCCTTCGCCATATTCGATGCATATGCTGTAAGGAAATGTCTTACATGTCCTGAACCGCAGGTAGTGCGTCTTTGCAACGTTTAATGACGATGAGTTGGATTTAAACCATGTAGTAATGTACATGAAATTATCATTAGCGGACGTTTCCATCACTATACGTGACGTACTCTCTATTGCAATACGTGTATCATCTGCAGACAAACCGAACTCTGCCTCTGGTAGTGTAACCGATGAGAGATCATTAACGTACACAAGAAAAAGCAATGGCCCTAAGACGGGTCCCTGTGGGACACCACATGTAGTTGCGTCCCAACCCGATGATGACTGTTGGCCTCATTCACTAGTCGCTTGCACCGACACCCTTCGATTCCTGTTAGTGAGGTACGGCTCGAACCATTTGGCAGCGTTTCCCGTGACCCCATAGAATCCTAATGTACGTAAAAGGATGTTATGGTGCACACAATCAAATGCCTTTGACAACTCACAGAAAATACCTGCTGCTTGCAATGTATCATCTAATGAGTTACGTACGTTCGCACTGAAGGTGTAAATAGCCCTCTCAATATCGGAACCTTTCAGAAATCCAAACTGTGATCTAGACAATATGCCATTTGTGGTGAAGTGGGTGAGAAGCCGCCTGTACATTACCTTTTCTATAATGTTTGAGAATGCTGGCAAAAGTGAAATGGGTCTGTAGTTTGATGGTATCTCTGTATCCCCCTTCGTGACGAGAGGTTTAATACCTGCATATGTTAGCCAATCAGGAAACGTTCCCGTTATAACAGACGGGTTACACAAATAACC
>JAOYRU010000313.1:85000-90052 GCA_026315105.1 Locusta migratoria
CCATCAGGGTTTCCCCTGACTTCGTCCTGGCCAGGCATAGTTCACCATCTTTCGGGTCCCAACGTGTACGCTCTAGGTGCGCCTCACCTCGCAATGAGGACGAGACGCCCCGGGAGTGCGGAGGCCGCCGCCCCGTTAAGGGCGGGGAAGCCCCATCCTCCCTCGGCCCGCGCAAGGCGAGACCTTCACTTTCATTACGCCTTTAGGTTTCGTACAGCCCAATGACTCGCGCACATGTTAGACTCCTTGGTCCGTGTTTCAAGACGGGTCGTGAAATTGTCCAAAGCTGAAGCGCCGCTGACGGGAGCGATTATTCCGCCCGAGAGCATCCCGAGCCAACAGCGGCGCGGGTCCGGGGCCGGGCCAGGTAGGTCCGTCATCCGGGAAGAACCGCGCGCGCTTGCCGGGAGCCCGGGCGCCCCGAAGGGCGAATCGACTCCTCCAGATGTACCGCCGAGCAGCCAGCCGGGACACCGGGGCTCTGCCCAACAGACGCGAACCGAGGCCCGCGGAAGGACAGGCTGCGCACCCGGGCCGTAGGCCGGCACCCAGCGGGTCGCGACGTCCTACTAGGGGAGAAGTGCGGCCCACCGCACACTGGAACGGCCCCACCCCGCGGCGAGTGGAAAGGCAACCGGACACGACCCCGCCGCGGATTGCTCCGCGCGGGCGGCCGGCCCCATCTGCCGAGGGCGGGGGCCAGTGGCCGGATGGGCGTGAATCTCACCCGTTCGACCTTTCGGACTTCTCACGTTTACCCCAGAACGGTTTCACGTACTTTTGAACTCTCTCTTCAAAGTTCTTTTCAACTTTCCCTCACGGTACTTGTTCGCTATCGGTCTCGTGGTCATATTTAGTCTCAGATGGAGTTTACCACCCACTTGGAGCTGCACTCTCAAGCAACCCGACTCGAAGGAGAGGTCCCGCCGACGCTCGCACCGGCCGCTACGGGCCTGGCACCCTCTACGGGCCGTGGCCTCATTCAAGTTGGACTTGGACTCGGCGCGAGGCGTCGGGGTAGTGGACCCTCCCAAACACCACATGCCACGACAGGCGGCAGCCTGCGGGGTTCGGTGCTGGACTCTTCCCTGTTCGCTCGCCGCTACTGGGGGAATCCTTGTTAGTTTCTTTTCCTCCGCTTAGTAATATGCTTAAATTCAGCGGGTAGTCTCGCCTGCTCTGAGGTCGTTGTTTGAGAGGCTGCGCCACGTGCGACCAGTCGGCTGTGCACGCTACCGAGACACAGTACCGGTATGCGAACCGACCGGGCGACGGGCGCGGCGCGCTACGCGCATTTCAGGAGACGCGCCGAGGCTCGCGCCCCGACACGACGCTCCCAAGTCTCCGAAGCGAGGCGGGCGCCGAAACGCCTGCCGGCTTCAGTATACGTAGCCGACCCTCAGCCAGACGTGGCCCGGGAACGGAATCCATGGACCGCAATGTGCGTTCGAAACGTCGATGTTCATGTGTCCTGCAGTTCACATGTCGACGCGCAATTTGCTGCGTTCTTCATCGACCCACGAGCCGAGTGATCCACCGTCCTGGGTGATCTTTTTCACAATTTGTTTGTCTGTTCGTTGCGTGCGCAACTGTTTGCATAGGCGGGACCGGGGCGTTTGACGGCCCCTGTTCCATTCCACATTCGTCGTACGGCTCCACACCGGAGCAGAGAGGCACTCGGGCGAAAGTCATTCAAAACCGGCGCCGGGCGCCAGGTGCCGCGGGCCTCCCGCCTCCGGAGCTTCAGCGCTCGTACACCAGCTCAGCAGTTAGTTTTGAGACGTGCGCGTGGTCCCGCACGCGGCGCGCGCCCAGGAGGCGCAGTGTCTGTATGCGCGACAAGACACGCACATCGCAAGACATGCAGTCAAGTCGGTAATGATCCTTCCGCAGGTTCACCTACGGAAACCTTGTTACGACTTTTACTTCCTCTAAATGATCAAGTTTGGTCATCTTTCCGGTAGCATCGGCAACGACAGAGTCGATGCCGCGTACCAGTCCGAAGACCTCACTAAATCATTCAATCGGTAGTAGCGACGGGCGGTGTGTACAAAGGGCAGGGACGTAATCAACGCGAGCTTATGACTCGCGCTTACTGGGAATTCCTCGTTCATGGGGAACAATTGCAAGCCCCAATCCCTAGCACGAAGGAGGTTCAGCGGGTTACCCCGACCTTTCGGCCTAGGAAGACACGCTGATTCCTTCAGTGTAGCGCGCGTGCGGCCCAGAACATCTAAGGGCATCACAGACCTGTTATTGCTCAATCTCGTGCGGCTAGAAGCCGCCTGTCCCTCTAAGAAGAAAAGTAATCGCTGACAGCACGAAGGATGTCACGCGACTAGTTAGCAGGCTAGAGTCTCGTTCGTTATCGGAATTAACCAGACAAATCGCTCCACCAACTAAGAACGGCCATGCACCACCACCCACCGAATCAAGAAAGAGCTATCAATCTGTCAATCCTTCCGGTGTCCGGGCCTGGTGAGGTTTCCCGTGTTGAGTCAAATTAAGCCGCAGGCTCCACTCCTGGTGGTGCCCTTCCGTCAATTCCTTTAAGTTTCAGCTTTGCAACCATACTTCCCCCGGAACCCAAAAGCTTTGGTTTCCCGGAGGCTGCCCGCCGAGTCATCGGAGGAACTGCGGCGGATCGCTGGCTGGCATCGTTTATGGTTAGAACTAGGGCGGTATCTGATCGCCTTCGAACCTCTAACTTTCGTTCTTGATTAATGAAAACATACTTGGCAAATGCTTTCGCTTCTGTTCGTCTTGCGACGATCCAAGAATTTCACCTCTAACGTCGCAATACGAATGCCCCCGCCTGTCCCTATTAATCATTACCTCGGGTTCCGAAAACCAACAAAATAGAACCGAGGTCCTATTCCATTATTCCATGCACACAGTATTCAGGCGGGCTTGCCTGCTTTAAGCACTCTAATTTGTTCAAAGTAAACGTGCCGGCCCACCTCGACACTCGGTAAAGAGCACCGCGGTAGGATTTCAACGGGGTCCGCCTCGGGACGCACGGGCACGCACGAGGCGGCCGCGCGCCTTCGGCTCGCCCCACCGGCAGGACGTCCCACGATACATGCCAGTTAAACACCGACGGGCGGTGAACCAACAGCGTGGGACACAAATCCAACTACGAGCTTTTTAACCGCAACAACTTTAATATACGCTATTGGAGCTGGAATTACCGCGGCTGCTGGCACCAGACTTGCCCTCCAATAGATACTCGTTAAAGGATTTAAAGTGTACTCATTCCGATTACGGGGCCTCGGATGAGTCCCGTATCGTTATTTTTCGTCACTACCTCCCCGTGCCGGGAGTGGGTAATTTGCGCGCCTGCTGCCTTCCTTGGATGTGGTAGCCGTTTCTCAGGCTCCCTCTCCGGAATCGAACCCTGATTCCCCGTTACCCGTTACAACCATGGTAGGCGCAGAACCTACCATCGACAGTTGATAAGGCAGACATTTGAAAGATGCGTCGCCGGTACGGAGACCGTGCGATCAGCCCAAAGTTATTCAGAGTCACCAAGGCAAACGGACCGGACGAGCCGACCGATTGGTTTTGATCTAATAAAAGCGTCCCTTCCATCTCTGGTCGGGACTCTGTTTGCATGTATTAGCTCTAGAATTACCACAGTTATCCAAGTAACGTGGGTACGATCTAAGGAACCATAACTGATTTAATGAGCCATTCGCGGTTTCACCTTAATGCGGCTTGTACTGAGACATGCATGGCTTAATCTTTGAGACAAGCATATGACTACTGGCAGGATCAACCAGGGAGCTGCCTTGCTTGCATAGCGTAGCAGCGAGGCCTGGCCGGGAGTGCGTCCCGGCGGCCCGCGCGAACACGCAGTTCGCACCAGGAAGAAGAGTCCAGGAGGAGGCGGGGCTCCCCTGCACGATACACCTCGAAACCCTCTCAGGTCCCGGCGGCGCGCGGCGCCGGCCGAAGCACGTGGTCGGGTCCGAGAGAGGCGCAATCGCCCGGAGACAGGCGAGTAGACGAGTTCAGAAAACCCGTGCTCCCAACTGAGCTTGCCGCTGCCGGCAGAGGCCCGGGAGCGTGCTGTCGTGGCATTGCCGGCGGGAGGCAACACGGACGGCCGAGGCCGGCCGGAAGCTCCGGCGCCGGCGCCACAAGGGCGGGGCCGGGGCCCCGCCCCGTAGGCGGCGTGCAGAAGCGGGCGGGCGCGGCCGAGTCACCGGCCGCCGGCCGCGGTACAAGCCGCCGGCGAGAACCGCCGGGGCCACCGAGCCAGCAGCCGGAGTCGGGCCGCCGAACGCCGGGCGGCGGAGCAGCCCACACAGGCCGCAGCCGCCGCGCCGCGCTTCGCACAGCGCGCCCCGCCGCCGCTCCCACTCGCGGGGAGCCGCGCCGGACGCGCGCCGCCGCGCGCCCCTCCCGCCCGCCGCGCGCCGCGCCCGGCCGCCGCCTCGGCGGCAGCGCGCCGGCGCCGCGCGGCCGGCGCGCGCGCCCGCGCCGCCCGCCCCACCGCCGCCGCGCGGCCCCCGCCCGCCGGCCGGCGTCGCCGCCCGCCCGCCGGCCCACCGTACCGGTCGCCACGCACTTCGGCAGGAAAGTGCACCACCGGGTGACCGTCACACGCAATCGTACGAATCGCGTGTTGCGTCCCAGAGAGCAACCGGTAACGATAGGGCAACGACACCACACCCATTTCAGTGGGTCCTGTGAAGTTGGCAACCCTTTCTTTGGTCCTTTGGAGAACGTACTCTCCTTTCGGAGTTCTAGACGGATACGCGATAGGTGCGGGGTGCAAAACGTAAATAGCTCTGCAACAGTTCGCCGACAAACATACGGAACTTTCCCGCAGACTGTAGTGGTTGTTTGTCTCGTCCTCTCCGCCCGTTTTCGGTTCGTCTGTTTTTCTTTCATGTCCGTTTCTGTTCTTTTGTTGTTGGTTCCGTTACTGCGGTTGTTCCTGTTGTTGTGCCCTGCTTGTTTGTGGTGTTTGTTGTTGTCGTCGTTTACACACATAGTTCCGATCACAGTCGGAAGTAGCTCCCAAAGAGCTGTACAGGTAATCCT
>JAOYRU010000314.1:0-29366 GCA_026315105.1 Locusta migratoria
CTTTTGACGCTTACAGCCCCTAAATTCAGTTTATTGGCAAAATGTTTTATTTTGCTGTTTCTATATTGCAATCCAATTTATTCGCAGTTTGTTTAAGTAAAGTAGTCATAATTTCAAGGAGCAGATGATTTTGATTGTATATCGTTACCATGGGCCATGGAGCATCAAGTGCTGCACCACCGACCCGCATTGGCCGCCCTGGCCACACTGCTGCTCAGGTCGCAACAATACAGATTAGTTCAACTAGCGTATATCGCGTTTTCACTGCTTTTGACGCTTACAGCCCCTAAATTCATTTTACTGGCAAAATGTTTTATTTTGCTGTTTCTATATGGTAATCCAATTTACTCGCAGTTTGTTTAAGTAAAGTGACATAATTTCAAGGAGCAGATGATTTTGGTTGTATATAGTTACCATGGGCCAGGGAGCATCAGGTGCTGCACCACCGACCCGCAATGGCCGCCCTGGCCACACTGCTGCTCAGGCCGCAACACTACAGATTAGTTCAACTAGCGTATATCGCGTTTTCACTGCTTTTACGCTTACAGCCCCTAAATTAATTTTTTTGGCAAATTGTTTTATTTTGCTGTTTCTATATTGCAATCCAATTTATTCGCCGTTTGTTTAAGTAAAGTAGTCATAATTTCAAGGAGCAGATGATTTTGGTTGTATATAGTTACCATGGGCCATGGAGCATCAAGTGCTGCACCACCGACTCGCATTGGCCGCCCTGGCCACACTGCTGCTCAGGTCGCAACAATACAGATTAGTTCAACTAGCGTATATCGCGTTTTCACTGCTTTTGACGCTTACAGCCCCTAAATTCATGTTATTAGCAAATTGTTTTATTTTGCTGTTTCTATATGGTAATCCAATTTACTCGCAGTTTGTTTAAGTAAAGTAGTCATAATTTCAAGGAGCAGATGATTTTTGTTGTATATAGTTACCATGGGCCACGGAGCATCAAGTGCTGCACCACCGACCCGCATTGGCCGCCCTGGCCACAGTGCTGCTCAGGTCGCAACAATACAGATTAGTTCAACTAGCGTATATCGCGTTTTCACTGCTTCTGACGCTTACAGCCCTTAAATTCATTTTTTTGGCAAAATGTTTTATTTTGCTTTTTCTATGTGGTAATGTAATTTATTCGCCGTTTGTTTAAGTAAAGTAGCCATAATTTCAAGGAGCAGATGATATTGGTTGTATATAGTTACCATGGGCCAGGGAGCATCAGGTGCTGCACCACCGACCCGCACTGGCCGCCCTGGCCACACTGCTGCTCAGGCGGCAACACTACAGATTAGTTCAACTAGCGTATATCGCGTTTTAAGTGCTTTTTACGCTTACAGCCCCTAAATTAATTTTTTTTGGCAAATTGTTTTATTTTGCTGTTTCTATATTGCAATCCAATTTATTCTCCGTTTGTTTAAGTAAAGTAGTCATAATTTCAAGGAGCAGATGATTTTGGTTGTATATAGTTACCATGGGCCATGGAGCATCAGGTGCTGCACCACCGACCCGCATTGGCCGCCCTGGCCACACTGCTGCTCAGGCCGCAACACTACAGATTAGTTCAACTAGCGTATATCGCGTTTTCACAGCTATTGACGCTTACAGCCCCTAATATCATTTTTCTGGCAAAATGTTTTATTTTGCTGATTCTATATGGTAATCCAATTTACTCGCAGTTTGTTTAAGTAAAGTAGTCATAATTTCAAGGAGCAGATGATTTTTGTTGTATATAGTTACCATGGGCCAGGGAGCATCAAGTGCTGCACCACCGACTCGCATTGGCCGCCCTGGCCACAGTGCTGCTCAGGTCGCAACAATACAGATTAGTTCAACTAGCGTATATCGCGTTTTCACTGCTTTTGACGCTTACAGCCCCTAAATTCATTTTATTGGCAAAATGTTTTATTTTGCTGTTTCTATATGGTAATTCAATTTACTCGCAGTTTGTTTAAGTAAAGTAGTCATAATTTCAAGGAGCAGATGATTTTGGTTGTATATAGTTACCATGGGCCAGGGAGCATCAGGTACTGCACCACTGACCCGCATTGGCCGCCCTGGCCACACTGCTGCTCAGGTCGCAACAATACAGATTAGTTCAACTAGCGTATATCGCGTATTCACTGCTTTTGACGGTTACAGCCCCTAAATTAATTTTTTTGGCAAATTGTTTTGTTTTGCTGTTTCTATATTGCAATCCAATTTATTCGCCGTTTGTCTAAGTAAAGTAGTCATAATTTCAAGGAGCAGATGATTTTGGTTGTATATAGTTACCATGGGCCATGGAGCATCAAGTGCTGTACCGCCGACCCGCATTGGCCGCCCTGGCCACACTGCTGCTCAGGTCGCAACAATACAGATTAGTTCAACTAGCGTATATCGCGTTTTCACTGCTTTTGACGCTTACAGCCCCTAAATTCATTTATTTGGCAAAATGTTTTATTTTGCTTTTTCTATACGGTAATCTAATTTATTCGACGTTTGTTTAAGTAAAGTAGTCATAATTTCAAGGAGCAGATGATTTTGGTTGTAAATAGTTACCATGGGCCAGGGAGCATCAGGTACTGCACCACTGACCCGCATTGGCCGCCCTGGCCACACTGCTGCTCAGGTCGCAACAATACAGATTAGTTCAACTAGCGTATATCGCGTATTCACTGCTTTTGACGCTTACAGCCCCTAAATTCATTTTTTTGGCAAAATGTTTTATTTTGCTGTTTCTATATGGTAATCCAATTTATTCGCCGTTGGTTTAAGTAAAGTAGTCATAATTTCAAGGAGCAGATGATTTTGGTTGTATATAGTTACCATGGGCCATGGAGCATCAAGTGCTGCACCACCGACCCGCATTGGCCGCCCTGGCCACACTGCTGCTCAGGTCGCAACAATACAGATTAGTTCAACTAGCGTATATCGCGTTTTCACTGCTTTTGACGCTTACAGCCCCTAAATTCATTTTATTGGCAAAATGTTTTATTTTGCTGTTTCTATATGGTAATCGAATTTACTCGCAGTTTGTTTAAGTAAAGTAGTCATAATTTCAAGGAGCAGATGATTTTGGTTGTATATAGTCACCATGGGCCAGGGAGCATCAGGTGCTGCATCACCGACCCGCATTGGCCGCCCTGGCCACACTGCTGCTTAGGTCGCAACAATACAGATTAGTTCAACTAGCGTATATCGCGTTTTTACTGCTTTTGACGCTTACAGCCCCTAAATTCATTTTTTTGGCAAAATGTTTCATTTTGCTTTTTCTATATGGTAATCTAATTTATTCGACGTTTGTTTAAGTCAAGTAGTCATAATTTCAAGGAGCAGATGATTTTGGTTGTATATAGTTACCATGGGCCAGGGAGCATCAGGTGCTGCACCACCGAACCGCACTGGCCGCCCTGGCCACACTGCTGCTCAGGCCGCAACACTACAGATTAGTTCAACTAGCGTATATCGCGTTTTCACTGCTTTTTACGCTTACAGCCCCTAAATTAATTTTTTTGGCAAATTGTTTTATTTTGCTGATTCTATATTGCAATCCAATTTACTCGTAGTTTGTTTAAGTAAAGTAGTCATAATTTCAAGGAGCAGATGATTTTGGTTGTATATAGTTACCATGGGCCATGGAGCATCAGGTGCTGCACAACCGACCCGCATTGCCGCCCTGGCCACACTACTGCTCAGGTCGCAACCCTACAGATTAGTTCAACTAGCGTATATCGCGTCTTCACTGCTATTGACGCTTACAGCCCCTAAATTCATTTTTCTGGCAAAATGTTTTATTTTGCTGTTTCTATATGGTAATCCAATTTATTCGCCGTTTGTTTAAGTAAAGTAGTCATAATTTCAAGGAGCAGATGATTTTGGTTGTATGTAGTTACCATAGGCCAGGTAGCATCAGGTGCTGCACCACCGACCCACACTGGCCGCCGTGGCCACACTGCTGCTCAGGCCGCAACACTACAGATTCGTTCAACTAGCGTATATCGCGTTTTCACTGCTTTTGACGCTTACAGCCCCTAATTTCATTTTTCTGGCAAAATGTTTTATTTTGCTGTTTCTATATGGTAATCTAATTTATTCGCCGTTTGTTTAAGTAAAGTAGTCATAATTTCAAGGAGCAGATGATTTTGGTTGTATGTAGTTACCATGGGCCAGGTAGCATCAGGTGCTGCACCACCGATCCACACTGGCCGCCCTGGCCACACTGCTGCTCAGGCCGCAACACTACAGATTCGTTCAACTAGCGTATATCGCGTTTTCAAAGCTTTTGACGCTTACAGCCCCTAAATTCATTTTTTTGTCATATTGTATTATTTTGCTGTTTCTATATGGTAATCCAATTTATTCGCCGTTTGTTTAAGTAAACTAGTCATAATTTCAAGGAGCAGATGATTTTGGTTGTATATAGTTACCATGGGCCAGGGAGCATCAGGTGCTGCACCACCGACCCGCATAGACCGCCTTGGCCACACTGCTGCTCAGGTCGCAACACTACAGATTAGTTCAACTAGCGTATATCGCGTTTTAACTGCTTTTGACGCTTACAGCCCCTAAATTCATTTTTTGGCAAAATGTTTTGATTTGCTGTTTCTATATGGTAATCCAATTTATTCGCCGTTTGTTTAAGTAAAGTAGTCATAATTTCAAGGAGCAGATGATTTTGGTTGTATGTAGTTACCATGGGCCAGGTAGCATCAGGTGCTGCACCACCGACCCACACTGGCCTCCCTGGCCACACTGCTGCTCAGGCCGCAACACTACAGATTCGTTCAACTAGCGTATATCGCGTTTTCACTGCTTTTGACGTTTACAGCCCCTAAATTCATTTTTCTGGCAAAATGTTTTATTTTGCTGTTTCTATATGGTAATCCAATTTATTCGCCGTTTGTTTAAGTAAAGTAGTCATAATTTCAAGGAGCAGATGATTTTGGTTGTATATAGTTACCATGGGCCAGGGAGCATCAGGTGCTGCACCACCGACCCGCATAGACCGCCTTGGCCACACTGCTGCTCAGGTCGCAACACTACAGATTAGTTCAACTAGCGTATATCGCGTTTTAACTGCTTTTGACGTTTACAGCCCCTAAATTCATTTTTTGGCAAAATGTTTTGATTTGCTGTTTCTATATGGTAATCCAATTTATTCGCCGTTTGTTTAAGTAAAGTAGTCATAATTTCAAGGAGCAGATGATTTTGGTTGTATGTAGTTACCATGGGCCAGGTAGCATCAGGTGCTGCACCACCGATCCACACTGGCCGCCCTGGCCACACTGCTGCTCAGGCCGCAACACTACAGATTCGTTCAACTAGCGTATATCGCATTTTCACTGCTTTTGACGTTTACAGCCCCTAAATTCATTTTTCTGGCAAAATGTTTTATTTTGCTGTTTCTATATGGTAATCCAATTTATTCGCCGTTTGTTTAAGTAAAGTAGTTATAATTTCAAGGAGCAGATGATTTTGGTTGTATGTAGTTACCATGGGCCAGGTAGCATCAGGTGCTGCACCACCGACCCACACTGGCCTCCCTGGCCTCACTGCTGCTCAGGCCGCAACACTACAGATTAGTTCAACTAGCGTATATCGCGTTTTCACTGCTTTTGACGCTTACAGCCCCTAAATTCATTTTTTTGGCAAAATGTTTTGATTTGCTGTTTCTATATGGTAATCCAATTTATTCGCCGTTTGTTTAAGTAAAGTAGTCATAATTTCAAGGAGCAGATGATTTTGGTTGTATGTAGTTACCATGGGCCAGGTAGCATCAGGTGCTGCACCACCGACCCACACTGGCCGCCCTGGCCTCACTGCTGCTCAGGCCGCAACACTACAGATTCGTTCAACTAGCGTATATCGCGTTTTCACTGCTTTTGACGCTTACAGCCCCTAAATTCGTTTTTCTGGCAAAATGTTTTATTTTGCTGTTTCTATATGGTAATCCAATTTATTCGCCGTTTGTTTAAGTAAAGTAGTCATAATTTCAAGGAGCAGATGATTTTGGTTGTATATAGTTACCATGGGCCAGGGAGCATCAGGTGCTGCAGCACCGACCCGCATAGACCGCCTTGGCCACACAGCTGCTCAAGTCACAACACTACACATTAGTTCAAAAAGCGTATATCGCGTTTTCACTGCTTTTGACGCTTACAGCCCCTAAATTCATTTTTTTGGCAAAATGTTTTGTTTTGCTGTTTCTATATGGTAATCCAATTTATTCCCCCGTTTGTTTAAGTAAAGTAGTCATAATTTCAAGGAGCAGATGATTTTGGTTGTATGTAGTTACCATGGGCCAGGTAGCATCAGGTACTGCACCAGCGACCCACACTGGCCGCCCTGGCCTCACTGCTGCTCAGGCCGCAACACTACAGATTCGTTCAACTAGCGTATATCGCGTTTTCACTGCTTTTAACGCTTACAGCCCCTAAATTCATTTTTCTATTCGCCGTTTGTTTTAAGTAAAGTAGTCATAATTTCAAGGAGCAGATGATTTTGGTTGTATATAGTTACCATGGGGCCAGGGAGCATCAGGTGCTGCACCACCGACCAGCATAGACCGCCTTGGCCACACTGCTGCTCAGGTCGTAATACTACAGATTAGTTCATCTAGCGTATATCACGTTTTCACTGCTTTTGACGCTTACAGCCCCTAAATTCATTTTTTTGGCAAAAAGTTTTGTTTTTGCTGTTTCTATATGGTAATACAAATTTATTCGCCGTTTGTTTAAGTAAAGTAGTCATAATTTTCAAGGAGCAGATGATTTTGGGTTGTATATAGTTACCATGAGCCAGGGAGCATCAGGTGCTGCACCACCGACCCCCAAGACCGCCTTGGGCCACACTGCTGCTCAAGTCGCAACACAACAGATTAGTTCAACTAGCGTATATCGCGTTTTCACTGCTTTTGACGCTTACAGCCCCTAAATTCATTTTTTTTATCAAAATGTTTCATTTTGCTGTTTCTATATGAAAATACAATCTATTCGCTGTTTGTTTAAGTAAAGTAGTCATAATTTCAAGGAGCAGATGATTTTGGTTGTATATCGTTACCCATGGGCCAGGGAGCATCAGGTGCTGCACCACCGACCCGCATAGACCGCCTTGGCCACACAGCTGCTCAAGTCGCAACACTACAGATTAGTTCAAAAAGCGTATATCGCGTTTTCACTGCTTTTGACGCTTACAGCCCCTAAATTCATTTTTTTTGGCAAAATGTTTTGTTTTTGCTGTTTCTATATGGTAATCCAATTTATTCCCCGTTTGTTTAAGTAAAGTAGTCATAATTTCAAGGAGCAGATGATTTTGGTTGTATGTAGTTACCATGGGCCAGGTAGCATCAGGTACTGCACCAGCGACCCCACACTGGCCGCCCTGGCCTCACTGCTGCTCAGGCCGCAACACTACAGATTCGTTCAACTAGCGTATATCGCGTTTTTCACTGCTTTTGACGCTTACAGCCCCTAAATTCATTTTTTCTGGCAAAATGTTTTATTTTTGCTGTTTCTATATGGTAATCCAATTTATTTCGCCGTTTGTTTAAGTAAAGTAGTCATAATTTCAAGGAGCAGATGATTTTGGTTGTATATAGTTACCATGGGCCAGGGAGCATCAGGTGCTGCACCCCCGACCCGCATAGACCGCCTTTGCCACACTGCTGCTCAGGTCGTAATACTACAGATTAGTTCATCTAGCGTATATCACGTTTTCACTGCTTTTGACGCTTTCAGCCCCTAAAAACATTTTTTTGGCAAAATGTTTTGTTTTGCTGTTTCTATATGGTAATCCAATTTATTCGCCGTTTGTTTAAGTAAAGTAGTCATAATTTCAAGGAGCAGATGATTTTGGTTGTATATAGTTACCATGAGCCAGGGAGCAATCAGGTGCTGCACCACCGACCCCCAAGACCCGCCTTGGCCACACTGCTGCTCAAGTCGCAACACTACAGATTAGTTCAACTAGCGTATATCGCGTTTTCACTGCTTTTGACGCTTACAGCCCCTAAATTCATTTTTTTATCAAAATGTTTTCATTTTGCTGTTTTCTATATGAAAATACAATCTATTCGCTGTTTGTTTAAGTAAAGTAGTCATAATTTCAAGGAGCAGATGATTTTGGTTGTATATAGTTACCATGGGCCAGGGAGCATCAGGTGCTGCACCACCGACCCGCATAGACCGCCCTTGGCCACACTGCTGCTCAAGTCGCAACACTACAGATTAGTTCAACTAGCGTATATCGCGTTTTCACTGCTTTTGACGTTTACAGCCCCTAAATTCATTTTATTGGCAAAATGTTTTATTTTGCTGTTTCTATATGTTAATCCAATTTACTCGCAGTTTGTTTAAGTAAAGTAGTCATAATTTCAAGGAGCAGATGATTTTGGTTGTATATAGTTACCATGGGCCAGGGAGTATCAAGTGCTGCACCACCGACCCCGCATTGGCCGCCCTGGCCACACTGCTGCTCAGGTCGCAACAATACAGATTAGTTTCAACCAGCGTATATCGCGTTTTTCACTGCTTTTGACGCTTACAGCTCCTAAATTCATTTTTTTGGCAAAATGTTTTATTTTGCTGTTTCTATATGTTAATCTAATTTATTCGCCGTTTGTTTTAAATAAAGTATTCATAAATTCAAGGAGCAGATGATTTTGGTTGTATATAGTTTCCATGGGCCAGGGAGCATCAGGTGCTGCACCACCGACCCGCATTGGCCGCCCTGGCCACACTGCTGCTCAGGCCGCAAACACTACAGATTAGTTCAACTAGCGTATATCGCGTTTTTCACTGCTTTTGACGCTTACAGCCCCTAAATTCATTTCTCTGGCAAAAATGTTTTGTTTTGCTGTTTCTATATGGTAATCCAATTTATTCGCCGTTTGTTTAAGTAAAGTAGTCATAATTTCGAGGAGCAGATGATTTTGGTTGTACATAGTTACCATGGGCCAGATAGCAATGCTGCACCACCGACCCACACTGGCCGCCCTGCCCACACTGCTGCTCAGGCCGCAACACTAAAGATTAGTTCAACTAGCGTATATCGCGTTTTTCACTGCTTTTTACGCTTACAGCCCCTAAATTCATTGTTTTGGCAAAATGTTTTATTTTGCTTTTTTCTATATGGTAATCTAATTTATTCGCCGTTTGTTTAAGTAAAGTAGTCATAGGTTCAAGGAGCAGATGATTTTGGTTGTATATAGTTACCATGGGCCAGGGAGCATCAGGTGCTGCACCACCGAACCTCACTGGCCGCCCTGGCCACACTGCTGCTCAGGCCGCAACACTACAGATTAGTTCAACTAGCGTATATCGCGTTTTCACTGCTTTTTACGCTTACAGCCCCTAGAATAATTTTTTTTGGCAAATTGTTTTATTCTGCTGTTTCTATATGGTAATCCAATTTACTCGCAGTTTGTTTAAGTAAAGTAGTCATAATTTCAAGGAGCAGATGATTTTGGTTGTATATAGTTTACCATGGGCCAGGGAGCATCAGGTGCTGCACCACCGACCCGCATTGGCCGCCCTGGCCACACTGCTCCTCAGGTCGCAAACAATACAGATTAGTTGAACTAGCGTATATCGCGTTTTCACTGCTTCTGGACGCTTACAGCCCCCTAAATTCATTTTTTTGGCAAAATGTTTTATTTTGCTGTTTTCTATATGGTAAACCCATTTCATTCGCCATTGGTTTAAGTAAAGTAGTCATAATTTCAAGGAGCAGATGATTTTGGTTGTATATAGTTACCATGGGCCAGGGAGCATCAGGTGCAGCACCACTGACCCCGCACTGGGGGCCCTGGCCACACTGCTGCTCAGGCCGCAAACACTAGAGATTAGTTCAACTAGCGTATATCGCGTTTTAACTGCTTTTTATGCTTACAGCCCCTAAATTAATATTTTTGGCAAATTGTTTTTATTTTGCTGTTTCTATATTGCAATCCAATTTATTCGCCGTTTGTTTAAGTAAAGTAGTCATAATTTCAAGGAGCAGATGATTTTGGGTTGTATATAGTTTACCATGGGCCATGGAGCATCAAGTGCTGCACGACCCGAACCGCATTGGCCGCCCTGGCCACACTGCTGCTCAGGTCGCAACAATACAGATTAGTTCAACTAGCGTATATCGCGTTTTCACTGCTTTTGACGATTACAGCCCCTACATTCATTTTATTGGCAAAATGTTTTATTTTGCTGTTTCTATATGGTAATCCAATTTACTCGCAGTTTGTTTAAGTAAAGTAGTCATAATTTCAAGGAGCAGATGATTTTGGTTTTACATAGTTACCATGGGCCAGGGAGCATCAGGTGCTGCACCACCGACCCTCATTGGCCGCCCTGGCCACACTGCTGCTCAGGTCGCAACAATACAGATTAGTTCAACTAGCGTATATCGCGTTTTCACTGCTTTTGACGCTTACAGCCCCTAAATTCATTTTTTTGGCAAAATGTTTTATTTTGCTTTTTCTATATGGTAATCTAATTTATTCGCCGTTTGTTTAAGTAAAGTAGTCATAATTTCAAGGAGCAGATGATTTTGGTTGTATATAGTTACCATGGGCCAGGGAGCATCAGGTGCTGCACCACCGACCCGCATAGACCGCCTTGGCCACACTGCTGCTCAAGTCGCAACACTACAGATTAGTTCAACTAGCGTATATCGCGTTTTCACTGCTTTTGACGCTTACAGCCCCTAAATTCATTTTATTGGCAAAATGTTTTATTTTGCTGTTTCTATATGTTAATCCAATTTACTCGCAGTTTGTTTAAGTAAAGTAGTCATAATTTCAAGGAGCAGATGATTTTGGTTGTATATAGTTACCATGGGCCAGGGAGCATCAAGTGCTGCACCACCGACCCGCATTGGCCGCCCTGGCCACACTGCTGCTCAGGTCGCAACAATACAGATTAGTTCAACCAGCGTATATCGCGTTTTCACTGCTTTTGACGCTTACAGCTCCTAAATTCATTTTTTTGGCAAAATGTTTTATTTTGCTGTTTCTATATGTTAATCTAATTTATTCGCCGTTTGTTTAAGTAAAGTATTCATAAATTCAAGGAGCAGATGATTTTGGTTGTATATAGTTTCCATGGGCCAGGGAGCATCAGGTGCTGCACCACCGACCCGCATTGGCCGCCCTGGCCACACTGCTGCTCAGGCCGCAACACTACAGATTAGTTCAACTAGCGTATATCGCGTTTTCACTGCTTTTGACGCTTACAGCCCCTAAATTCATTTCTCTGGCAAAATATTTTATTTGGCTGTTTCTATATGGTAATCCAATTTATTCGCCGTTTGTTTAAGTAATGTAGTCATAATTTCAAGGAGCAGATGATTTTGGTTGTATATAGTTACCATGGGCCAGGAAGCATCAGGTGCTGCACCACCGACCCGCATAGACCGCCTTGGCCACACTGCTGCTCAAGTCGCAACACTACATATTAGTTCAACTAGCGTATATCGCGATTTTACTGCTTTTGACGCTTACAGCCCCTAAATTCATTTTTTTGGCAAAATGTTTTGTTTTGCTGTTTCTATATGGTAATCCAATTTATTCGCCGTTTGTTTAAGTAAAGTAGTCATAATTTCGAGGAGCAGATGATTTTGGTTGTACATAGTTACCATGGGCCAGATAGCAATGCTGCACCACCGACCCACACTGGCCGCCCTGCCCACACTGCTGCTCAGGCCGCAACACTAAAGATTAGTTCAACTAGCGTATATCGCGTTTTCACTGCTTTTTACGCTTACAGCCCCTAAATTCATTGTTTTGGCAAAATGTTTTATTTTGCTTTTTCTATATGGTAATCTAATTTATTCGCCGTTTGTTTAAGTAAAGTAGTCATAGGTTCAAGGAGCAGATGATTTTGGTTGTATATAGTTACCATGGGCCAGGGAGCATCAGGTGCTGCACCACCGAACCGCACTGGCCGCCCTGGCCACACTGCTGCTCAGGCCGCAACACTACAGATTAGTTCAACTAGCGTATATCGCGTTTTCACTGCTTTTTACGCTTACAGCCCCTAGAATAATTTTTTTGGCAAATTGTTTTATTCTGCTGTTTCTATATGGTAATCCAATTTACTCGCAGTTTGTTTAAGTAAAGTAGTCATAATTTCAAGGAGCAGATGATTTTGGTTGTATATAGTTACCATGGGCCAGGGAGCATCAGGTGCTGCACCACCGACCCGCATTGGCCGCCCTGGCCACACTGCTGCTCAGGCCGCAACACTACAGATTAGTTCAACTAGCGTATATCGCGTTTTCACTGCTTTTGACGCTTACAGCCCCTAAATTCATTTCTCTGGCAAAATATTTTATTTGGCTGTTTCTATATGGTAATCCAATTTATTCGCCGTTTGTTTAAGTAATGTAGTCATAATTTCAAGGAGCAGATGATTTTGGTTGTATATAGTTACCATGGGCCAGGAAGCATCAGGTGCTGCACCACCGACCCGCATAGACCGCCTTGGCCACACTGCTGCTCAAGTCGCAACACTACATATTAGTTCAACTAGCGTATATCGCGATTTTACTGCTTTTGACGCTTACAGCCCCTAAATTCATTTTTTTGGCAAAATGTTTTGTTTTGCTGTTTCTATATGGTAATCCAATTTATTCGCCGTTTGTTTAAGTAAAGTAGTCATAATTTCGAGGAGCAGATGATTTTGGTTGTACATAGTTACCATGGGCCAGATAGCAATGCTGCACCACCGACCCACACTGGCCGCCCTGCCCACACTGCTGCTCAGGCCGCAACACTAAAGATTAGTTCAACTAGCGTATATCGCGTTTTCACTGCTTTTTACGCTTACAGCCCCTAAATTCATTGTTTTGGCAAAATGTTTTATTTTGCTTTTTCTATATGGTAATCTAATTTATTCGCCGTTTGTTTAAGTAAAGTAGTCATAGGTTCAAGGAGCAGATGATTTTGGTTGTATATAGTTACCATGGGCCAGGGAGCATCAGGTGCTGCACCACCGAACCGCACTGGCCGCCCTGGCCACACTGCTGCTCAGGCCGCAACACTACAGATTAGTTCAACTAGCGTATATCGCGTTTTCACTGCTTTTTACGCTTACAGCCCCTAGAATAATTTTTTTGGCAAATTGTTTTATTCTGCTGTTTCTATATGGTAATCCAATTTACTCGCAGTTTGTTTAAGTAAAGTAGTCATAATTTCAAGGAGCAGATGATTTTGGTTGTATATAGTTACCATGGGCCAGGGAGCATCAGGTGCTGCACCACCGACCCGCATTGGCCGCCCTGGCCACACTGCTCCTCAGGTCGCAACAATACAGATTAGTTGAACTAGCGTATATCGCGTTTTCACTGCTTCTGACGCTTACAGCCCCTAAATTCATTTTTTTGGCAAAATGTTTTATTTTGCTGTTTCTATATGGTAACCCATTTCATTCGCCATTGGTTTAAGTAAAGTAGTCATAATTTCAAGGAGCAGATGATTTTGGTTGTATATAGTTACCATGGGCCAGGGAGCATCAGGTGCAGCACCACTGACCCGCACTGGGGGCCCTGGCCACACTGCTGCTCAGGCCGCAACACTAGAGATTAGTTCAACTAGCGTATATCGCGTTTTAACTGCTTTTTATGCTTACAGCCCCTAAATTAATATTTTTGGCAAATTGTTTTATTTTGCTGTTTCTATATTGCAATCCAATTTATTCGCCGTTTGTTTAAGTAAAGTAGTCATAATTTCAAGGAGCAGATGATTTTGGTTGTATATAGTTACCATGGGCCAGGGAGCATCAGGTGCTGCACCACCGACCCGCATTGGCCGCCCTGGCCACACTGCTGCTCAGGCCGCAACACTACAGATTAGTTCAACTAGCGTATATCGCGTTTTCACTGCTTTTGACGCTTACAGCCCCTAAATTCATTTCTCTGGCAAAATATTTTATTTGGCTGTTTCTATATGGTAATCCAATTTATTCGCCGTTTGTTTAAGTAATGTAGTCATAATTTCAAGGAGCAGATGATTTTGGTTGTATATAGTTACCATGGGCCAGGAAGCATCAGGTGCTGCACCACCGACCTGCATAGACCGCCTTGGCCACACTGCTGCTCAAGTCGCAACACTACATATTAGTTCAACTAGCGTATATCGCGATTTTACTGCTTTTGACGCTTACAGCCCCTAAATTCATTTTTTTTTGGAAAATGTTTTGTTTTGCTGTTTCTATATGGTAATCCAATTTATTCGCCGTTTGTTTAAGTAAAGTAGTCATAATTTCGAGGAGCAGATGATTTTGGTTGTACATAGTTACCATGGGCGAGATAGCAATGCTGCACCACCGACCCACACTGGCCGCCCTGCCCACACTGCTGCTCAGGCCGCAACACTAAAGATTAGTTCAACTAGCGTATATCGCGTTTTCACTGCTTTTTACGCTTACAGCCCCTAAATTCATTGTTTTGGCAAAATGTTTTATTTTGCTTTTTCTATATGGTAATCTAATTTATTCGCCGTTTGTTTAAGTAAAGTAGTCATAGGTTCAAGGAGCAGATGATTTTGGTTGTATATAGTTACCATGGGCCAGGGAGCATCAGGTGCTGCACCACCGAACCGCACTGGCCGCCCTGGCCACACTGCTGCTCAGCCGCAACACTACAGATTAGTTCAACTAGCGTATATCGCGTTTTCACTGCTTTTTACGCTTACAGCCCCTAGAATAATTTTTTTGGCAAATTGTTTTATTCTGCTGTTTCTATATGGTAATCCAATTTACTCGCAGTTTGTTTAAGTAAAGTAGTCATAATTTCAAGGAGCAGATGATTTTGGTTGTATATAGTTACCATGGGCCAGGAGCATCAGGTGCTGCACCACCGACCCGCATTGGCCGCCCTGGCCACACTGCTCCTCAGGTCGCAACAATACAGATTAGTTGAACTAGCGTATATCGCGTTTTCACTGCTTCTGACGCTTACAGCCCCTAAATTCATTTTTTTGGCAAAATGTTTTATTTTGCTGTTTCTATATGGTAACCCATTTCATTCGCCATTGGTTTAAGTAAAGTAGTCATAATTTCAAGGAGCAGATGATTTTGGTTGTATATAGTTACCATGGGCCAGGGAGCATCAGGTGCAGCACCACTGACCCGCACTGGGGGCCCTGGCCACACTGCTGCTCAGGCCGCAACACTAGAGATTAGTTCAACTAGCGTATATCGCGTTTTAACTGCTTTTTATGCTTACAGCCCCTAAATTAATATTTTTGGCAAATTGTTTTATTTGCTGTTTCTATATTGCAATCCAATTTATTCGCCGTTTGTTTAAGTAAAGTAGTCATAATTTCAAGGAGCAGATGATTTTGGTTGTATATAGTTACCATGGGCCATGGAGCATCAAGTGCTGCACGACCGAAACCGCATTGGCCGCCCTGGCCACACTGCTGCTCAGGTCGCAACAATACAGATTAGTTCAACTAGCGTATATCGCGTTTTCACTGCTTTTGACGATTACAGCCCCTACATTCATTTTATTGGCAAAATGTTTTATTTTGCTGTTTTCTATATGGTAATCCAATTTACTCGCAGTTTGTTTAAGTAAAGTAGTCATAATTTCAAGGAGCAGATGAATTTGGTTGTACATAGTTACCATGGGCCAGGGAGCATCAGGTGCTGCACCACCGACCCGCATTGGCCGCCCTGGCCATGCTCAGGTCGCAACAATACAGATTAGTTCAACTAGCGTATATCGCGTTTTCACTGCTTTTGACGCTTACAGCCCCTAAATTCATTTTTTTGGCAAAATGTTTTATTTTGCTTTTTCTCTATATGGTAATCTAATTTATTCGCCGTTTGTTTAAGTAAAGTAGTCATAATTTCAAGGAGCAGATGATTTTGGTTGTATATAGTTACCATGGGCCAGGGAGCATCAGGTGCTGCACCACCGACCTGCATAGGCCGCCCTGGCCACACTGCTGCCTCAGGTCGCAACACTACAGATTAGTTCAACTAGCGTATATCGCGTTTTCACTGCTTTTGACGCTTACAGCCCCTAAATTCATTTTATTGGCAAAATGTTTTATTTTGCTGTTTCTATATGGTAATCCATTTTATTCGCCGTTGGTTTAAGTAAAGTAGTCATAATTTCAAGGAGCAGATGATTTCGGTTGTATATAGTTACCATGGGCCAGGAAGCATCAAGTGCTGCACCAACGACCCGCATTGGCCGCCCTGGCCACACTGCTGCTCAGGTCGCAACAATACAGATTAGTTCAACAAGCGTATATCGCGTTGTCACTGCTTTTGACGCTTACAGCCCCTAAAATCATTTTTTTGGCAAAATGTTTTATTTTGCTTTTTCTTTACGGTAATCTAATTTATTCGACGTTTGTTTAAGTAAAGTAGTCATTATTTCAAGGAGCAGATGATTTTGGTTGTAAATAGTTACCATGGGCCAGGGAGCATCAGGTACTGCACCCCTGACCCGCATTGGCCGCCCTGGACACACTGCTGCTCAGGTCGCAACAATACAGATTAGTTCAACTAGCGTATATCGCGTATTCACTGCTTTTGACGCTTACAGCCCATAAATTCATTTTTTTGGCAAAATGTTTTATTTTGCTGTTTTCTATATGGTAATCCATTTTATTCGCCGTTGGTTTAAGTAAAGTAGTCATAATTTCAAGGAGCAGATGATTTTGGTTGTATATAGTTACCATGGGCCATGGAGCATCAAGTGCTGCACCACCGACCCGCATTGGCCGCCCTGGCCACACTGCTGCTCAGGTCGCAACAATACAGATTAGTTCAACTAGCGTATATGGCGTTATCACTGCTTTTGACGCTTACAGCCCCTAAATTCATTTTATTGGCAAAATGTTTTATTTTGCTGTTTCAATATGGTAATCCAATTTACTCGCAGTTTGTTTAAGTAAAGTAGTCATAATTTCAAGGAGCAGATGATTTTGGTTGTATATAGTTACCATGGGCCAGGGAGCATCAGGTGCTGCATCACCGACCCGCATTGGCCGCCCTGGCCACACTGCTGCTCAGGTTGCAACAATACAGATTAGTTCAACTAGCGTATATCGCGTTTTCAATGTTTTTGACGCTTACAGCCCCAAAATTCATTTTATTGGCAAAATGTTTTATTTTGTTTTTTCTATATGGTAATCTAATTTATTCGACGTTTGTTTAAGTAAAGTAGTCATAATTTCAAGGAGCAGATGATTTTGGTTGTATATAGTTACCATGGGCCAGGGTGCATCAGGTGCTGCACCACCGAACCGCACTGGCCGCCCTGGCCACACTGCTGCTCAGGCCGCAACACTACAGATTAGTTCAACTAGCGTATATCGCGGTTTCACTGCTTTTTACGCTTACAGCCCCTAAATTAATTTTTTTGGTAAATTGTTTTATTTTGCTGATTCTATATTGCAATCCAATTTATTCGTTGTTTGTTTAAGTAAAGTAGTCATAATTTCAAGGAGCAGATGATTTTGGTTGTATATAGTTACCATGGGCCGTGGAGCATCAGGTGCTGCACCACCGACCCGCATTGGCCGCCCTGGCCACACTACTGCTCAGGTCGCAACACTACAGATTAGTTCAACTAGCGTATATCGCGTTTTAACTGCTTTTGACGCTTACAGCCCTTAAATTCATTTTTTTGTCAAATTAATTTATTTTGCTGTTTCTATATGTTATTCCAATTTATTCGCCGTTTGTTGAAGTAAAGTAGAATAATTTCAAGGAGAAGATGATTTTGGTTGTATGTAGTTACCATGGGCCAGAGAGCGTCAGGTGCTGCACCACCGACCCGCATTGGCCGCCCTGGCCACACTGCTGCTCAGGCCGCAACACTACAGATTAGTTCAACTAGCGAATATCGCGTTTTCACTGCTTTTGACGCTTACAGCCCCTAAATTCATTTTTTTGTCAAATTAATTTATTTTGCTGTTTCTATATGGTATTCCAATTTATTCGTCGTTTGTTGAAGTATAGTAGTATAATTTCAAGGAGCAGATGATTTTGGTTGTATATAGTTATCATGGGCCAGGGAGCATCAGGTGCTGCACCACCGACCCGCATAGACCGCCTTGGCCACACTGCTGCTCAAGTCGCAACACTACAGATTAGTTCAACTAGCGTATATCACGTTTTCACTGCTTTTGACGCTTACAGCCCCTAAATTCATTTAATTGGCAAAATGTTTTATTTTGCTGTTTCTATATGGCAATCGAATTCATTCGCCATTTGTTTCAGTAAAGTAGTCATAATTTCAAGGAGCAGATGATTTTGGTTGTATATAGTTACCATGGGCCAGGGAGCATCAGGTGCTGCACCACTGACCCGCATAGACCGCCTTGGCCACACTGCTGCTCAAGTCGCAACACAACAGATTAGTTCAACTAGCGTATATCGCGTTTTCACTGCTTTTGACGCTTACAGCACCTAAATTTATTTTATTGGCAAAATGTTTTAATTTGCTGTTTCTATATGGCAATCCAATTTATTCGCCGTTTGTTTAAGTAAAGTAGTCATAATTTCAAGGAGCAGATGATTTTGGTTGTATATAGTTACCATGGGCCAGGGAGCATCAGGTGCTGCACCACCGACCCGCATAGACCGCCTTGGCCACACTGCTGCTCAGGTCGCAACACTACAGATTAGTTGAATTAGCGTATATCGCGTTTTTACTGCTTTTGACGCTTACAGCCCCTAAATTCATTTAATTGGCAAAATGTTTTATTTTGCTGTTTCTATATGGCAATCCAATTCATTCGCCATTTGTTTCAGTAAAGTAGTCATAATTTCAAGGAGCAGATGATTTTGGTTGTATATAGTTACCATGGGCCAGGGAGCATCAGGTGCTGCACCACTGACCCGCATAGACCGCCTTGGCCACACTGCTGCTCAAGTCGCAACACAACAGATTAGTTCAACTAGCGTATATCGCGTTTTCACTGCTTTTGACGCTTACAGCACCTAAATTTATTTCATTGGCAAAATGTTTTAATTTGCTGTTTCTATATGGCAATCCAATTTATTCGCCGTTTGTTTAAGTAAAGTAGTCATAATTTCAAGGAGCAGATGATTTTGGTTGTATATAGTTACCATGGGCCAGGGAGCATCAGGTGCTGCACCACCGACCCGCATAGACCGCCTTGGCCACACTGCTGCTCAGGCCGCAACACTACAGATTCGTTCAACTAGCGTATATCGCGTTTTCACTGCTTTTGACGCTTACAACCCCTAAATTCGTTTTTCTGGCAAAATGTTTTATTTTGCTGTTTCTATATGGTAATCCAATTTATTCGCCGTTTGTTTAAGTAAAGTAGTCATAATTTCAAGGAGCAGATGATTTTGGTTGTATGTAGTTACCATGGGCCAGGTAGCATCAGGTGCTGCACCACAGACCCACACTGGCCGCCCTGGCCTCACTGCTGCTCAGGCCGCAACACTACAGATTCGTTCAACTAGCGTATATCGCGTTTTCACTGCTTTTGACGCTTACAGCCCCTAAATTCATTTTTCTGGCAAAATGTTTTATTTGGCTGTTTCTATATGGTAATCCAATTTATTCGCCGTTTGTTTAAGTAAAGTAGTCATAATTTCAAGGAGCAGATGATTTTGGTTGTATGTAGTTACCATGGGCCAGGTAGCATCAGGTGCTGCACCACCGACCCACACTGGCCGCCCTGGCCTCACTGCTGCTCAGGCCGCAACACTACAGATTCGTTCAACTAGCGTATATCGCGTTTTCACTGCTTTTGACGCTTACAGCCCCTAAATTCATTTTTCTGGCAAAATGTTATATTTTGCTGTTTCTATATGGTAATCCAATTTATTCGCCGTTTGTTTAAGTAAAGTAGTCATAATTTCAAGGAGCAGATGATTTTGGTTGTATATAGTTACCATGGGCCAGGGAGCATCAGGTGCTGCACCACCGAGCCGCA
This sequence comes from Locusta migratoria, assembly GCA_026315105.1. Lineage (NCBI taxonomy): Eukaryota > Metazoa > Arthropoda > Insecta > Orthoptera > Acrididae > Locusta > Locusta migratoria. The sequence goes on from JAOYRU010000314.1 coordinate 19,922, forward strand.
TAGACCGCCATGGCCACACTGCTGCTCAAGTCGCAACACTACATATTAGTTCAACTAGCGTATATCGCGATTTTACTGCTTTTGACGCTTACAGCCCCTAAATTCATTTTTTTGGCAAAATGTTTTATTTTGCTGTTTCTATATGGTAATCCAATTTATTGGCCGTTTGTTTAAGTAAAGTAGTCATAATTTCAAGGAGCAAATGATTTTGGTTGTACATAGTTACCATGGGCCAGGTAGCATCGGGTGCTGCACCACCGACCCACACTGCCCGCCTTGGCCACACTGCTGCTCAGGCCGCAACAATACAGATTCGTTCAACTAGCGTATATCGCGTTTTCAATGCTTTTGACGCTTACAGCCCCTAAATTAATTTTTTTGTCAAATTGTTTTATTTTGCTGTTTCTATATGGTAATCCAATTTATTCGCCGTTTGTTTAAGTAAAGTAGTCATAATTTCAAGGAGCAGATGATTTTGGTTGTATATAGTTACTATGGGCCAGGGAGCATCAGGTGCTGCACTACCGACTCGCACTGGCCGCCCTGGCCACACTGCTGCCCACGCCGCAACACTACAGATTAGTTCAACTAGCGTATATCGCGTTTTCACTGCTTTTTACGCTTACAGCCCCTAAATTCATTTTTTTGTCAAATTAATTTATTTTGCTGTTTCTATATGGTATTCCAATTTATTCGTCGTTTGTTGAAGTATAGTAGTATAATTTCAAGGAGCAGATGATTTTGGATGTATATAGTTATCATGGGCCAGGGAGCATCAGGTGCTGCACCACCGACCCGCATAGACCGCCTTGGCCACACTGCTGCTCAAGTCGCAACACTACAGATTAGTTCAACTAGCGTATATCACGTTTTCACTGCTTTTGACGCTTACAGCCCCTAAATTCATTTAACTGGCAAAATGTTTTATTTTGCTGTTTCAATATGGCAATCCAATTCATTCGCCATTTGTTTCAGTAAAGTAGTCATAATTTCAAGGAGCAGATGATTTTGGTTGTATATAGTTACCATGGGCCAGGGAGCATCAGGTGCTGCACCACTGACCCGCATAGACCGCCTTGGCTACACTGCTGCTCAAGTCGCAACACAACAGATTAGTTCAACTAGCGTATATCGCGTTTTCACTGCTTTTGACGCTTACAGCCCCTAAATTCATTTTATTGGTAAATTGTTTTATTTTGCTGTTTCTATATGGTAATCCAATTTACTCGCAGTTTGTTTAAGTAAAGTAGTCATAATTTCAAGTAGCAGATGATTTTTGTTGTATATAGTTACCATGGGCTATGGAGCATCAAGTGCTGCACCACCGACCCGCATTGGCCGCCCTGGCCACAGTGCTGCTTAGGTCGCAACAATACAGATTAGTTCAACTAGCGTATATCGCGTTTTCACTGCTTCTGACGCTTACAGCCCCTAAATACATTTTATTGGCAAAATGTTTTATTTTGCTGTTTCTGTATGGTAATCCATTTTATTCGCCGTTGGTTTAAGTAAAGTAGTCATAATTTCAAGGAGCAGATGATTTCGGTTGTATATAGTTACCATGGGCCAGGAAGCATCAAGTGCTGCACCAACGACCCGCATTGGCCGCCCTGGCCACACTGCTGCTCAGGTCGCAACAATACAGATTAGTTCTACAAGCGTATATCGCGTTGTCACTGCTTTTGACGCTTACAGCCCCTAAAATCATTTTTTTTGGCAAAATGTTTTATTTTGCTTTTTCTATACGGTAATCTAATTTATTCGACGTTTGTTTAAGTAAAGTAGTCATTATTTCAAGGAGCAGATGATTTTGGTTGTAAATAGTTACCATGGGCCAGGGAGCATCAGGTACTGCACCCCTGACCCGCATTGGCCGCCCTGGACACACTGCTGCTCAGGTCGCAACAATACAGATTAGTTCAACTAGCGTATATCGCGTATTCACTGCTTTTGTCGCTTACAGCCCATAAATTCATTTTTTTTGGCAAAATGTTTTATTTTGCTGTTTCTATATGGTAATCCATTTTATTCGCCGTTGGTTTAAGTAAAGTAGTCATAATTTCAAGGAGCAGATGATTTTGGTTGTATATAGTTACCATGGGCCATGGAGCATCAAGTGCTGCACCACCGACCCGCATTGGCCGCCCTGGCCACACTGCTGCTCAGGTCGCAACAATACAGATTAGTTCAACTAGCGTATATCGCGTTATCACTGCTTTTGGCGCTTACAGCCCCTAAATTCATTTTATTGGCAAAATGTTTTATTTTGCTGTTTCAATATGGTAATCCAATTTACTCGCAGTTTGTTTAAGTAAAGTAGTCATAATTTCAAGGAGCAGATGATTTTGGTTGTATATAGTTACCATGGGCCAGGGAGCATCAGGTGGTGCATCACCGACCCGCATTGGCCGCCCTGGCCACACTGCTGCTCAGGTTGCAACAATACAGATTAGTTCAACTAGCGTATATCGCGGTTTCACTGCTTTTTACGCTTACAGCCCCCTAAATTAATTTTTTTGGTAAATTGTTTTATTTTGCTGATTCTATATTGCAATCCAATTTATTCGTTGTTTGTTTAAGTAAAGTAGTCATAATTTCAAGGAGCAGATGATTTTGTTTGTATATAGTTACCATGGGCCGTGGAGCATCAGGTGCTGCACCACCGACCCGCATTGGCCGCCCTGGCCACACTACTGCTCAGGTCGCAACACTACAGATTAGTTCAACTAGCGTATATCGCGTTTTAACTGCTTTTGACGCTTACAGCCCTTAAATTCATTTTTTTGTCAAATTAATTTATTTTGCTGTTTCTATATGGTATTCCAATTTATTCGTCGTTTGTTGAAGTATAGTAGTATAATTTCAAGGAGCAGATGATTTTGGTTGTATATAGTTATCATGGGCCAGGGAGCATCAGGTGTTGCACCACCGACCCGCATAGACCGCCTTGGCCACACTGCTGCTCAAGTCGCAACACTACAGATTAGTTCAACTAGCGTATATCACGTTTTCACTGCTTTTGACGCTTACAGCCCCTAAATTCATTTAATTGGCAAAATGTTTTATTTTGCTGTTTCTATATGGCAATCCAATTCATTCGCCATTTGTTTCAGTAAAGTAGTCATAATTTCAAGGAGCAGATGATTTTGGTTGTATATAGTTACCATGGGCCAGGGAGCATCAGGTGCTGCACCACTGACCCGCATAGACCGCCTTGGCCACACTGCTGCTCAAGTCGCAACACAACAGATTAGTTCAACTAGCGTATATCGCGTTTTCACTGCTTTTGACGCTTACAGCACCTAAATTTATTTTATTAGCAAAATGTTTTAATTTGCTGTTTCTATATGGCAATCCAATTTATTCGCCGTTTGTTTAAGTAAAGTAGTCATAATTTCAAGGAGCAGATGATTTTGGTTGTATATAGTTACCATGGGCCAGGGAGCATCAGGTGCTGCACTACCGACTCGCACTGGCCGCCCTGGCCACACTGCTGCCCACGCCGCAACACTACAGATTAGTTCAACTAGCGTATATCGCGTTTTCACTGCTTTTTACGCTTACAGCCCCTAAATTCATTTTTTTGTCAAATTAATTTATTTTGCTGTTTCTATATGGTATTCCAATTTATTCGTCGTTTGTTGAAGTATAGTAGTATAATTTCAAGGAGCAGATGATTTTGGATGTATATAGTTATCATGGGCCAGGGAGCATCAGGTGCTGCACCACCGACCCGCATAGACCGCCTTGGCCACACTGCTGCTCAAGTCGCAACACTACAGATTAGTTCAACTAGCGTATATCACGTTTTCACTGCTTTTGACGCTTACAGCCCCTAAATTCATTTAACTGGCAAAATGTTATATTTTGCTGTTTCTATATGGCAATCCAATTCATTCGCCATTTGTTTCAGTAAAGTAGTCATAATTTCAAGGAGCAGATTATTTTGGTTGTATATAGTTACCATGGGCCAGGGAGCATCAGGTGCTGCACCACTGACCCGCATAGACCGCCTTGGCCACACTGCTGCTCAAGTCGCAACACAACAGATTAGTTCAACTAGCGTATATCGCGTTTTCACTGCTTTTGACGCTTACAGCCCCTAAATTCATTTAACTGGCAAAATGTTTTATTTTGCTGTTTCTATATGGTAATCCAATTTACTCGCAGTTTGTTTAAGTAAAGTAGTCATAATTTCAAGGAGCAGATGATTTTGGTTGTACATAGTTACCATGGGCCAGGGAGCATCAGGTGCTGCACCACCGACCCGCATTGGCCGCCCTGGCCACACTGCTGCTCAGGTCGCAACAATACAGATTAGTTCAACTAGCGTATATCGCGTTTTCACTGCTTTTGACGCTTACAGCCCCTAAATTCATTTTTTTGGCAAAATGTTTTATTTGGCTGTTTCTATATGGTAATCCAATTTATTCGCCGTTTGTTTAAGTAAAGTAGTCATAATTTCAAGGAGCAGATGATTTTGGATGTATGTAGTTACCATGGGCCAGGTAGCATCAGGTGCTGCACCACCGACCCACACTGGCCGCCCTGGCCTCACTGCTGCTCAGGCCCGCAACAATACAGATTCGTTCAACTAGCGTATATCGCGTTTTCACTGCTTTTGACGCTTACAGCCCCTAAATTCATTTTTCTGGCAAAATGTTTTATTTTGCTGTTTCTATATGGTAATCCAATTTATTCGCCGTTTGTTTAAGTAAAGTAGTCATAATTTCAAGGAGCAGATGATTTTGGTTGCATATAGTTACCATGGGCCAGGGAGCATCAGGTGCTGCACCACCGAGCCGCATAGACCGCCATGGCCACACTGCTGCTCAAGTCGCAACACTACATATTAGTTCAACTAGCGTATATCGCGATTTTACTGCTTTTGACGCTTACAGCCCCTAAATTCATTTTTTTGGCAAAATGTTTTATTTTGCTGTTTCTATATGGTAATCCAATTTATTCGCCGTTTGTTTAAGTAAAGTAGTCATAATTTCAAGGAGCAGATGATTTTGGTTGTATGTAGTTACCATGGGCCAGGTAGCAACAGGTGCTGCACCACAGACCCACACTGGCCGCCCTGGCCTCACTGCTGCTCAGGCCGCAACACTACAGATTCGTTCAACTAGCGTATATCGCGTTTTCACTGCTTTTGACGCTTACAGCCCCTAAATTCATTTTTCTGGCAAAATGTTTTATTTGGCTGTTTCTATATGGTAATCCAATTTATTCGCCGTTTGTTTAAGTAAATTAGTCATAATTTCAAGGAGCAGATGATTTTGGTTGTATGTAGTTACCATGGGCCAGGTAGCATCAGGTGCTGCACCACCGACCCACACTGGCCGCCCTGGCCTCACTGCTGCTCAGGCCCGCAACACTACAGATTCGTTCAACTAGCGTATATCGCGTTTTCACTGCTTTTGACGCTTACAGCCCCTAAATTCATTTTTCTGGCAAAATGTTTTATTTTGCTGTTTCTATATGGTAATCCAATTTATTCGCCGTTTGTTTAAGTAAAGTAGTGATAATTTCAAGGAGCAAATGATTTTGGTTGTACATAGTTACCATGGGCCAGGTAGCATCCGGTGTTGCACCACCGACCCACACTGGCCGTCTTGGCCAGACTGCTGCTCAGGCCGTAACAATACAGATTCGTTCAACTAGCGTATATCGCGTTTTCAATGCTTTTGACGCTTACAGCCCCTAAATTAATTTTTTTGGTAAATTGTTTTATTTTGCTGTTTCTATATGGTAATCCAATTTATTCGCCGTTTGTTTAAGTAAAGTAGTCATAATTTCAAGGAGCAGATGATTTTGGTTGTATATAGTTATCATGGGCCAGGGAGCATCAGGTGCTGCACCACCGACCCGCATAGACCGCCTTGGCCACACTGCTGCTCAAGTCGCAACACTACAGATTAGTTCAACTAGCGTATATCACGTTTTCACTGCTTTTGACGCTTACAGCCCCTAAATTCATTTAACTGGTAAAATGTTTTATTTTGCTGTTTCTATATGGCAATCCAATTCATTCGCCATTTGTTTCAGTAAAGTAGTCATAATTTCAAGGAGCAGATTATTTTGGTTGTATATAGTTACCATGGGCCAGGGAGCATCAGGTGCTGCACCACTGACCCGCATAGACCGCCTTGGCCACACTGCTGCTCAAGTCGCAACACAACAGATTAGTTCAACTAGCGTATATCGCGTTTTCACTGCTTTTGACGCTTACAGCCCCTAAATTTATTTTATTGGCAAAATGTTTTAATTTGCTGTTTCTATATGGCAATGGAATTTATTCGCCGTTTGTTTAAGTAAAGTAGTCGAAATTTCAAGGAGCAGATGATTTTGGTAGTATATAGTTACCATGGGCCAGGGAGCATCAGGTGCTGCACCACCGACCCGCATAGACCGCCTTGGCCACACTGCTGCTCAGGTCGCAACACTACAGATTAGTTGAACTAGCGTATATCGCGTTTTTACTGCTTTTGATGCTTACAGCCCCTAAATTAATTTTTTTGTCAAATTGTTTTATTTTGCTGTTTCTATATGGTAATCCAATTTATTCGCCGTTTGTTTAAGTAAAGTAGTCATAATTTCAAGGAGCAGATGATTTTGGTTGTATATAGTTACTATGGGCCAGGGAGCATCAGGTGCTGCACTACCGACTCGCACTGGCCGCCCTGGCCACACTGCTGCCCACGCCGCAACACTACAGATTAGTTCAACTAGCGTATATCGCGTTTTCACTGCTTTTTACGCTTACAGCCCCTAAATCATTTTTTTGTCAAATTAATTTATTTTGCTGTTTCTATATGGTATTCCAATTTATTCGTCGTTTGTTGAAGTATAGTAGTATAATTTCAAGGAGCAGATGATTTTGGATGTATATAGTTATCATGGGCCAGGGAGCATCAGGTGCTGCACCACCGACCCGCATAGACCGCCTTGGCCACACTGCTGCTCAAGTCGCAACACTACAGATTAGTTCAACTAGCGTATATCACGTTTTCACTGCTTTTGACGCTTACAGCCCCTAAATTCATTTAACTGGCAAAATGTTTTATTTTGCTGTTTCAATATGGCAATCCAATTCATTCGCCATTTGTTTCAGTAAAGTAGTCATAATTTCAAGGAGCAGATGATTTTGGTTGTATATAGTTACCATGGGCCAGGGAGCATCAGGTGCTGCACCACTGACCCGCATAGACCGCCTTGGCCACACTGCTGCTCAAGTCGCAACACAACAGATTAGTTCAACTAGCGTATATCGCGTTTTCACTGCTTTTGACGCTTACAGCCCCTAAATTCATTTTATTGGTAAATTGTTTTATTTTGCTGTTTCTATATGGTAATCCAATTTACTCGCAGTTTGTTTAAGTAAAGTAGTCATAATTACAAGTAGCAGATGATTTTTGTTGTATATAGTTACCATGGGCTATGGAGCATCAAGTGCTGCACCACCGACCCGCATTGGCCGCCCTGGCCACAGTGCTGCTTAGGTCGCAACAATACAGATTAGTTCAACTAGCGTATATCGCGTTTTCACTGCTTCTGACGCTTACAGCCCCTAAATACATTTTATTGGCAAAATGTTTTATTTTGCTGTTTCTATATGGTAATCCATTTTATTCGCCGTTGGTTTAAGTAAAGTAGTCATAATTTCAAGGAGCAGATGATTTCGGTTGTATATAGTTACCATGGGCCAGGAAGCATCAAGTGCTGCACCAACGACCCGCATTGGCCGCCCTGGCCACACTGCTGCTCAGGTCGCAACAATACAGATTAGTTCTACAAGCGTATATCGCGTTGTCACTGCTTTTGACGCTTACAGCCCCTAAAATCATTTTTTTGGCAAAATGTTTTATTTTGCTTTTTCTATACGGTAATCTAATTTATTCGACGTTTGTTTAAGTAAAGTAGTCATTATTTCAAGGAGCAGATGATTTTGGTTGTAAATAGTTACCATGGGCCAGGGAGCATCAGGTACTGCACCCCTGACCCGCATTGGCCGCCCTGGACACACTGCTGCTCAGGTCGCAACAATACAGATTAGTTCAACTAGCGTATATCGCGTATTCACTGCTTTTGACGCTTACAGCCCATAAATTCATTTTTTTGGCAAAATGTTTTATTTTGCTGTTTCTATATGGTAATCCATTTTATTCGCCGTTGGTTTAAGTAAAGTAGTCATAATTTCAAGGAGCAGATGATTTTGGTTGTATATAGTTACCATGGGCCATGGAGCATCAAGTGCTGCACCACCGACCCGCATTGGCCGCCCTGGCCACACTGCTGCTCAGGTCGCAACAATACAGATTAGTTCAACTAGCGTATATCGCGTTATCACTGCTTTTGGCGCTTACAGCCCCTAAATTCATTTTATTGGCAAAATGTTTTATTTTGCTGTTTCAATATGGTAATCCAATTTACTCGCAGTTTGTTTAAGTAAAGTAGTCATAATTTCAAGGAGCAGATGATTTTGGTTGTATATAGTTACCATGGGCCAGGGAGCATCAGGTGGTGCATCACCGACCCGCATTGGCCGCCCTGGCCACACTGCTGCTCAGGTTGCAACAATACAGATTAGTTCAACTAGCGTATATCGCGGTTTCACTGCTTTTTACGCTTACAGCCCCTAAATTAATTTTTTTGGTAAATTGTTTTATTTTGCTGATTCTATATTGCAATCCAATTTATTCGTTGTTTGTTTAAGTAAAGTAGTCATAATTTCAAGGAGCAGATGATTTTGGTTGTATATAGTTACCATGGGCCGTGGAGCATCAGGTGCTGCACCACCGACCCGCATTGGCCGCCCTGGCCACACTACTGCTCAGGTCGCAACACTACAGATTAGTTCAACTAGCGTATATCGCGTTTTAACTGCTTTTGACGCTTACAGCCCTTAAATTCATTTTTTTGTCAAATTAATTTATTTTGCTGTTTCTATATGTTATTCCAATTTATTCGCCGTTTGTTGAAGTAAAGTAGTATAATTTCAAGGAGAAGATGATTTTGGTTGTATGTAGTTACCATGGGCCAGAGAGCGTCAGGTGCTGCACCACCGACCCGCATTGGCCGCCCTGGCCACACTGCTGCTCAGGCCGCAACACTACAGATTAGTTCAACTAGCGAATATCGCGTTTTCACTGCTTTTGACGCTTACAGCCCCTAAATTCATTTTTTTGTCAAATTAATTTATTTTGCTGTTTCTATATGGTATTCCAATTTATTCGTCGTTTGTTGAAGTATAGTAGTATAATTTCAAGGAGCAGATGATTTTGGTTGTATATAGTTATCATGGGCCAGGGAGCATCAGGTGTTGCACCACCGACCCGCATAGACCGCCTTGGCCACACTGCTGCTCAAGTCGCAACACTACAGATTAGTTCAACTAGCGTATATCACGTTTTCACTGCTTTTGACGCTTACAGCCCCTAAA
>JAOYRU010000315.1:0-158463 GCA_026315105.1 Locusta migratoria
AGTGGCTTTAAGCGTCAAAAGCAGTGAAAACGCGATATACGCTAGTTGAACTAATCTGTAGTGTTGCGACCTGAGCAGCAGTGTGGTCAGGGTGGCCAGTGCGGGTCGGTGGTGCAGCACCTGATGCTCACTGGCCAATGGTAACTATATACATCCAAAATCATCTGCTCCTTGAAATTATGACTACTTTACCTAAACAAACGGCGAATAAAGTGGATTACCATATAGAAACAGGAAAAATTATCATTTTGCGGAAAAATGAATGTAGTGGCTGTAAGCGTCAAAAGCAGTGAAAACGCGATATACGCTAGTTGAACTAATCTGTAGTGTTGCGACCTGAGCAGCAGTGTGGTCAGGGTGGCCAGTGCGGGTCGGTGGTGCAGCACCTGATGCTCACTGGCCCATGGTAACTATATACATCCAAAATCATCTGCTCCTTGAAATTATGACTAATTTACCTATACAAACGGCGAATAAAGTGGATTACCATATAGAAACAGGAAAAAATATCATTTTGCGGAAAAATGAATTTAGTGGCTGTAAGGGTCAAAAGCAGTGAAAACGCGATATACGCTAGTTGAACTAAAGTGTAGTGTTGCGACCTGAGCAGCAGTGTGGTCAGGGTGGCCAGTGCGGGTCGGTGGTGCAGCACCTGATGCTCACTGGCCCATGGTAACTATATACAACCAAAATCATCTGCTCCTTGAAATTATGACTACTTTACCTAAACAAACGGCGAAAAGTGGATTACCATATAGAAACAGGAAAAAATATCATTTTGCGGAAAAATGAATGTAGTAGCTGTAAGCGTCAAAAGCAGTGAAAACGCAATATACGTTAGTTGAACTAATCTGTAGTGTTGCGACCTGGGCAGCAGTGTGGCCAGAGTGGCCAGTGCAGTTCGGTGGTGCAGCACCTGATGCTCCCTGGCCCATGGTAACTATATACATCCAAAATCATCTGCTCCTTGAAATTATGACTACTTTACCTAAACAAACGGTGAATAAAGTGGATTACCATATCCAAAATCATCTGCTCCTTGAAATTATGACTACTTTCCCTAAACAAACGGCGAATAAAGTGGATTACCATATAGAAACAGGAAAAAATATCATTTTGCGGAAAAATGAATGTAGTGGCTGTAAGCGACAAAAGCAGTGAAAACGCGATATACGCTAGTTGAACTAATCTGTAGTGTTGCGACCTGAGCAGCAGTGTGGCCAGGGCGGCCAGTGCGGGTCGGTGGTGCAGCACCTGATGCTCCCTGGCCCATGGTAACTATATACATCCAGAATCATCTGCTCCTTGAAATTATGACTACTTTACCTAAACAAATGGCGAATAAATTTTATTACCATGTAGAAACAGGAAAAAATTTCATTTTGCGGAGAAATGAATGTAGTGGCTGTAAGCGTCAAAAGCAGTGAAAACGCGATATACGCTAGTTGAACTAATCTGTAGTTGTGCGACCTGAGCAGCAGTGTGGCCAGGGTGGCCTGTGCGGGTCGGTGGTGCAGCACCTGATGCTCACTGGCCCATGGTAACTATATACAACCAAAATCATCTACTCCTTGAAATTATGACTACTGTACCTAAACAAACGGCGAATAAATTGTATTACCATATAGAAAAGGGAAAAAATATCATTTTGCGGAAAAATGAATGTACTGCCTGTAAGCGTCAAAAGCAGTGAAAACAAGATATACGCTAGTTGAACTAATCTGTAGTGTTGCGACCTGAGCAGCAGTGTGGCCAGGGTGGCCAGTGCAGGTCGGTGGTGCATCACCTGATGCTCACTGGTCCATGGTAACTATATACAACCAAAATCATCTGCTCCATGAAATTATGACTACTTTACCTAAACAAACGGCGAGTAAATTGGATTTCCATATAGAAACAGTAAAAAATATCATTTTGCGGAAAAATGAATGTAGTGGCTGTAAGCGTCAAAAGCAGTGAAAACGCGATTTACGCTAGTTGAACTAATATGTAGTGTTGCGACCTGAGCAGCAGTGTGGCTAGGGTGGCCAGTGCGGGTCGGTGGTGCAGCACCTGATGCTCACTGGCCCATGGTAACTATATACATCCAAAATCATCTGCTCCTTGAAATTATGACTACTTTACCTAAACAAACGGCGAATAAATTGGATTCTCATATAGAAACACGAAAAAATGTCATTTTGCGAAAAAATTAATGTAGTGGCTGTAAGCGTCAAAAGCAGTGAATACGCGATATACGCTAGTTGAACTAATCTGTAGTGTTGCGACCTGAGCAGCAGTGTGGCCAGGGGGGCCAGTGTGATTCGGTGGTGCAGCACCTGATGCTCACTGGCCCATGGTAACTACATACAACCAAAATTATCTACTCCTTGAAATTATGACTACTTTACCTAAACAAACGGCGAATAAATTGGATTACCATATAGAAACAGGAAAAAATATCATTTTGCGGAAAAATGAATGTAGTGGCTGTAAGCGTCAAAAGCAGAGAAAACGCGATATACGCTAGTTGAAATAATCTGTAGTGTTGCGACCTGAGCAGCAGTGTGGCCAGGGTGGCCAGTGCGGGTCGGTGGTGCAGCACCTGATGCTCACTGGCCCATGGTAACTATATACATCCAAAATCATCTGCTCCTTGAAATTATGACTACTTTACCTAAACAAACGGCGAATAAAGTGGATTACCATATAGGAACAGGAAAAAATATCATTTTGCGGAAAAATGAATGTAGTGGCTGTAAGCGTCAAAAGCAGTGAAAACGCGATATACGCTAGTTGAACTAATCTGTAGTGTTGCGACCTGAGCAGCAGTGTGGCCAGGGTGGCCAGTGCGGGTCGGTGGTGCAGCACCTGATGCTCACTGGCCCATGGTAACTATATACATCCAAAATCATCTGCTCCTTGAAATTATGACTACTTTACCTAAACAAACGGCGAATAAATTGGATTATCATATAGAAACACGAAAAAATGTCATTTTGCAAAAAAATGAATGTAGTGGCTGTAAGCGTCAAAAGCAGTGAATACGCGATATACGCTAGTTGAACTAATCTGTAGTGTTGCGACCTGAGCAGCAGTGTGGCCAGGGTGGCCAGTGTGGGTCGGTGGTGCAGCACCTGATGCTCACTGGCCCATGGTAACTATATACATCCAAAATCATCTGCTCCTTGAAATTATGACTACTTTACCTAAACAAACGGCGAATAAATTGGATTATCATATAGAAACACGAAAAAATGTCATTTTGCGAAAAAATGAATGTAGTGGCTGTAAGCGTCAAAAGCAGTGAATACGCGATATACGCTAGTTGAACTAATCTGTAGTGTTGCGACCTGAGCAGCAGTGTGGCCAGGACGGCCAGTGTGGGTCGGTGGTGCAGCACCTGATGCTCCCAGGCCCATGGTGACTATATACATCCAAAATCATCTGCTGCTTGAAATTATGACTACTTTACCTAAACAACCGGCGAATAAAGTGGATTACCATATAGAAACAGGAAAAAATATCATTTTGCGGAAAAATGAATGTAGTGGCTGTAAGCGTCAAAAGCAGTGAAAACGCCATATACGCTAGTTGAACTAATCTGTAGTGTTGCGACCTGAGCAGCAGTGTGGCCAGAGTGGCCAGTGCGGGTCGGTGGTGCAGCACCTGATGCTCACTGGCCCATGGTAACTACATACAACCAAAATTATCTACTCCTTGAAATTATGACTACTTTACCTAAACGAACGGCGAATAAATTGGATTACCATATAGAAACAGGAAAAAATATCATTTTGCGGAAAAATGAATGTAGTGGCTGTAAGCGTCAAAAGCAGTGAAAACGCCATATACGCTAGTTGAACTAATCTGTAGTGTTGCGACCTGAGCAGCAGTGTGGCCAGAGTGGCCAGTGCGGGTCGGTGGTGCAGCACCTGATGCTCACTGGCCCATGGTAACTACATACAACCAAAATTATCTGCTCCTTGAAATTATGACTACTTTACCTAAACAAACGGCGAATAAAGTTAATTACCATATAGAAACAGGAAAAAATTTCATTTTGCGGAAAAATGAATGTACTGGCTTTAAGAGTCAAAAGCAGTGAAAACGAGATATACGCTAGTTGAACTAATCTGTAGATTTGCGACCTGAGCAGCAGTGTGGCCAGGGTGGCCAGTGCAGGTCGGTGGTGCATCACCTGATGCTCACTGGTCCATGGTAACTATATACAACCAAAATCATCTGCTCCATGAAATTATGACTACTTTACCTAAACAAATGGCGAGTAAATTGGATTACCATATAGAAACAGGAAAAAATATCATTTTGCGGAAAAATGAATGTAGTGGCTGTAAGCGTCAAACGCAGTGAAAACGCGATATACGCTAGTTGAACTAATATGTAGTGTTGCGACCTGAGCAGCAGTGTGGCTAGGGTGGCCAGTGCGGGTCGGTGGTGCAGCACCTGATGCTCACTGGCCCATGGTAACTATATACATCCAAAATCATCTGCTCCTTGAAATTATGACTACTTTACCTAAACAAACGGCGAATAAATTGGATTATCATATAGAAACACGAAAAAATGTCATTTTGCGAAAAAATTAATGTAGTGGCTATAAGCGTCAAAAGCAGTGAATACGCGATATACGCTAGTTGAACTAATCTGTTGTGTTGCGACCTGAGCAGCAGTGTGGCCAGGGCGCCAGTGTGATTCGGTGGTGCAGCACCTGATGCTCCCTGGCCCATGGTGACTATATACATCCAAAATCATCTGCTCCTTGAAATTATGACTACTTTACCTAAACAAAGGGCGAAAAAAGTGGATTACCATATAGAAACAGGAAAATATATCATTTTGCGGAAAAATGAATGTAGTGGCTGTAAGCGTCAAAAGCAGTGAAAACGCCATATACGCTAGTTGAACTAATCTGTAGTGTTGCGACCTGAGTAGCAGTGTGGCCAGGGTGGCCAGTGTGGGTCGGTGGTGCAGCACCTGATGCTCACTGGCCCATGGTAACTATATACAACCAAAATCATCTACTCCTTGAAATTATGACTACTTTACCTAAACAAACGGCGAATAAATTGGATTACCATATAGAAACAGGAAATAATATCATTTTGCGGAAAAATTAATGTAGTGGCTGTAAGCGTCAAAAGCAGAGAAAACGCGATATACGCTAGTTGAACTAATCTGTAGTGTTGCGACCTGAGCAGCAGGGTGGCCAGGGTGGCCAGTGCGTGTCGGTGGTGCAGCACCTGATGCTCACTGGCCCATGGTAACTATATACAACCAAAATCATCTGCCCCTTGAAATTATGACTACTTTACCTAAACAAACGGCGAATAAATTGGATTACCATATAGAAAAAGGAAAAAATATCATTTTGCGGAAAAATGAATGTAGTGGCTGTAAGCGTCAAAAGCAGTGAAAACGCGATATACGCTAGTTGAACTAATCTGTAGTGTTGCGACCTGAGCAGCAGTGTGGTCAGGGTGGCCAGTGCGGGTCGGTGGTGCAGCACCTGATGCTCACTGGCCAATGGTAACTATATACATCCAAAATCATCTGCTCCTTGAAATTATGACTACTTTACCTAAACAAACGGCGAATAAAGTGGATTACCATAGAGAAACAGGAAAAATTATCATTTTGCGGAAAAATGAATGTTGTGGCTGTAAGCGTCAAAAGCAGTGAAAACGCGATATACGCTAGTTGAACTAATCTGTAGTGTTGCGACCTGAGCAGCAGTGTGGTCAGGGTGGCCAGTGCGGGTCGGTGGTGCAGCACCTGATGCTCACTGGCCCATGGTAACTATATACATCCAAAATCATCTGCTCCTTGAAATTATGACTAATTTACCTATACAAACGGCGAATAAAGTGGATTACCATATAGAAACAGGAAAAAATATCATTTTGCGGAAAAATGAATGTAGTGGCTGTAAGCGTCAAAAGCAGTGAAAACGCGATATACGCTAGTTGAACTAATCTGTAGTGTTGCGACCTGAGCAGCAGTGTGGCCAGGGCGGCCAGTGCGGGTCGGTGGTGCAGCACCTGATGCTCCCTGGCCCATGGTAACTATATACATCCAGAATCATCTGCTCCTTGAAATTATGACTACTTTACCTAAACAAACGGCGAATAAATTTTATTACCATGTAGAAACAGGAAAAAATTTCATTTTGCGGAGAAATGAATGTAGTGGCTGTAAGCGTCAAAAGCAGTGAAAACGCGATATACGCTAGTTGAACTAATCTGTAGTGTTGCGACCTGAGCAGCAGTGTGGCCAGGGTGGCCTGTGCGGGTCGGTGGTGCAGCACCTGATGCTCACTGGCCCATGGTAACTATATACAACCAAAATCATCTACTCCTTGAAATTATGACTACTGTACCTAAACAAACGGCGAATAAATTGTATTACCATATAGAAAAGGGAAAAAATATCATTTTGCGGAAAAATGAATGTACTGCCTGTAAGCGTCAAAAGCAGTGAAAACAAGATATACGCTAGTTGAACTAATCTGTAGTGTTGCGACCTGAGCAGCAGTGTGGCCAGGGTGGCCAGTGCAGGTCGGTGGTGCATCACCTGATGCTCACTGGTCCATGGTAACTATATACAACCAAAATCATCTGCTCCATGAAATTATGACTACTTTACCTAAACAAACGGCGAGTAAATTGGATTTCCATATAGAAACAGTAAAAAATATCATTTTGCGGAAAAATGAATGTAGTGGCTGTAAGCGTCAAAAGCAGTGAAAACGCGATTTACGCTAGTTGAACTAATATGTAGTGTTGCGACCTGAGCAGCAGTGTGGCTAGGGTGGCCAGTGCGGGTCGGTGGTGCAGCACCTGATGCTCACTGGCCCATGGTAACTATATACATCCAAAATCATCTGCTCCTTGAAATTATGACTACTTTACCTAAACAAACGGCGAATAAATTGGATTCTCATATAGAAACACGAAAAAATGTCATTTTGCGAAAAAATTAATGTAGTGGCTGTAAGCGTCAAAAGCAGTGAATACGCGATATACGCTAGTTGAACTAATCTGTAGTGTTGCGACCTGAGCAGCAGTGTGGCCAGGGGGGCCAGTGTGATTCGGTGGTGCAGCACCTGATGCTCACTGGCCCATGGTAACTACATACAACCAAAATTATCTACTCCTTGAAATTATGACTACTTTACCTAAACAAACGGCGAATAAATTGGATTACCATATAGAAACAGGAAAAAATATCATTTTGCGGAAAAATGAATGTAGTGGCTGTAAGCGTCAAAAGCAGAGAAAACGCGATATACGCTAGTTGAAATAATCTGTAGTGTTGCGACCTGAGCAGCAGTGTGGCCAGGGTGGCCAGTGCGGGTCGGTGGTGCAGCACCTGATGCTCACTGGCCCATGGTAACTATATACATCCAAAATCATCTGCTCCTTGAAATTATGACTACTTTACCTAAACAAACGGCGAATAAAGTGGATTACCATATAGGAACAGGAAAAAATATCATTTTGCGGAAAAATGAATGTAGTGGCTGTAAGCGTCAAAAGCAGTGAAAACGCGATATACGCTAGTTGAACTAATCTGTAGTGTTGCGACCTGAGCAGCAGTGTGGCCAGGGTGGCCAGTGCGGGTCGGTGGTGCAGCACCTGATGCTCACTGGCCCATGGTAACTATATACATCCAAAATCATCTGCTCCTTGAAATTATGACTACTTTACCTAAACAAACGGCGAATAAATTGGATTATCATATAGAAACACGAAAAAATGTCATTTTGCAAAAAAATGAATGTAGTGGCTGTAAGCGTCAAAAGCAGTGAATACGCGATATACGCTAGTTGAACTAATCTGTAGTGTTGCGACCTGAGCAGCAGTGTGGCCAGGGTGGCCAGTGTGGGTCGGTGGTGCAGCACCTGATGCTCACTGGCCCATGGTAACTATATACATCCAAAATCATCTGCTCCTTGAAATTATGACTACTTTACCTAAACAAACGGCGAATAAATTGGATTATCATATAGAAACACGAAAAAATGTCATTTTGCGAAAAAATGAATGTAGTGGCTGTAAGCGTCAAAAGCAGTGAATACGCGATATACGCTAGTTGAACTAATCTGTAGTGTTGCGACCTGAGCAGCAGTGTGGCCAGGACGGCCAGTGTGGGTCGGTGGTGCAGCACCTGATGCTCCCAGGCCCATGGTGACTATATACATCCAAAATCATCTGCTGCTTGAAATTATGACTACTTTACCTAAACAACCGGCGAATAAAGTGGATTACCATATAGAAACAGGAAAAAATATCATTTTGCGGAAAAATGAATGTAGTGGCTGTAAGCGTCAAAAGCAGTGAAAACGCCATATACGCTAGTTGAACTAATCTGTAGTGTTGCGACCTGAGCAGCAGTGTGGCCAGAGTGGCCAGTGCGGGTCGGTGGTGCAGCACCTGATGCTCACTGGCCCATGGTAACTACATACAACCAAAATTATCTACTCCTTGAAATTATGACTACTTTACCTAAACAAACGGCGAATAAATTGGATTACCATATAGAAACAGGAAAAAATATCATTTTTCGGAAAAATGAATGTAGTGGCTGTAAGCGTCAAAAGCAGTGAATACGCGATATACGCTACTTGAACTAATCTGTAGTGTTGCGACCTGAGCAGCAGTGTGGCCAGGGCGGCCAGTGTGGGTCGGTGGTGCAGCACCTGATGCTCCCTGGCCCATGGTGACTATATACATCCAAAATCATCTGCTCCTTGAAATTATGACTATTTTACCTAAACAAACGGCGAATAAAGTGGATTACCATATAGAAACAGGAAAAAAACTCATTTTGCGGAAAAATGAATGTAGAGGCTGTAAGCGTCAAAAGCAGAGAAAACGCGATATACGCTAGTTGACATAATCTGTAGTGTTGCGACCTGAGCAGCAGTGTGGCCAGGGTGGCCAGTGCGGGTCGGTGGTGCAGCACCTGATGCTCACTGGCCCATGGTAACTATATACATCCAAAATCATCTGCTCCTTGAAATTATGACTACTTTACCTAAACAAACGGCGAATAAAGTGGATTACCATATAGAAACAGGAAAAAATATCATATTGCGGAAAAATGAATATAGTGGCTGTTAGCGTCAAAAGCAGTGAAAACGCGATATACGCTAGTTGAACTAATCTGTAGTGTTGCGACCGGAGCAGCAGTGTAGCCAGGGTGGCCAGTGCGAGTCGGTGGTGCAGCACCTGATGCTCACTGGCCCATGGTAACTATATACATCCAAAATCATCTGCTCCTTGAAATTATGACTACTTTACCTAAACAAACGGCGAATAAATTGGATTATCATATAGAAACACGAAAAAATGTCATTTTGCAAAAAAATGAATGTAGTGGCTGTAAGCGTCAAAAGCAGTGAATACGCGATATACGCTAGTTGAACTAATCTGTAGTGTTACGACCTGAGCAGCAGTGTGGCCAGGGTGGCCAGTGCGGGTCGGTGGTGCAGCACCTGATGCTCACTGGCCCATGGTAACTATATACATCCAAAATCATCTGCTCCTTGAAATTATGACTACTTTACCTAAACAAACGGCGAATAAATTGGATTATCATATTGAAACACGAAAAAATGTCATTTTGCAAAAAAATGAATGTAGTGGCTGTAAGCGTCAAAAGCAGTGAATACGCGATATACGCTAGTTGAACTAATCTGTAGTGTTGCGACCTGAGCAGCAGTGTGGCCAGGGTGGCCAGTGCGGGTCGGTGGTGCAGCACCTGATGCTCACTGGCCCATGGTAACTATATACATCCAAAATCATCTGCTCCTTGAAATTATGACTACTTTACCTAAACAAACGGCGAATAAATTGGATTATCATATAGAAACACGAAAACATGTCATTTTGCGAAAAAATGAATGTAGTGGCTGTAAGCGTCAAAAGCAGTGAATACGCGATATACGCTAGTTGAACTAATCTGTAGTGTTGCGACCTGAGCAGCAGTGTGGCCAGGACGGCCAGTGTGGGTCGGTGGTGCAGCACCTGATGCTCCCAGGCCCATGGTGACTATAGACATCCAAAATCATCTGCTGCTTGAAATTATGACTACTTTACCTAAACAACCGGCGAATAAAGTGGATTACCATATAGAAACAGGAAAAAATATCATTTTGCGGAAAAATGAATGTAGTGGCTGTAAGCGTCAAAAGCAGTGAAAACGCCATATACGCTAGTTGAACTAATCTGTAGTGTTGCGACCTGAGCAGCAGTGTGGCCAGGGTGGCCAGTGCGGGTCGGTGGTGCAGCACCTGATGCTCACTGGCCCATGGTAACTACATACAACCAAAATTATCTACTCCTTGAAATTATGACTACTTTACCTAAACAAACGGCGAATAAATTGGATTACCATATAGAAACAGGAAAAAATATCATTTTTCGGAAAAATGAATGTAGTGGCTGTAAGCGTCAAAAGCAGTGAATAGGCGATATACGCTACTTGAACTAATCTGTAGTGTTGCGACCTGAGCAGCAGTGTGGCCAGGGCGGCCGGTGTGGGTCGGTGGTGCAGCACCTGATGCTCCCTGGCCCATGGTGACTATATACATCCAAAATCATCTGCTCCTTGAAATTATGACTATTTTACCTAAACAAACGGCGAATAAAGTGGATTACCATATAGAAACAGGAAAAAATATCATTTTGCGGAAAAATGAATGTAGAGGCTGTAAGCGTCAAAAGCAGAGAAAACGCGATATACGCTAGTTGACATAATCTGTAGTGTTGCGACCTGAGCAGCAGTGTGGCCAGGGTGGCCAGTGCGGGTCGGTGGTGCAGCACCTGATGCTCACTGGCCCATGGTAACTATATACATCCAAAATCATCTGCTCCTTGAAATTATGACTACTGTACCTAAACAAACGCGAATAAATTGGATTATCATATAGAAACACGAAAAAATGTCATTTTGCGAAAAAATGAATGTAGTGGCTGTAAGCGTCAAAAGCAGTGAATACGCGATATTCGCTAGTTGAACTAATCTGTAGTGTTGCGCCCTGAGCAGCAGTGTGGCCAGGACGGTTAGTGTGGGTCGGTGGTGCAGCACCTGATGCTCCCTGGCCCATGGTGACTATATACATCCAAAATCATCTACTCCTTGAAATTATGACTACTTTACCTAAACAAACGGCGAATAAAGTGGATTACCATATAGAAACAGGAAAAAATATCATTTTGCGGAAAAATGAATGTAGTGGCTGTAAGCGTCAAAAGCAGTGAAAACGCCATATACGCTAGTTGAACTAATCTGTAGTGTTGCGACCTGAGCAGCAGTGTGGCCAGGGTGGCCAGTGCGGGTTGGTGGTGCAGCACCTGATGCTCACTGGCCCATGGTAACTACATACAACCAAAATTATCTACTCCTTGAATTTATGACTATTTTACCTAAACAAACGGCGAATAAATTGGATTACCATATAGAAACAGGAAAAAATATCATTTTTCAGAAAAATGAATGTAGTGGCTGTAAGCGTCAAAAGCAGTGAATACGCGATATACGCTAGTTGAACTAATCTGTAGTGTTGCGACCTGAGCAGCAGTGTGGCCAGGGTGGCCAGTGCGGGTCGGTGGTGCAGCACCTGATGCTCACTGGCCCATGGTAACAATATACATCCAAAATCATCTGCTCCTTGAAATTATGACTACTTTACCTAAATAAACGGCGAATAAATTGGATTATCATATAGAAACACGAAAAAATGTCATTTTGCGAAAAAATGAATGTAGTGGCTGTAAGCATCGAAAGCAGTGAAAACGCGATATACGCTAGTTGAACTAATCTGTAGTGTTGCGACCTGAGCAGCAGTGTGGCCAGGGTGGCCAGTGCGGGTCGGTGGTGACACACCTGATGCTCACTGGCCCATGGTAACTATATACATCCAAAATCATCTGCTCCTTGAAATTATGACTACTTTACCTAAACAAACGGCGAATAAATTGGATTACCATATAGAAACAGGAAAAAATATCATTTTGCGGAAAAATGAATGTAGTGGCTGTAAGCGTCAAAAGCAGTGAAAACGCCATATACGCTAGTTGAACTAATCTGTAGTGTTGCGACCTGAGCAGCAGTGTGGCCAGGGTGGCCAGTGCGGGTCGGTGGTGCAGCACCTGATGCTCACTGGCCCATGGTAACTACATACAACCAAAATTATCTACTCCTTGAAATTATGACTACTTTACCTAAACAAACGGCGAATAAATTGGATTACCATATAGAAACAGGAAAAAATATCATTTTTCGGAAAAATGAATGTAGTGGCTGTAAGCGTCAAAAGCAGTGAATACGCGATATACGCTACTTGAACTAATCTGTAGTGTTGCGACCTGAGCAGCAGTGTGGCCAGGGCGGCCAGTGTGGGTCGGTGGTGCAGCACCTGATGCTCCCTGGCCCATGGTGACTATATACATCCAAAATCATCTGCTCCTTGAAATTATGACTATTTTACCTAAACAAACGGCGAATAAAGTGGATTACCATATAGAAACAGGAAAAAATATCATTTTGCGGAAAAATAAATGTAGAGGCTGTAAGCGTCAAAAGCAGAGAAAACGCGATATACGCTAGTTGACATAATCTGTAGAGTTGCGACCTGAGCAGCAGTGTGGCCAGGGTGGCCAGTGCGGGTCGGTGGTGCAGCACCTGATGCTCACTGGCCCATGGTAACTATATACATCCAAAATCATCTGCTCCTTGAAATTATGACTACTTTACCTAAACAAACGCGAATAAATTGGATTATCATATAGAAACACGAAAAAATGTCATTTTGCGAAAAAATGAATGTAGTGGCTGTAAGCGTCAAAAGCAGTGAATACGCGATATTCGCTAGTTGAACTAATCTGTAGTGTTGCGCCCTGAGCAGCAGTGTGGCCAGGACGGTTAGTGTGGGTCGGTGGTGCAGCACCTGATGCTCCCTGGCCCATGGTGACTATATACATCCAAAATCATCTACTCCTTGAAATTATGACTACTTTACCTAAACAAACGGCGAATAAAGTGGATTACCATATAGAAACAGGAAAAAATATCATTTTGCGGAAAAATGAATGTAGTGGCTGTAACCGTCAAAAGCAGTGAAAACGCCATATACGCTAGTTGAACTAATCTGTAGTGTTGCGACCTGAGCAGCAGTGTGGCCAGGGTGGCCAGTGCGGGTTGGTGGTGCAGCACCTGATGCTCACTGGCCCATGGTAACTACATACAACCAAAATTATCTACTCCTTGAATTTATGACTATTTTACCTAAACAAACGGCGAATAAATTGGATTACCATATAGAAACAGGAAAAAATATCATTTTTCAGAAAAATGAATGTAGTGGCTGTAAGCGTCAAAAGCAGTGAATACGCGATATACGCTAGTTGAACTAATCTGTAGTGTTGCGACCTGAGCAGCAGTGTGGCCAGGGTGGCCAGTGCGGGTCGGTGGTGCAGCACCTGATGCTCACTGGCCCATGGTAACTATATACATCCAAAATCATCTGCTCCTTGAAATTATGACTACTTTACCTAAACAAACGGCGAATAAAGTGGATTACCATATAGAAACAGAAAAAATATCATTTTGCGGAAAAATGAATGTAGTGGCTGTAAGCGTCAAAAGCAGTGAAAACGCGATATACGCTAGTTGACCTAATCTGTAGTGTTGCGACCGGAGCAGCAGTGTGGCCAGGGTGGCCAGTGCGGGTCGGTGGTGCAGCACCTGATGCTCACTGGCCCATGGTAACTATATACATCCAAAATCATCTGCTCCTTGAAATTATGACTACTTTACCTAAACAAACGCGAATAAATTGGATTATCATATAGAAACACGAAAAAATGTCATTTTGCGAAAAAATGAATGTAGTAGCTGTAAGCGTCAAAAGCAGTGAATACGCGATATTCGCTAGTTGAACTAATCTGTAGTGTTGCGCCCTGAGCAGCAGTGTGGCCAGGACGGTTAGTGTGGGTCGGTGGTGCAGCACCTGATGCTCCCTGGCCCATGGTGACTATATACATCCAAAATCATCTACTCCTTGAAATTATGACTACTTTACCTAAACAAACGGCGAATAAAGTGGATTACCATATAGAAACAGGAAAAAATATCATTTTGCGGAAAAATGAATGTAGTGGCTGTAAGCGTCAAAAGCAGTGAAAACGCCATATACGCTAGTTGAACTAATCTGTAGTGTTGCGACCTGAGCAGCAGTGTGGCCAGGGTGGCCAGTGCGGGTTGGTGGTGCAGCACCTGATGCTCACTGGCCCATGGTAACTACATACAACCAAAATTATCTACTCCTTGAATTTATGACTATTTTACCTAAACAAACGGCGAATAAATTGGATTACCATATAGAAACAGGAAAAAATATCATTTTTCAGAAAAATGAATGTAGTGGCTGTAAGCGTCAAAAGCAGTGTATACGCGATATACGCTAGTTGAACTAATCTGTACTGTTGCGACCTGAGCAGCAGTGTGGCCAGGGTGGCCAGTGCGGGTCGGTGGTGCAGCACCTGATGCTCACTGGCCCATGGTATCAATATACATCCAAAATCATCTGCTCCTTGAAATTATGACTACTTTACCTAAACAAACGGCGAATAAATTGGATTATCATATAGAAACACGAAAAAATGTCATTTTGCGAAAAAATGAATGTAGTGGCTGTAAGCGTCGAAAGCAGTGAAAACGCCATATACGCTAGTTGAACTAATCTGTAGTGTTGCGACCTGAGCAGCAGTGTGGCCAGGGTGGCCAGTGCGGGTCGGTGGTGCCACACCTGATGCTCACTGGCCCATGGTAACTATATACATCCAAAATCATCTGCTCCTTGAAATTATGACTACTTTACCTAAACAAACGGCGAATAAAGTGGATTACCATATAGAAACAGAAAAAATATCATTTTGCGGAAAAATGAATGTAGTGGCTGTAAGCGTCAAAAGCAGTGAATACGCGATATACGCTAGTTGAACTAATCTGTAGTGTTGCGACCTGAGCAGCAGTGTGGCCAGGGTGGCCAGTGCGGGTCGGTGGTGCAGCACCTGATGCTCACTGGCCCATGGTAACTATATACATCCAAAATCATCTGCTCCTTGAAATTATGACTACTTTACCTAAACAAACGGCGAATAAATTGGATTATCATATAGAAACACGAAAAAATGTCATTTTGCGAAAAAATGAATGTAGTGGCTGTAAGCGTCAAAAGCAGTGAATACGCGATATACGCTAGTTGAACTAATCTGTAGTGTTGCGACCTGAGCAGCAGTGTGGCCAGGACGGCCAGTGTGGGTCGGTGGTGCAGCACCTGATGCTCCCTGGCCCATGGTGACTATATACATCCAAAATCATCTGCTCCTTGAAATTATGACAACTTTACCTAAACAAACGGCGAATAAAGTGGATTACCATATAGAAACAGGAAAAAATATCATTTTGCGGAAAAATGAATGTAGTGGCTGTAAGCGTCAAAAGCAGAGAAAACGCGATATACGCTAGTTGAACTAACCTGTAGTGTTGCGACCTGAGCAGCAGTGTGGCCAGGGTGGCCAGTGCGGGTCGGTGGTGCAGCACCTGATGCTCACTGGCCCATGGTAACTATATACATCCAAAATCATCTGCTCCTTGAAATTATGACTACTTTACCTAAACAAACGGCGAATAAAGTGGATTACCATATAGAAACAGGAAAAAATATCATTTTGCAGAAAAATGAATATAGTGGCTGTAAGCGTCAAAGGCAGTGAAAACGCGATATACGCTAGTTGAACTAATCTGTAGTGTTGCGACGGGAGCAGCAGTGTGGCCAGGGTGGCCAGTGCGGGTCGGTGGTGCAGCACCTGATGCTCACTGGCCCATGGTAACTATATACATCCAAAATCATCTGCTCCTTGAAATTATGACTACTGTACCTAAACAAATGGCGAATAAATTGGATTATCATATAGAAACAC
This sequence comes from Locusta migratoria, assembly GCA_026315105.1. Taxonomy (NCBI): domain Eukaryota; kingdom Metazoa; phylum Arthropoda; class Insecta; order Orthoptera; family Acrididae; genus Locusta; species Locusta migratoria. The sequence continues at coordinate 15,993 of JAOYRU010000315.1, forward strand.
GAAAAAATGTCATTTTGCAAAAAAATGAATGTAGTGGCTGTAAGCGTCAAAAGCAGTGAATACGATATATACGCTAGTTGAACTAATCTGTAGTGTTGCGACCTGAGCAGCAGTGTGGCAAGGGTGGCCAGTGCGGGTCGGTGGTGCAGCACCTGATGCTCACTGGCCCATGGTAACTATATACATCCAAAATCATCTGCTCCTTGAAATTATGACTACTTTACCTAAACAAACGGCGAATAAATTGGATTATCATATAGAAACACGAAAAAATGTCATTTTGCGAAAAAATGAATGTAGTGGCTGTAAGCGTCAAAAGCAGTGAATACGCGATATTCGCTAGTTGAACTAATCTGTAGTGTTGCGCCCTGAGCAGCAGTGTGGCCAGGATGGCCAGTGTGGGTCGGTGGTGCAGCACCTGATGCTCCCTGGCCCATGGTGACTATATACATCCAAAATCATCTGCTCCTTGAAATTATGAGTACTTTACCTAAACAAACGGCGAATAAAGTGGATTACCATATAGAAACAGGAAAAAATATCATTTTGCGGAAAAATGAATGTAGTGGCTGTACGCGTCAAAAGCAGTGAAAACGCCATATACGCTAGTTGAACTAATCTGTAGTGATGCGACCTGAGCAGCAGTGTGGCCAGGGTGGCCAGTGCGGGTTGGTGGTGCAGCACCTGATGCTCACTGGCCCATGGTAACTACATACAACCAAAATTATCTACTCCTTGAATTTATGACTATTTTACCTAAACAAACGGCGAATAAATTGGATTACCATATAGAAACAGGAAAAAATATCATTTTTCAGAAAAATGAATGTAGTGGCTGTAAGGGTCAAAAGCAGTGAAAACGAGATATACGCTAGTTGAACTAATCTGTAGTGTTGCGACCTGAGCAGCAGTGTGGCCAGGACGGCCAGTGTGGGTCGGTGGTGCAGCACCTGATGCTCCCTGGCCCATGGTGACTATATACATCCAAAATCATCTGCTCCTTGACAATATGACTACTTTACCTAAACAAACGGCGAAGAAAGTGGATTACCATATAGAAACAGGAAAAAATATCATTTTGCGGAAAAATGTATGTAGTGGCTGTAAGCGTCAAAAGCAGTGAAAACGCCATATACGCTAGTTGAACTAATCTGTAGTGTTGCGACCTGAGCAGCAGTGTGGCCAGGGTGGCCAGTGCGGGTCGGTGGTGCAGCACCTGATGCTCACTGGCCCATGGTAACTACATACAACCAAAATTATCTACTCCTTGAAATTATGACTACTTTACCTAAACAAACGGCGAATAAATTGGATTACCATATAGAAACAGGAAAAAATATCATTTTGCGGAAAAATGAATGTAGTGGCTGTAAGCGTCAAAAGCAGAGAAAACGCGATATACCGTAGTTGAACTAATCTGTAGTGTTGCGACCTGAACAGTAGTGTGGCCAGGGTGGCCAGTGCGGGTCGGTGGTGCAGCACCTGATGCTCACTGGCCCATGGTAACTATATACATCCAAAATCATCTGCTCCTTGAAATTATGACTACTTTACCTATACAAACGGCGAATAAACTGGATTACCATATAGAAACAGGAAAAAATATCATTTTTCGGAAAAATTAATGTAGTGGCTGTAAGGGTCAAAAGCAGTGAATACGCGATATACGCTACTTGAACTAATCTGTAGTGTTGCGACCTGAGCAGCAGTGTGGCCAGGGCGGCCAGTGTGGGTCGGTGGTGCAGCACCTGATGCTCCCTGGCCCATGGTGACTATATACATCCAAAATCATCTGCTCCTTGAAATTATGACTATTTTACCTAAACAAACGGCGAATAAAGTGGATTACCATATAGAAACAGGAAAAAATATCATTTTGCGGAAAAATGAATGTAGAGGCTGTAAGCGTCAAAAGCAGAGAAAACGCGATATACGCTAGTTGACATAATCTGTAGTGTTGCGACCTGAGCAGCAGTGTGGCCAGGGTGGCCAGTGCGGGTCGGTGGTGCAGCACCTGATGCTCACTGGTCCATGGTAACTATATACATCCAAAATCATCTGCTCCTTGAAATTATGACTACTTTACCTAAACAAACGGCGAATAAAGTGGATTACCATATAGAAACAGGAAAAAATATCATTTTGCGGAAAAATGAATATAGTGGCTGTAAGCGTCAAAAGCAGTGAAAACGCGATATACGCTAGTTGAACTAATCTGTAGTGTTGCGACCGGAGCAGCAGTGTGGCCAGGGTGGCCAGTGCGGGTCGGTGGTGCAGCACCTGATGCTCACTGGCCCATGGTAACTATATACATCCAAAATCATCTGCTCCTTGAAATTATGACTACTTTACCTAAACAAACGGCGAATAAAGTGGATTACCATATAGAAACAGGAAAAAATATCATTTTGCGGAAAAATGAATGTAGTGGCTGTAAGCGTCAAAAGCAGTGAAAACGCGATATACGCTAGTTGAACTAATCTGTAGTGTTGCGACCGGAGCAACAGTGTGGCCAGGGTGGCCAGTGCGGGTCGGTGGTGCAGCACCTGATGCTCACTGGCCCATGGTAACTATATACATCCAAAATCATCTGCTCCTTGAAATTATGACTACTTTACCTAAACAAACGGCGAATAAATTGGATTATCATATAGAAACACGAAAAAATGTCATTTTGCAAAAAAATGAATGTAGTGGCTGTAAGCGTCAAAAGCAGTGAATACGCGATATACGCTAGTTGAACTAATCTGTAGTGTTGCGACCTGAGCAGCAGTGTGGCCAGGGTGGCCAGTGCGGGTCGGTGGTGCAGCACCTGATGCTCACTGGCCCATGGTAACTATATACATCCAAAATCATCTGCTCCTTGAAATTATGACTACTTTACCTAAACAAACGGCGAATAAATTGGATTATCATATAGAAACACGAAAAAATGTCATTTTGCGAAAAAATGAATGTAGTGGCTGTAAGCGTCAAAAGCAGTGAATACGCGATATACGCTAGTTGAACTAATCTGTAGTGTTGCGACCTGAGCAGCAGTGTGGCCAGGACGGCCAGTGTGGGTCGGTGGTGCAGCACCTGATGCTCCCTGGCCCATGGTGACTATATACATCCAAAATCATCTGCTCCTTGAAATTATGACTACTTTACCTAAACAAACGTCGAATAAAGTGGATTACCATATAGAAACAGGAAAAAATATCATTTTGCGGAAAAATGAATGTAGTGGCTGTAAGCGTCAAAAGCAGAGAAAACGCGATATAAGCTAGTTGAACTAATCTGTAGTGTTGCGACCTGAGCAGCAGTGTGGCCCAGGGTGGCCAGTGCGGGTCGGTGGTGCAGCACCTGATGCTCACTGGCCCATGGTAACTATATACATCCAAAATCATCTGCTCCTTGAAATTATGACTACTTTACCTAAACAAACGGCGAATATAGTGGATTACCATATAGAAACAGGAAAAAATATCATTTTGCGGAAAAATGAATATAGTGGCTGTAAGCGTCAAAAGCAGTGAAAACGCGATATACGCTAGTTGAACTAATCTGTAGTGTTGCGACCGGAGCAGCAGTGTGGCCAGGGTGGCCAGTGCGGGTCGGTGGTGCAGCACCTGATGCTCACTGGCCCATGGTAACTATATACATACAAAATCATCTGCTCCTTGAAATTATGACTACTGTACCTAAACAAATGGCGAATCAATTGGATTATCATATAGAAACACGAAAAAATGTCATTTTGCAAAAAAATGAATGTAGTGGCTGTAAGCGTCAAAAGCAGTGAATACGCGATATACGCTAGTTGAACTAATTTGTAGTGTTGCGACCTGAGCAGCAGTGTGGCAAGGGTGGCCAGTGCGGGTCGGTGGTGCAGCACCTGATGCTCACTGGCCCATGGTAACTATATACATCCAAAATCATCTGCTCCTCGAAATTATGACTACTTAACCTTAACAAACGGCGAATAAATTGGATTATCATATAGAAACACGAAAAATGTCATTTTGCGCAAAAATGAATGTAGTGGCTGTAAGCGTCAAAAGCAGTGAATACGCGATATTCGCTAGTTGAACTAATCTGTAGTGTTGCGCCCTGAGCAGCAGTGTGGCCAGGACGGCAGTGTGGGTCGGTGGTGCAGCACCTGATGCTCCCTGGCCCATGGTGACTATATACATCCAAAATCATCTGCTCCTTGAAATTATGACTACTTTACCTAAACAAACGGCGAATGAAGTGGATTACCATATAGAAACAGGAAAAAATATCATTTTGCTGAAAAATGAATGTAGTGGCTGTACGCGTCAAAAGCAGTGAAAACGCCATATACGCTAGTTGAACTAATCTGTAGTGTTGCGACCTGAGCAGCAGTGTGGCCAGGGTGGCCAGTGCGGGTTGGTGGTGCAGCACCTGATGCTCACTGGCCCATGGTAACTACATACAACCAAAATTATCTACTCCTTGAATTTATGGACTATTTTACCTAAACAAACGGCGAATAAATTGGATTACCATATAGAAACAGGAAAAAATATCATTTTTCAGAAAAATGAATGTAGTGGCTGTAAGGGTCAAAAGCAGTGAAAACGAGATATGCGCTAGTTGAACTAATCTGTAGTGTTGCGACCTTAGCAGCAGTGTGGCCATGGTGGCCAGTGCGGGTCGGTGGTGCAGCACCTGATGCTCTCTGGCCCATGGTAACTATATACATCCAAAATCATCTGCTCCTTGAAATTATGACTACTTTACCTAAACAAACGGCGAATAAATTGGATTATCATATAGAAACATGAAAAAATGTCATTTTGCGAAAAAATGAATGTAGTGGCTGTAAGCGTCGAAAGCAGTGAAAACGCCATATACGCTAGTTGAACTAATCTGTAGTGTTGCGACCTGAGCAGCAGTGTGGCCAGGGTGGCCAGTGCGGGTCGGTGGTGCAGCACCTGATGCTCACTGGCCCATGGTAACTACATACAACCAAAATTATCTACTCCTTGAAATTATGACTACTTTACCTAAACAAACGGGGAATAAATTGGATTACCATATAGAAACAGGAAAAAATATCATTTTGCGGAAAAATGAATGTAGTGGCTGTAAGCGTCAAAAGCAGAGAAAACGCGATATACGCTAGTTGAACTAATCTGTAGTGTTGCGACCTGAGCAGCAGTGTGGCCAGGGTGGCCAGTGTGGGTCGGTGGTGCAGCACCTGATGCTCACTGGCCCATGGTAACTATATACATCCAATATCATCTGCTCCTTGAAATTATGACTACTTTACCTAAACAAACGGCGAATAAAGTGGATTACCATATAGAAACAGGAAAAAATATCATTTTGCGGAAAAATTAATGTAGTGGCTGTAAGCGTCAAAAGCAGTGAAAACGCGATATACGCTAGTTGAACTAATCTGTAGTGTTGCGACCTGAGCAGCAGTGTGGCCAGGACGGCCAGTGTGGGTCGGTGGTGCAGCACCTGATGCTCCCTGGCCCATGGTGACTATATACATCCAAAATCATCTGCTCCTTGAAATTATGACTACTTTACCTAAACAAACGGCGAAGAAAGTGGATTACCATATAGAAACAGGAAAAAATATCATTTTGCGGAAAAATGTATGTAGTGGCTGTAAGCGTCAAAAGCAGTGAAAACGCCATATACGCTAGTTGAACTAATCTGTAGTGTTGCGACCTGAGCAGCAGTGTGGCCAGTGTGGCCAGTGCGTGTCGGTGGTGCAGCACCTGATGCTCACTGGCCCATTATAACTACATACAACCAAAATTATCTACTCCTTGAAATTATGACTACTTTACCTAAACAAACGGCGAATAAATTGGATTACCATATAGAAACAGGAAAAAATGTCATTTTGCAAAAAAATGAATGTAGTGGCTGTAAGCGTCAAAAGCAGTGAATACGCGATATACGCTAGTTGAACTAATCTGTAGTGTTGCGACCTGAGCAGCAGTGTGGCCAGGGTGGCCAGTGCGGGTCGGTGGTGCAGCACCTGATGCTCACTGGCCCATGGTAACAATATACATCCAAAATCATCTGCTCCTTGAAATTATGACTACTTTACCTAAACAAACGGCGAATAAATTGGATTATCATATAGAAACATGAAAAAATGTCATTTTGCGAAAAAATGAATGTAGTGGCTGTAAGCGTCGAAAGCAGTGAAAACGCCATATACGCTAGTTGAACTAATCTGTAGTGTTGCGACCTGAGGAGCAGTGTGGCCAGGGTGGCCAGTGCGGGTCGGTGGTGCAGCACCTGATGCTCACTGGCCCATGGTAACTACATACAACCAAAATTATCTACTCCTTGAAATTATGACTACTTTACCTAAACAAACGGCGAATAAATTGGATTACCATATAGAAACAGGAAAAAATATCATTTTGCGGAAAAATGAATGTAGTGGCTGTAAGCGTCAAAAGCAGAGAAAACGCGATATACGCTAGTTGAACTAATCTGTAGTGTTGCGACCTGAGCAGCAGTGTGGCCAGGGTGGCCAGTGTGGGTCGGTGGTGCAGCACCTGATGCTCACTGGCCCATGGTAACTATATACATCCAATATCATCTGCTCCTTGAAATTATGACTACGTTACCTAAACAAACGGCGAATAAAGTGGATTACCATATAGAAACAGGAAAAAATATCATTTTGCGGAAAAATGAATGTAGTGGCTGTAAGCGTCAAAAGCAGTGAAAACGCGATATACGCTAGTTGAACTAATCTGTAGTGTTGCGACCTGAGCAGCAGTGTGGCCAGGACGGCCAGTGTGGGTCGGTGGTGCAGCACCTGATGCTCCCTGGCCCATGGTGACTATATACATCCAAAATCATCTGCTCCTTGAAATATGACTACTTTACCTAAACAAACGGCGAAGAAAGTGGATTACCATATAGAAACAGGAAAAAATATCAATTTTGCGGAAAAATGTATGTAGTGGCATGTAAGCGTCAAAAGCAGTGAAAAACGCCATATACGCTAGTTGAAACTAATCTGTAGTGTTGCGACCCTGAGCAGCAGTGTGGCCAGGGGTGGCCAGTTGCGTGTCGGTGGTGCAGCACCTGATGCTCACTGGCCCATTTTAACTACATACATCCAAAATCATCTGCTCCTTGAAATTATGACTACTTTACCTAAACAAACGGCGAATAAAGTGGATTACCATATAGAAACAGGAAAAAATATCATTTTGCGGAAAAATGAATGTAGTGGCTGTAAGCGTCAAAAGCAGTGAAAACGCCATATACGCTAGTTGAACTAATCTGTAGTGTTGTGACCTGAGCAGCAGTGTGGCCAGGGTGGCCAGTGCGGGTCGGTGGTGCAGCACCTGATGCTCACTGTCCCATGGTAACTACATACAACCAAAATTATCTACTCCTTGAAATTATGACTACTTCACCTAAACAAACGGCGAATATATTGGATTACCATATAGAAACAGGAAAAAATATCATTTTCGGAAAAATGAATGTAGTGGCTGTAAGCGTCAAAAGCAGAGAAAACGCGATATACCGTAGTTGAACTAATCCGTAGTGTTGCGACCTGAGCAGTAGTGTGGCCAGGGTGGCCAGTGCGGGACGGTGGTGCAGCACCTGATGCTCACTGGCCCATGGTAACTATATACATCCAAAATCATCTGCTCCTTGACATTATGACTACTTTACCTAAACAAACGGCGAATTAAGTGGATTACCATATAGAAACAGGAAAAAAATATCATTTTGCGGAAAAATGAATGTAGTGGCTGTAAAGCGTCAAAAGCAGTGAAAACGCGATATACGCTAGTTGAAATAATCTGTAGTGTTACGACCTGAGTAGCAGTGTGGCCAGTGTGGCCAGTGCGGGTCGGTGGTGCAGCACCTGATGCTCACTGGTCCATGGTAACTATTTACAACAAAATCATCTGCTCCTTGAAATTATGACTACTTCACCTAAACAAACGGCGAATAAATTGGATTACCATATAGAAACAGGAAAAAATATCATTTTGCGGAAAAATAAATGTAGTGGCTGTAAGCGTCAAACGCAGTGAAAACGCGATATACGCTAGTTGAACTAATCTGTAGTGTTTGCGACCTGAGCAGCAGTGTGGCTAGGGTGGCCAGTGCGGGTCAGTGGTGCAGCACCTGATGCTCACTGGCCCATGGTAACTATATACATCCAAAATCATCTGCTCCTTGAAATTATGACCACTTTAACCTAAACAAACGGCGAATAAATTGGATTATCATATAGAAAACACGAAAAAAATGTCATTTTGCGAAAAAATGAATGTAGTGGCTGTAAGCGTCAAAAGCAGTGAATACGCGATATACGCTAGTTGAACTAATCTGTAGTGTTGCGACCTGAGCAGCAGTGTGGCCAGGGACGGCAAGTGTGGGTCGGTGGTGCAGCACCTGAAGCTCCCTGGCCCATGGGTGACTATATACATTCAAAATCATCTGCTCCTTGAAATTATGACTACTTTACCTAAACAAACGGCGAATAAAGTGGATTACCATATAGAAACAGGAAAAAATATCATTTTGTGGAAAAATGAATGTAGTGGCTGTAAGCGTCACAAGCAGTGAAAACGCCATATACGCTAGTTGAACAAATCTGTAGTGTTGCGACCTGAGCAGCAGTGTGGGCCAGGGTGGCCAGTGCGGGTCGGTGGTGCAGCACCTGATGCTAACTGGCCCATGGTAACTACATAAAACCAAAATTATCTACTCCTTGAAATTATGACTACTTTACCTAAACAAACGGCGAATAATTGGATTTACCATATAGAAACAGGAAAAAATATCATTTTGCGGAAAAATGAATGTAGTGGCTGTAAGCGTCAAAAGCAGAGAAAACACGATATACGCTAGTTGAACTAAACTGTAGTGTTGCGACCTGAGCGCAGCAGTGTGCCAGGGTGGCCCAGTGCGGGTCTGTGGTGCAGCACCTGATGCTCACTGGCCCATGGTAACTATATACATCCAAAATCATCTGCTCCTTGAAATTTTGACTACTTTACCTAAACAAACGGCGAATAAAGTGGATTACCATATAGAAACAGGAAAAAATATCATTTTGCGGAAAAATGAATGTAGTGGCTGTAAGCGTCAAAAGCAGTGAAAACGCGATATACGCTAGTTGAACTAATCTGTAGTGTTGCGACCTGAGCAGCAGTGTGGCCAGGCGGCCAGTGCGGGTCGGTGGTGCAGCACCTGATGCTCCCTGGCCCATGGTAACTATATACATCCAAAATCATCTGCTCCTTGAAATTATGACTACTTTACCTAAACAAACGGCGAATAAATTGGATTACCATATAGAATCAGGAAATATTATCATTTTGCGGAAAAATGAATGTACTGGCTGTAAGCGTCAAAAAACAGTGAAAACGCGATATACGCTAATTGAACTAAATCTGTAGTGTTGCGACCAGAGCAGCAGTGTGGCCAGGGGTAGCCAATGCGGGTCGGTGGTGCAGCACCTGATGCTTACTGGCCCATGGTAACTATATACAACCAAAATCATCTGCTCCTTGAAATTATGACTACTTTACCTAAACAAACGGCGAATAAATTGGATTACCATATAGAAACAGGAAAAAATATGATTTTGCGGAAAAATGAATGTAGTGGCTGTAAGCGTCAAAGCAGAGAAAACGCGATATACGCTAGTTGAACTAATCTGTAGTGTTGCGACCTGAGCAGCAGTGTGGGCAGGGTGGCCAGTGCGGGTCGGTGGTGCAGCACCTGATGCTCCCTGGCCCATGGTAACTATATACAACCAAATCATCTGCTCCTTGAAATTATGACTTCTTCACCTAAACAAACGGCGAATAAATTGGATTACCATATAGAAATAAGAAAAAATATCATTTTTCGGAAAAATGAATGTAGTGGCTGTAAGCGTCAAAAGCAGTGAAAACGCGATATACGCTAGTTGAACTAATCTGTAGTGTTGCGACCTGAGCAGCAGTGTGGCCAGGGTGGCCAGTGCGGGTCGGTGGTGCAGCACCTGATGCTCCCTGGCCCATGGTAACTATATACATCCAAAATCATCTGCACCTAGAAAATTATGACTACTTTAACTGAACAAAAGGACGAATAAAGTGGATTACCATATAGAAACAGGAAAAAATATCATTTTGCGGAAAAATGAATGTAGTGGCTGTAAGCGTCACAAGCAGTGAAGACGCGATATACGCTAGTTGAAATAAACTGTAGTGTTGCGACCTGAGCAGCAGTGTGGCCAGGGCGGCCAGTGTGGGTCGGTGGTGCAGCACCTGATGCTCCCTGGCCCATGGTAACTATATACATCCAAAATCATCTGCTCCTTTAAATTATGACTACTTTACCTAAACAAACGGCGAATAAAGTGGATTACCATATAGAAACAGGAAAAAAAATCATTTTGCGGAATCATGAATGTAGTTGCTGTAAGCGTAAAAAGCAGTGATAACGCGATATACGCTAGTTGAATTAATCTGTAGTGTTGCGGCCTGAGCAGCAGTGTTGCCAGTGTGGCCAGTGCGGGCTCGGTGGTGCAGCAACCTGATGCTCCCTGGCCCATGGTAACTATATACATCCAAAATCATCTGTTCCTAAAATTATGACTACTTTACCTAAACAAACGGCGAATAAAGTGGATTACCATATAGCAACAGGAAAAAATATCATTTTGCGGAAATATGAATGTAGTGGCTGTCAGCGTGAAAAGCAGTGAAAACGCGATATACGCTAGTTGAACTAATCTGTAGTGTTGCGACCTGAGCAGCAGTGTGGCCAGGGCGGCCAGAGCGGGTCGGTGGTGCAGCACCTGATGCTCCCTGGCCCATGGTAACTATATACTACCAAAATCATCTGCTCCTTGAAATTATGAGTACTTTACCTAAACAAACGGCGAAAAAGTGGATTACCATATAGAAACAGGAAAAATATCATTTTGCGGAAAAATGAATGTAGTGGCTGTCAGTGTCAAAAGCAGTGAAGACGCGATATACGCTAGTTGAACTAATCTGTAGTGTTGCGACCTGAGCAGCAGTGTGGCCAGGGCAGCCAGTGCGGGTCGGTGGTGCAGCACCTGATGCTCCCTGGCCCATGGTAACTATATACAACCAAAACAATCTGCTCCTTGAAGTTATGACTACTTTACCTAAACAAACGACGAATAAAGTGGATTACCATATAGAAACAGGAAAAAATATCATTTTGCGGAAAAATGAATGTAGTGGCTGTAAGCGTGAAAAGCAGTGATAACGCGATATACGCTAGTTGAACTAATTTGTAGTGTTGCGACCTGAGCAGCAGTGTGGCCAGGGTGGCCAGTGCGGATCGGTGGTGCAGCACCTGTTACTCCCTGGCCCATGGTAACTATATACATCCAAAATCATCTGCTCCTTGAAATTATGACTACTTTACCTAAACAAACGGCGAATAAAGTGGATTACCATATAGAAACAGGAAAAAATATCATTATGCGGAAAAATGAATGTAGTGGCTGTCAGCGTCAAAAGCAGTGAAAACGCGATATACGCTAGTTGAACTAATCTGTAGTGTTGCGACCTGAGCAGCAGTGTGGCCAGGGCGGCCAGTGCGGGTCGGTGGTGTAGCACATGATGCTCCCTGGCCCATGGTAACTATATACAGCCAAAATCATCTGCTCCTTGAAATTATGACTACTTTACCTAAACAAATGGCGATTAAAGAGGATTACCATATAGAAACAGGAAAAAATATCATTATGCGGAAAAATGAATGTAGTGGATGTAAGAGTCAAAAGCAGTGAAAACGCGATATACGCTAGTTGAACTAATCTGTAGTGTAGCGACCTGAGCAGCAGTGTGGCCAGGGTGGCCAGTGCGGGTCGGTGGTGCAGCACCTGATGCTCCCTGGCCCATGGGTAACTATATACATCCAAAATCATCTGCTCCTTGAAATTATGACTACTTTACCTAAACAAACGGCGAATAAATTGGATTACCATATAGAAACAGGAAAAAATATCATTATGCGGAAAAATGAAAGTAGTGGCTGTCAGCGTCAAATGGAGTGAAAACGCGATATAAGCTAGTTGAACTAATCTGTAGTGTCTCGACCTGAGCAGCAGTGTGGCCAGGGCGTCCAGTGCGGGTCGGTGGTGCAGCACCTGATGCTCCCTGGCCCATGGTAACTATATACATCCAAACTCATCTGCTCCTTGAAATTATGATTACTTTACCTAAACAAACGACGAATGAAGTGGATTACCATATAGAAACAGGAAAAAATATCATTTTGCGGAAAAATGGATGTAGTGGCTGTCAGCATCAAAAGAAGTGAAAACGCGATATATGCTAGTTGAACTAATCTGTAGTGTTGCGACCTGAGCAGCAGTGTGGCCAGGGTGGCCAGTGCGGGTCTTGGGTGCAGCACCTGATGCTCCCTGGCCCATGGTAACTATATACATCCAAAATCATCTGTTCCTAAAATTATGACTACTTTACCTAAACAAACGGCGAATAAAGTGGATTACCATATAGCAACAGGAAAAAATATCATTTTGCGGAAATATGAATGTAGTGGCTGTCAGCGTGAAAAGCAGTGAAAACGCGATATACGCTAGTTGAACTAATCTGTAGTGTTGCGACCTGAGCAGCAGTGTGGCCAGGGTGGCCAGAGCGGGTCGGTGGTGCAGCACCTGATGCTCCCTGGCCCATGGTAACTATATACAACCAAAATCATCTGCTCCTTGAAATTATGAGTACTTTACCTAAACAAACGGCGAAAAAGTGGATTACCATATAGAAACAGGAAAAATATCATTTTGCGGAAAAATGAATGTAGTGGCTGTCAGTGTCAAAAGCAGTGAAGACGCGATATACGCTAGTTGAACTAATCTGTAGTGTTGCGACCTGAGCAGCAGTGTGGCCAGGGCAGCCAGTGCGGGTCGGTGGTGCAGCACCTGATGCTCCCTGGCCCATGGTAACTATATACAACCAAAACAATCTGCTCCTTGAAGTTATGACTACTTTACCTAAACAAACGACGAATAAAGTGGATTACCATATAGAAACAGGAAAAAATATCATTTTGCGGAAAAATGAATGTAGTGGCTGTAAGCGTGAAAAGCAGTGATAACGCGATATACGCTAGTTGAACTAATTTGTAGTGTTGCGACCTGAGCAGCAGTGTGGCCAGGGTGGCCAGTGCGGATCGGTGGTGCAGCACCTGTTACTCCCTGGCCCATGGTAACTATATACATCCAAAATCATCTGCTCCTTGAAATTATGACTACTTTACCTAAACAAACGGCGAATAAAGTGGATTACCATATAGAAACAGGAAAAAATATCATTATGCGGAAAAATGAATGTAGTGGCTGTCAGCGTCAAAAGCAGTGAAAACGCGATATACGCTAGTTGAACTAATCTGTAGTGTTGCGACCTGAGCAGCAGTGTGGCCAGGGCAGCCAGTGCGGGTCGGTGGTGTAGCACATGATGCTCCCTGGCCCATGGTAACTATATACAGCCAAAATCATCTGCTCCTTGAAATTATGACTACTTTACCTAAACAAATGGCGATTAAAGAGGATTACCATATAGAAACAGGAAAAAATATCATTATGCGGAAAAATGAATGTAGTGGCTGTAAGAGTCAAAAGCAGTGAAAACGCGATATACGCTAGTTGAACTAATCTGTAGTGTAGTGACCTGAGCAGCAGTGTGGCCAGGGTGGCCAGTGCGGGTCGGTGGTGCAGCACCTGATGCTCCCTGGCCCATGGTAACTATATACATCCAAAATCATCTGCTCCTTGAAATTATGACTACTTTACCTAAACAAACGGCGAATAAAGTGGATTACCATATAGAAACAGGAAAAAATATCATTATGCGGAAAAATGAAAGTAGTGGCTGTCAGCGTCAAATGGAGTGAAAACGCGATATAAGCTAGTTGAACTAATCTGTAGTGTCTCGACCTGAGCAGCAGTGTGGCCAGGGCGTCCAGTGCGGGTCGGTGGTGCAGCACCTGATGCTCCCTGGCCCATGGTAACTATATACATCCAAACTCATCTGCTCCTTGAAATTATGATTACTTTACCTAAACAAACGACGAATGAAGTGGATTACCATATAGAAACAGGAAAAAATATCATTTTGCGGAATAATGGATGTAGTGGCTGTCAGCATCAAAAGAAGTGAAAACGCGATATATGCTAGTTGAACTAATCTGTAGTGTTGCGACCTGAGCAGCAGTGTGGCCAGGGTGGCCAGTGCGGGTCTTGGGTGCAGCACCTGATGCTCCCTGGCCCATGGTAACTATATACATCCAAAATCATCTGCTCCTTGAAATTATGACTACTTTACCTAAACAAACGGCGAATAAAGTGGATTACCATATAGAAACAGGAAAAAATATCATTATGCGGAAAAATGAATGTAGTGGCTGTCAGCGTCAAAAGCAGTGAATACGCGATATACGCTTGTTGAACGAATCTGTAGTGTTGCGACCTGAGCAGCAGTGTGGCCAGGGCGGCCAGTGCGGGTCGGTGGTGCAGCACCTGATGCTCCCTGGCCCATGGTAACTATATACATCCAAAATCATCTGCTCCTTGAAATTATGACTACTTTACCTAAACAAATGGCGATTAAAGTGGATTACCATATAGAAACAGGAAAAAATATCATTTTGCGGAAAAATGAATGTAGTGGCTGTAAGCGTCAAAAGCAGTGAAAACACGATATACGGTAGTTGAACTAATCTGTAGTGTTGCGACCTGAGCAGCAGTGTGGCCAGGGTGGCCAGAGCGGGTCGGTGGTGCAGCACCTGATGCTCCCTGGCCCATGGTAACTATATACATCCAAAATCATCTGCTCCTTCAAATTATGACTACTTTACCTAAACAAACGACGAATGAAGTGGATTACCATATAGAAACAGGAAAAAATATCATTTTGCGGAAAAATAAATGTAGTGGCTGTCAGCGTCAAAAGCAGTGAAAACGCGATATATGCTAGTTGAACTAATCTGTAGTGTCTCGACCTGAGCAGCAGTGTGGCCAGGGCGGCCAGTGCGGGTCGGTGGTGCAGCACCTGATGCTCCCTGGCCCATGGTAACTATATACATCCAAATTCATCTTCTCCTTGAAAGTATGACTACTTTACCTAAACAAATGGCGATTAAAGTGGATTACCATATAGAAACAGGAAAAAATATCATTTTGCGGAAAAATGAATGTAGTGGCTGTAAGCGTCAAAAGCTGTGAAAACGCGATATACGCTAGTTGAACTAATCTGTAGTGTTGCGACCTGAGCAGCAGTGTGGCCAGGGTGGCCAGTGCGGGTCGGTGGTGCAGCACCTGATGCTCCCTGGCCCATGGTAACTATATACATCAAAAATCATCTGGTCCTTTAAATTATGACTACTTTACCTAAACAAACGGCGAATAAAGTGGATTACCATATAGAAAAAGAAAAAAAATCATTATGCGGAAAAATGAATGTAGTGGCTGTAAGCGTCAAAAGCAGTGAAAACGCGATATACGCTAGTTGAACTAATCTGTAGTGTTGCGACCTGAGCAGCAGTGTGGCCAGGGCGGCCAGTGCGGGTCGGTGGTGTAGCACATGATGCTCCCTGGCCCATGGTAACTATATACAGCCAAAATCATCTGCTCCTTGAAATTATGACTACTTTACCTAAACAAATGGCGATTAAAGAGGATTACCATATAGAAACAGGAAAAAATATCATTATGCGGAAAAATGAATGTAGTGGCTGTAAGAGTCAAAAGCAGTGAAAACGCGATATACGCAAGTTGAACTAATCTGTACTGTAGCGACTTGAGCAGCAGTGTGGCCAGGGTGGCCAGTGCGGGTCTTGGGTGCAGCACCTGATGCTCCCTGGCCCATGGTAACTATATACATCCAAAATCATCTGCTCCTTGAAATTATGATTACTTTACCTAAACAAACGACGAATGAAGTGGATTACCATATAGAAACAGGAAAAAATATCATTTTGCGGAAAAATGAATGTAGTGGCTGTCAGCATCAAAAGAAGTGAAAACGCGATATACCCTAGTTGAAATAATCTGTAGTGTTGCGACCTGAGCAGCAGTGTGGCCAGGGTGGCCAGTGCGGGTCGGTGGTGCAGCACCTGATGCTCCCTGGCCCATGGTAACTATATACATCCAAAATCATCTGGTCCTTTAAATTATGACTACTTTACCTAAACAAACGGCGAATAAAGTGGATTACCATATAGAAACAGGAAAAAATATCATTTTGCGGAAAGATGAATGTAGTGGCTGTAAGCGTCAAAAGCTGTGAAAACGCGATATACCCTAGTTGAAATAATCTGTAGTGTTGCGACCTGAGCAGCAGTGTGGCCAGGGTGGCCAGTGCGGGTCGGTGGTGCAGCACCTGATGCTCCCTGGCCCATGGTAACTATATACATCCAAAATCATCTGGTCCTTTAAATTATGACTACTTTACCTAAACAAACGGCGAATAAAGTGGATTACCATATAGAAACAGAAAAAAAATCATTATGCGGAAAAATGAATGTAGTGGCTGTCAGCGTCAAAAGCAGTGAATACGCGATATACGCTAGTTGAACGAATCTGTAGTGTTGCGACCTGAGCAGCAGTGTGGCCAGGGCGGCCAGTGCGGGTCGGTGGTGCAGCACCTGATGCTCCCTGGCCCATGGTAACTATATACATCCAAAATCATCTGCTCCTTGAAATTATGACAACTTTACCTAAACAAGTGGCGATTCAAGTGGATTACCATATAGAAACAGGAAAAAATATCATTTTGCGGAAAAATGAATGTAGTGGCTGTAAGCGTCAAAAGCAGTGAAAACGCGATATACGCTAGTTGAACTAATCTGTAGTGTTGCGACCTGACCAGCAGTGTGGCCAGTGTGGCCAGTGCGGGTCGGTGGTGCAGCACCTGATGCTCCCTGGCCCATGGTAACTATATACATCCAAAATCATCTGCTCCTTGAAATTATGACTACTTTACCTAAACAAACGGCGAATAAAGTGGATTACCATATAGAAACAGGAAAAAATATCATTTTGCGGAAAAATGAATGTAGTGGCTGTAAGCGTGAAAAGCAGTGATAACGCGATATACGCTAGTTGAACTAATCTGTAGTGTTTTGCGACCTGAGCAGCTGTGTGGCCAGGGTGGCCAGTGCGGTTCGGTGGTGCAGCACCTGATGCTCCCTGGCCCATGGTAACTATATACATCCAAAATCATCTGCTCCTTGAAATTATGACTACTTTACCTAAAGAAACGGCGAATAAAGTGGATTACCATATAGAAACAGGAAAAAATATCATTATGCGGAAAAATGAATGCAGTGGCTGTCAGCGTCAAAAGCAGTGAAAACGCGAAATACGCTAGTTGAACTACTCTGTAGTGTTGCGACCTGAGCAGCAGTGTGGCCAGGGCGGCCCGTGCGGGTCGGTGGTGCAGCACCTGATGCTCCCTGGCCCATGGTAACTATATACATCCAAAATCATCTGCTCCTTGAAATTATGACTACTTTACCTAAACAAATGGCGATTAAAGTGGATTACCATATAGAAACAGGAAAAAATATCATTTTGCGGAAAAATGAATGTGGTGGCTGTAAGCGTCAAAAGCAGTGTAAACGCGATATACGCTAGTTGAACTAATCTGTAGTGTTACGACCTGAGCAGCAGTGTGGCCAGGGTGGCCAGTGCGGGTCGGTGGTGCAGCACCTGATGCTCCCTGGCCCATGGTAACTATATACATCCAAAATCATCTGGTCCTTGAAATTATGACTACTTTACCTAAACAAACGGCGAATAAAGTGGATTACCTTATAGAAACAGGAAAAAATATCATTATGCGGAAAAATGAATGTAGTGGCTGTCAGCGCCAAAAGCAGTGAAAACGCGATATACGCTAGTTGAACTAATCTGTAGTGTTGCAACCAGAGCAGCAGTGTGGCTAGGGCGGCCAGTGCGGGTCGGTGGTGCAGCACCTGATGCTCCCTGGCCCATGGTAACTATATACATCCAAAATCATCTGCTCCTTGAAATTATGACTACTTTACCTAAACAAATGGCGATTAAAGTGGATTACCATATAGAAACAGGAAAAAATATCATTATGAGAAAAAATGAATGTAGTGGCTGTAAGCGTCAAAAGCAGTGAAAACGCGATATACGCTAGTTGAACTAACCTGTAGTGTCTCGACCTGAGCAGCAGTGTGGCCAGGGCGGCCAGTACGGGTCGGTGGTGCAGCACCTGAAGCTCCCTGGACCATGGTAACTATATACATCCAAAATCATCTGCTCCTTGAAATTATGACTACTTTACCTAAACAAACGGCGAATGAAGTGGATTACCATATAGAAACAGGAGAAAATATCATTTTGTGGAAAAATGAATGTAGTGGCTGTAAGCTTCAAAAGCACTGAAAACGCAATATACGCCAGTTGAACTAATCTGTAGTGTTGCGACCTGAGCAGCAGTGTGGCCAGGGTGGCCAGTGCGGGTCGGTGGTGCAGCACCTGTAGCTCCCTGGCCCATGTCAACTATATACATCCAAAATCGTCAGCTCCTTGAAGTTATGACTACTTTACCTAAACAAACGGCGAATAAATTGGATTACCATATAGAAACAGGAAAAATATCATTTTCCGGAAAAATGAATGTAATAGCTGTAAGCGTCAAAAGCAGTGAAAACGCGATATACGCTAGTTGAACTAATCTGTAGTGTTTCGACCTGAGCAGCAGTGTGGCCAGGATGGCCAGTGCGGGTCGGTGGTGCAGCACCTGATGCTCCCTGGCCCATGGTAAAAATATACATCCAAAATCATCTGCTCCTTGAAATTATGACTACTTTACCTAAACAAACGGCGAAAAAATTGGATTACCATATAGAAACAGGAAAAATATCATATTGCGGAAAAATGAATGTAGGGGCTGTACGCGTCAAAAGCAGTGAAATCGCGATATACGCTAGTTGAACTAATCTGTAGTGCTGCGGCTTGAGCAGCAGTGTGGCCAGGTCGGCCAGTGCGAGTCGGTGGTGCAGCACCTGATGCTCCCTGGCCCATGGTAACTATATACAACCAAAATCGTCTGCTCCTTGAAGTTATGACTACATCACCTAATCAAACGGCGAATAAATTGGATTACCATATAGAAACAGGAGAAATATCATATTGCGGAAAATTGAATGTAGGTGCTGTCAGCGTCAAATGCAGTGAAAACGCGATATACGCTAGTTGAACTAATCTGTAATGTTGCGGCCTGAGCAGCAGTGTGGCCAGGGCGGCCAGTGCGGGTCGGTGGTGTAGCACCTGATGCTCCCTGTCCCATGGTAACTATATACAACCAAAATCGTCTGCTCCTAGAAGTTATGACTACTTTACCTAAACAAACGGCGAATAAATTGGATTACCATATAGAAACAGGAAAAATATCATATTGCGGAAAAATGAATGTAGGGGCTGTAAGCGTCAAAGCAGTGAAAACGCGATATACGCTAGTTGAACCAATCTGTAGTGCTGCGGCTTGAGCAGCAGTGTGGCCAGGTTGGCCAGTGCGGGTCGGTGGTGCAGCATCTGCTGCTCCCTGGCCCATGGTAACTATATACAACCAAAATCATTTGTTCCTTGAAGTTATGACTACTTTACCTAAACAAACGACGAATAAATTGGATTACCATATTGAAACAGGAAAAATATCATATTGCGGAAAAATGAATGTAGGGGTTGTAAGCGTCAAAAGCAGTGAAAACGCGATATACGCTAGTTGAACTAATCTGTAGTGTTGCGACCTGAGCAGCAGTGTGGCCAGGTCGGCCAGTGCGGGTCGGTTGTGCAGCACCTGATGCTCCCTGGCCCATGGTAACTATATACAAACAAAATCGTCTGCTCCTTGAAGTTATGACTACTTTACCTAAACAAACGGCGAATAAATTGGATTACCATATAGAAACAGGAAAAATATCATATTGCGGAAAAATGAATGTAGGGGCTGTAAGCGTCAAAAGCAGTGAAAACGCGATATACGCTAGTTGAACTAATCTGTAGTGCTGCGGCTTGAGCAGCAGTGTGGCCAGGTCGGCCAGTGCGGGTCGGTGGTGCAGCACCTGATGCTCCCTGGCCCATGGTAACTATATACAACCAAAATCGTCTGCTCCTTGAAGTTATGACTACTTTACCTAAACAATCGGCGAATAAATTGGATTACCATATAGAAACAGGAAAAATATCATATTGCGGAAAATTGAATGTAGGGGCTGTCAGCGTCAAATGCAGTGAAAACGCGATATACGCTAGTTGAACTAATCTGTAATGTTGCGGCCTGAGCAGCAGTGTGGCCAGGGCGGCCAGTGCGGGTCGGTGGTGTAGCACCTGATGCTCCCTGTCCCATGGTAACTATATACAACCAAAATCGTCTGCTCCTAGAAGTTATGACTACTTTACCTAAACAAACGGCGAATAAATTGGATTACCATATAGAAACAGGAAAAATATCATATTGCGGAAAAATGAATTTAGGGGCTGTAAGCGTCAAAACAGTGAAAACGCGATATACGCTAGTTGAACTAATCTGTAGTGCTGCGGCTTGAGCAGCAGTGTGGCCAGGTCGGCCAGTGCGGGTCGGTGGTGCAGCACCTGATGCTCCCTGGCCCATGGTAACTATATACAACCAAAATCATTTTTTCCTTGAAGTTATGACTACTTTACCTAAACAAACGACGAATAAATTGGATTACCATATTGAAACAGGAAAAATATCATATTGCGGAAAAATAAATGTAGGGGTTGTAAGCGTGAAAAGCAGTGAAAACGCGATATACGCTAGTTGAACTAATCTGTAGTGTTGCGACCTGAGCAGCAGTGTGGTCAGGTCGGCCAGTGCGGGTCGGTTGTGCAGCACCTGATGCTCCCTGGCCCATGGTAACTATATACAAACAAAATCGTCTGCTCCTTGAAGTTATGACTACTTTACCTAAACAAACGGCGAATAAATTGGATTACCATATAGAAACAGGAAAAATATCATATTGCGGAAAAATGAATGTAGGGGCTGTAAGCGTCAAAAGCAGTAAAAACGCGATATACGCTGGTTGAAATTATCTGTAGTGTTGCGGCGTGAGCAGCAGTGTGGCCAGGTCGGCCAGTGCGGGTCGGTGGTGCACCACCTGATGCTCCCTGGCCCATGGTAACTATATACAACCAAAATCATTTGCTCCTTGTAATTATGACTACTTTACCTAAACAAACGGCGAATAAATTGGATTACCATATAGAAACAGGAAAAAAATCATATTGCGGAAAAATGAATGTAGGGGCTGTAAGCGTCAAAAGCAGTGAAAACGCGATATACGCTAGTTGAACTAATCTGTAGTGCTGCGGCCTGAGCAGCAGTGTGGCCAGGTCGGCCAGTGCGGGTCGGTGGTGCAGCACCTGATGCTTCCTGGCCCATGGTAATTATATACAACCAAAATCGTCTGCTCCTTGAAGTTATGACTACTTTACCTAATCAAACGGCGAATAAATTGGATTACCATATAGAAACAGGAAAAATATCATATTGCGTAAAATTGAATGTAGGGGCTGTCAGCGTCAAATGCAGTGAAAACGCGATATACGCTAGTTGAACTAATCTGTAGTGTTGCGGCCTGAGCAGCAGTGTGGCCAGGGCGGTCAGTGCGGGTCGGTGGTGTAGCACCTGATGCTCCCTGTCCCATGGTAACTATATACAACCAAAATCGTCTGCTCCTTGAAGTTATGACTACTTTTCCTAAACAAACGGCGAATAAATTGGATTACCATATAGAAACAGGAAAAATATCATATTGCGGAAAAATGAATGTAGGGGCTGTAAGCGTCAAAAGCAGTGAAAACGCGATATACGCTAGTTGAACTAATCTGTAGTGCTGCGGCCTGAGCAACAGTGTGGCCAGGGTGGCCAGGGCGGGTCGGTGGTGCAGCACCTGATGCTCCCTGGCCCATGGTAACTATATACAACCGAAATCATCTGCTCCTTGAAATTAAGACTACTTTACCTAAACACACGGCGAATAAATTGGATTACCATATAGAAACAGGAAAAATATCATATTGCGGAACAATGAATGTAGGGGCGGTAAGTGTCAAAAGGAGTGAAAACGCGATATACGCTAGTTGAACTAATCTGTAGTGTTGCGGCCTGAGCAGCAGTGTGGCCAGGGTGGCCAGTGCGGGTCGGTGGTGCAGCACCTGATGCTCCCTGGCACATGGTAACTATATACAACCGAAATCATCTGCACCTTGAAATTATGACTACTTCACCTAAACAAACGGCGAATAAATTGGATTACCATATAGAAACAGGAAAAATATCATATTGCGGAAAATGAATGTAGGGGCTGTAAGCGTCAAAAGCAGTGAAAAAGCGATATACGCTAGTTGAACTAATCTGTAGTGTTGCGGCCTGAGCAGCAGTGTGGCCAGGGTGACAGTGCGGGTCGGTGGTGCAGCACCTGATGCTCCCTGGCCCATGTTAACTATATACATCCAAAATCGTCAGCTCCTTGAAGTTATGACTACTTTACCTAAACAAACGGCGAATAAATTGGATTACCATATAGAAACAGGAAAAATATCATTTTCCGGAAAAATGAATGTAATGGCTGTAAGCGTCAAAAGCAGTGAAAACGCGATATACGCTAGTTGAACTAAACGGTAGTGTTGCGACCTGAGCAGCAGTGTGGCCAGGGTGGCCAGTGCGGGTCGGTGGTGCAGCACCTGATGCTCCCTGGCCCATGGTAACAATATACATCCAAAATCATCTGCTCCTTGAAATTATGACTACTTTACGTAAACAAACGGCGAATAAATTGGATTACCATATAGAAACAGGAAAAATATCATATTGCGGAAAAATGAATGTAGAGGCTGTCAGCGTCAAATGCAGTGAAAACGCGATATACGCTAGTTGAACTAATCTGTAGTGTTGCGGCCTGAGCAGCAGTGTGGCCAGGGCGGCCAGTGCGGGTCGGTGGTGTAGCACCTGATGCTCCCTGGCCCATGGTAACTATATACAACCAAAATCGTCTGCTCCTTGAAGTTATGACTACATTACCTAAACAAACGGCGAATCAATTGGATTACCATATAGAAACAGGAAAAATATCAGATTGCGGAAAAATGAATGTAGGGGCTGTAAGCGTCAAAAGCAGTGAAAACGCGATATACGCTAGTTGAACTAATCTGTAGTGCTGCGGCTTGAGCAGCAGTGTGGCCAGGTCGGCCAGTGCGGGTCGGTGGTGCAGCACCTGATGCTCCCTGGCCCATGGTAACTATATACAACCAAAATCGTCTGCTCCTTGAAGTTATGACTACTTTACCTAAACAATCGGCGAATAAATTGGATTACCAGATAGAAACAGGAAAAAAATCATATTGCGGAAAAATGAATGTAGGGGCTGTAAGCGTCAAAAGCAGTGAAAACGCGATATACGGTAGTTGAATTAATCTGTAGTGTTGCGACCTGAGCAGCAGTGTGGCCAGGGTGACAGTGCGGGTCGGTGGTGCAGCACCTGATGCTCCCTGGCCCATGTTAACTATATACATCCAAAATCGTCAGCTCCATGAAGTTATGACTACTTTACCTAAACAAACGGCGAATAAATTGGATTACCATATAGAAACAGGAAAAATATCATTTTCCGGAAAAATGAATGTAATGGCTGTAAGCGTCAAAAGCAGTGAAAACGCGATATACGCTAGTTGAACTAAACGGTAGTGTTGCGACCTGAGCAGCAGTGTGGCCAGGGTGGCCAGTGCGGGTCGGTGGTGCAGCATCTGATGCTCCCTGGCCCTTGGTAACAATATACATCCAAAATCATCTGCTCCTTGAAATTATGACTACTTTACCTAAACAAACGGCGAAAAAATTGGATTACCATATAGAAACAGGAAAAATATCATATTGCGGAAAAATGAATGTAGGGGCTGTACGCGTCAAAAGCAGTGAAAACGCGATATACGCTAGTTGAACTAATCTGTAGTGCTGCGGCTTGAGCAGCAGTGTGGCCAGGTCGGCCAGTGCGAGTCGGTGGTGCAGCACCTGATGCTCCCTGGCCCATGGTAACTATATACAACCAAAATCGTCTGCTCCTTGAAGTTATGACTACTTCACCTAATCAAACGGCGAATAAATTGGATTACCATATAGAAACAGGAGAAATATCATATTGCGGAAAATTGAATGTAGGGGCTGTCAGCGTCAAATGCAGTGAAAACGCGATATACGCTAGTTGAACTAATCTGTAATGTTGCGGCCTGAGCAGCAGTGTGGCCAGGGCGGCCATGCGGGTCGGTGGTGTAGCACCTGATGCTCCCTGTCCCATGGTAACTATATACAACCAAAATCGTCTGCTCCTAGAAGTTATGACTACTTTACCTAAACAAACGGCGAATAAATTGGATTACCATATAGAAACAGGAAAAATATCATATTGCGGAAAAATGAATGTAGGGGCTGTAAGCGTCAAAGCAGTGAAAACGCGATATACGCTAGTTGAACTAATCTGTAGTGCTGCGGCTTGAGCAGCAGTGTGGCCAGGTCGGCCAGTGCGGGTCGGTGGTGCAGCATCTGCTGCTCCCTGGCCCATGGTAACTATATTCAACCAAAATCGTCTGCTCCTTGAAGTTATGACTACTTCACCTAATCAAACGGCGAATAAATTGGATTACCATATAGAAACAGGAGAAATATCATATTGCGGAAAATTGAATGTAGGGGCTGTCAGCGTCAAATGCAGTGAAAACGCGATATACGCTAGTTGAACTAATCTGTAATGTTGCGGCCTGAGCAGCAGTGTGGCCAGGGCGGCCAGTGCGGGTCGGTGGTGTAGCACCTGATGCTCCCTGCCCCATGGTAACTATATACAACCAAAATCGTCTGCTCCTTGAAGTTATGACTACTTTACCTAAACAAACGGCGAATAAATTGGATTACCATATAGAAACAGGAGAAATATCATATTGCGGAAAATTGAATGTAGGGGCTGTCAGCGTCAAATGCAGTGAAAACGCGATATACGCTAGTTGAACTAATCTGTAATGTTGCGGCCTGAGCAGCAGTGTGGCCAGGGCGGCCAGTGCGGGTCGGTGGTGTAGCACCTGATGCTCCCTGGCCCATGGTAACTATATACAACCGAAATCATCTGCTCCTTGAAATTAAGACTACTTTACCTAAACACACGGCGAATAAATTGGATTACCATATAGAAACAGGAAAAATATCATATTGCGGAACAATGAATGTAGGGGCGGTAAGTGTCAACAGGAGTGAAAACGCGATATACGCTAGTTGAACTAATCTGTAGTGTTGCGACCTGAGCAGCAGTGTGGCCAGGGTGACAGTGCGGGTCGGTGCTGCAGCACCTGATGCTCCCTGGCCCATGTTAACTATATACATCCAAAATCGTCAGCTCCTTGAAGTTATGACTACTTTACCTAAACAAACGGCGAATAAATTGGATTACCATATAGAAACAGGAAAAATATCATTTTCCGGAAAAATGAATGTAATGGCTGTAAGCGTCAAAAGCAGTGAAAACGCGATATACGCTAGTTGAACTAAACGGTAGTGTTGCGACCTGAGCAGCAGTGTGGCCAGGGTGGCCAGTGCGGGTCGGTGGTGCAGCACCTGATGCTCCCTGGCCCATGGTAACAATATACATCCAAAATCATCTGCTCCTTGAAATTATGACTACTTTACGTAAACAAACGGCGAATAAATTGGATTACCATATAGAAACAGGAAAAATATCATATTGCGGAAAAATGAATGTAGAGGCTGTCAGCGTCAAATGCAGTGAAAACGCGATATACGCTAGTTGAACTAATCTGTAGTGTTGCGGCCTGAGCAGCAGTGTGGCCAGGGCGGCCAGTGCGGGTCGGTGGTGTAGCACCTGATGCTCCCTGGCCCATGGTAACTATATACAACCAAAATCGTCTGCTCCTTGAAGTTATGACTACTTTACCTAAACAAACGGCGAATCAATTGGATTACCATATAGAAACAGGAAAAATATCAGATTGCGGAAAAATGAATGTAGGGGCTGTAAGCGTCAAAAGCAGTGAAAACGCGATATACGCTAGTTGAACTAATCTGTAGTGCTGCGGCTTGAGCAGCAGTGTGGCCAGGTCGGCCAGTGCGGGTCGGTGGTGCAGCACCTGATGCTCCCTGGCCCATGGTAACTATATACAACCAAAATCGCCTGCTCCTTGGAGTTATGACTACTTTACCTAAACAATCGGCGAATAAATTGGATTACCAGATAGAAACAGGAAAAAAATCATATTGCGGAAAAATGAATTTAGGGGCTGTAAGCGTCAAAAGTAGTGAAAACGCGATATACGCTAGTTGAACTAATCTGTAGTGTTGCGGCCTGAGCAGCAGTGTGGCCAGGGTGGCCAGTGCGGGTAGGTGGTGCAGCACCTGATGCTCCCTGGCCCATGGTAAGTATATACAACCAAAATCATTTGCTCCTTGAAATTATGACTACTTTACTTAAACAAACGGTGAATAAATTGGATTACCATATAGAAACAGCAAAATAAAACATTTTGCCTAGAAAAGGAATTTAGGGGCTGTAAGCGTCAAAAGCAGTGAAAACACGATATACGCTAGTTGAACTAATCTGTAGTGCTGCGGCCTGAGCAACAGTGTGGCCAGGGTGGCCAGTGCGGTTCGTTGGTACAGCACCTGATGCTCCCTGGCCCATGGTAACTATATACAACCGAAATCATCTGCTCCCTGAAATTATGACTACTTTACCTAAACAAACGGCGAATAAATTGGATTACCATATAGAAACAGGGAAAATATCATATTGCGGAAAAATGAATGTAGGGGCGGTAAGCGTTAAAAGCAGTGAAAACGCGATATACGCTAGTTGAACTAATCTGTAGTGTTGCGGCCTGAGCAGCAGTGTGGCCAGGGTGGCCAGTGCGGGTTGGTGGTGCAGCACCTGATGCTCCCTGGCCCATGGTAACTATATACAACCGAAATCATCTACACCTTGAAATTATGACTACTTTACCTAAACAAACGTCGAATAAATTGGATTACCATATAGAAACAGGAAAAATATCATATTGCGGAAAATGAATGTAGGGGTTGTAAGCGTCAAAAGCAGTGAAAACGAGATATACGCTAGTTGAACTAATCTGTAGTGTTGCGGCCTGAGCAGCAGTGTGGGCAGATCGGCCAGTGCGGGTCGGTGGTGCAGCACCTGATGCTCCCTGGCCCATGGTAACTATTTACAACCAAAATCATCTGCTCCTTGAAGTTATGACTACTTTACCTAAACAAACGGCGAATAAATTGGATTACCATATAGAAACAGGAAAAATATCATATTGCGGAAAAATGAATGTAGGGGCGGTAAGCGTTAAAAGCAGTGAAAACGCGATATACGCTGGTTGAATTAATCTGTAGTGTTGCAGCCTGAGCAGCAGTGTGGCCAGGGTGGCCAGTGCGGGTCGGTGGTGCAGCACCTGATGCTCCCTGGCCCATGGTAACTATATACAACCGAAATCATCTGCACCTTGAAATTATGACTACTTTACCTAAACAAACGTCGAATAAATTGGATTACCATATAGAAACAGGAAAAATATCATATTGCAGAAAATGAATGTAGGGGTTGTAAGCGTCAAAACAGTGAAAACGCGATATACGCTAGTTGAACTAATCTGTAGTGTTGCGGCCTGAGCAGCAGTGTGGGCAGGTCGGGCAGTGCTGGTCAGTGGTGCAGCACCTGATGCTCCCTGGCCCATGGTAACTATATACATCCAAAATCATCTGCTCCTTGAAATTATGACTACTTTACCTAAACAAATGGCGATTAAAGTGGATTACCATATAGAAACAGGAAAAAATATCATTATGCGGAAAAATGAATGTAGTGGCTGTCAGCGCCAAAAGCAGTGAAAACGCGATATACGCTAGTTGAACTAATCTGTAGTGTTGCAACCAGAGCAGCAGTGTGGCTAGGGCGGCCAGTGCGGGTCGGTGGTGCAGCACCTGATGCTCCCTGGCCCATGGTAACTATATACATCCAAAATCATCTGCTCCTTGAAATTATGACTACTTTACCTAAACAAATGGCGATTAAAGTGGATTACCATATAGAAACAGGAAAAAATATCATTATGAGGAAAAATGAATGTAGTGGCTGTAAGCGTCAAAAGCAGTGAAAACGCGATATACGCTAGTTGAACTAACCTGTAGTGTCTCGACCTGAGCAGCAGTGTGGCCAGGGCGGCCAGTACGGGTCGGTGGTGCAGCACCTGAAGCTCCCTGGACCATGGTAACTATATACATCCAAAATCATCTGCTCCTTGAAATTATGACTACTTTACCTAAACAAACCGCGAATGAAGTGGATTACCATATAGAAACAGGAGAAAATATCATTTTGTGGAAAAATGAATGTAGTGGCTGTAAGCTTCAAAAGCACTGAAAACGCAATATACGCTAGTTGAACTAATCTGTAGTGTTGCGACCTGAGCAGCAGTGTGGCCAGGGTGGCCAGTGCGGGTCGGTGGTGCAGCACCTGTAGCTCCCTGGCCCATGTCAACTATATACATCCAAAATCGTCAGCTCCTTGAAGTTATGACTACTTTACCTAAACAAACGGCGAATAAATTGGATTACCATATAGAAACAGGAAAAATATCATTTTCCGGAAAAATGAATGTAATAGCTGTAAGCGTCAAAAGCAGTGAAAACGCGATATACGCTAGTTGAACTAATCTGTAGTGTTTCGACCTGAGCAGCAGTGTGGCCAGGATGGCCAGTGCGGGTCGGTGGTGCAGCACCTGATGCTCCCTGGCCCATGGTAAAAATATACATCCAAAATCATCTGCTCCTTGAAATTATGACTACTTTACCTAAACAAACGGCGAAAAAATTGGATTACCATATAGAAACAGGAAAAATATCATATTGCGGAAAAATGAATGTAGGGGCTGTACGCGTCAAAAGCAGTGAAAACGGGATATACGCTAGTTGAACTAATCTGTAGTGCTGCGGCTTGAACAGCAGTGTGGCCAGGTCGGCCAGTGCGAGTCGGTGGTGCAGCACCTGATGCTCCCTGGCCCATGGTAACTATATACAACCAAAATCGTCTGCTCCTTGAAGTTATGACTACATCACCTAATCAAACGGCGAATAAATTGGATTACCATATAGAAACAGGAGAAATATCATATTGCGGAAAATTGAATGTAGGTGCTGTCAGCGTCAAATGCAGTGAAAACGCGATATACGCTAGTTGAACTAATCTGTAATGTTGCGGCCTGAGCAGCAGTGTGGCCAGGGCGGCCAGTGCGGGTCGGTGGTGTAGCACCTGATGCTCCCTGTCCCATGGTAACTATATACAACCAAAATCGTCTGCTCCTAGAAGTTATGACTACTTTACCTAAACAAACGGCGAATAAATTGGATTACCATATAGAAACAGGAAAAATATCATATTGCGGAAAAATGAATGTAGGGGCTGTAAGCGTCAAAGCAGTGAAAACGCGATATACGCTAGTTGAACCAATCTGTAGTGCTGCGGCTTGAGCAGCAGTGTGGCCAGGTTGGCCAGTGCGGGTCGGTGGTGCAGCATCTGCTGCTCCCTGGCCCATGGTAACTATATACAACCAAAATCATTTGTTCCTTGAAGTTATGACTACTTTACCTAAACAAACGACGAATAAATTGGATTACCATATTGAAACAGGAAAAATATCATATTGCGGAAAAATGAATGTAGGGGTTGTAAGCGTCAAAAGCAGTGAAAACGCGATATACGCTAGTTGAACTAATCTGTAGTGTTGCGACCTGAGCAGCAGTGTGGCCAGGTCGGCCAGTGCGGGTCGGTTGTGCAGCACCTGATGCTCCCTGGCCCATGGTAACTATATACAAACAAAATCGTCTGCTCCTTGAAGTTATGACTACTTTACCTAAACAAACGGCGAATAAATTGGATTACCATATAGAAACAGGAAAAATATCATATTGCGGAAAAATGAATGTAGGGGCTGTAAGCGTCAAAAGCAGTGAAAACGCGATATACGCTAGTTGAACTAATCTGTAGTGCTGCGGCTTGAGCAGCAGTGTGGCCAGGTCGGCCAGTGCGGGTCGGTGGTGCAGCACCTGATGCTCCCTGGCCCATGGTAACTATATACAACCAAAATCGTCTGCTCCTTGAAGTTATGACTACTTTACCTAAACAATCGGCGAATAAATTGGATTACCATATAGAAACAGGAAAAATATCATATTGCGGAAAATTGAATGTAGGGGCTGTCAGCGTCAAATGCAGTGAAAACGCGATATACGCTAGTTGAACTAATCTGTAATGTTGCGGCCTGAGCAGCAGTGTGGCCAGGGCGGCCAGTGCGGGTCGGTTTGCGTAGCACCTGATGCTCCCTGTCCCATGGTAACTATATACAACCAAAATCGTCTGCTCCTAGAAGTTATGACTACTTTACCTAAACAAACGGCGAATAAATTGGATTACCATATAGAAACAGGAAAAATATCATATTGCGGAAAAATGAATTTAGGGGCTGTAAGCGTCAAAACAGTGAAAACGCGATATACGCTAGTTGAACTAATCTGTAGTGCTGCGGCTTGAGCAGCAGTGTGGCCAGGTCGGCCAGTGCGGGTCGGTTGTGCAGCACCTGATGCTCCCTGGCCCATGGTAACTATATACAAACAAAATCGTCTGCTCCTTGAAGTTATGACTACTTTACCTAAACAAACGGCGAATAAATTGGATTACCATATAGAAACAGGAAAAATATCATATTGCGGAAAAATGAATGTAGGGGCTGTAAGCGTCAAAAGCAGTAAAAACGCGATATACGCTGGTTGAAATAATCTGTAGTGTTGCGGCGTGAGCAGCAGTGTGGCCAGGTCGGCCAGTGCGGGTCGGTGGTGCACCACCTGATGCTCCCTGGCCCATGGTAACTATATACAACCAAAATCATTTGCTCCTTGTAATTATGACTACTTTACCTAAACAAACGGCGAATAAATTGGATTACCATATAGAAACAGGAAAAAAATCATATTGCGGAAAAATGAATGTAGGGGCTGTAAGCGTCAAAAGCAGTGAAAACGCGATATACGCTAGTTGAACTAATCTGTAGTGCTGCGGCCTGAGCAGCAGTGTGGCCAGGTCGGCCAGTGCGGGTCGGTGGTGCAGCACCTGATGCTTCCTGGCCCATGGTAATTATATACAACCAAAATCGTCTGCTCCTTGAAGTTATGACTACTTTACCTAATCAAACGGCGAATAAATTGGATTACCATATAGAAACAGGAAAAATATCATATTGCGTAAAATTGAATGTAGGGGCTGTCAGCGTCAAATGCAGTGAAAACGCGATATACGCTAGTTGAACTAATCTGTAGTGTTGCGGCCTGAGCAGCAGAGTGGCCAGGGCGGTCAGTGCGTGTCGGTGGTGTAGCACCTGATGCTCCCTGTCCCATGGTAACTATATACAACCAAAATCGTCTGCTCCTTGAAGTTATGACTACTTTTCCTAAACAAACGGCGAATAAATTGGATTACCATATAGAAACAGGAAAAATATCATATTGCGGAAAAATGAATGTAGGGGCTGTAAGCGTCAAAAGCAGTGAAAACGCGATATACGCTAGTTGAACTAATCTGTAGTGCTGCGGCCTGAGCAACAGTGTGGCCAGGGTGGCCAGGGCGGGTCGGTGGTGCAGCACCTGATGCTCCCTGGCCCATGGTAACTATATACAACCGAAATCATCTGCTCCTTGAAATTAAGACTACTTTACCTAAACACACGGCGAATAAATTGGATTACCATATAGAAACAGGAAAAATATCATATTGCGGAACAATGAATGTAGGGGCGGTAAGTGTCAAAAGGAGTGAAAACGCGATATACGCTAGTTGAACTAATCTGTAGTGTTGCGGCCTGAGCAGCAGTGTGGCCAGGGTGGCCAGTGCGGGTCGGTGGTGCAGCACCTGATGCTCCCTGGCACATGGTAACTATATACAACCGAAATCATCTGCACCTTGAAATTATGACTACTTCACCTAAACAAACGGCGAATAAATTGGATTACCATATAGAAACAGGAAAAATATCATATTGCTGAAAATGAATGTAGGGGCTGTAAGCGTCAAAAGCAGTGAAAAAGCGATATACGCTAGTTGAACTAATCTGTAGTGTTGCGGCCTGAGCAGCAGTGTGGCCAGGGTGACAGTGCGGGTCGGTGGTGCAGCACCTGATGCTCCCTGGCCCATGTTAACTATATACATCCAAAATCGTCAGCTCCTTGAAGTTATGACTACTTTACCTAAACAAACGGCGAATAAATTGGATTACCATATAGAAACAGGAAAAATATCATTTTCCGGAAAAATGAATGTAATGGCTGTAAGCGTCAAAAGCAGTGAAAACGCGATATACGCTAGTTGAACTAAACGGTAGTGTTGCGACCTGAGCAGCAGTGTGGCCAGGGTGGCCAGTGCGGGTCGGTGGTGCAGCACCTGATGCTCCCTGGCCCATGGTAACAATATACATCCAAAATCATCTGCTCCTTGAAATTATGACTACTTTACGTAAACAAACGGCGAATAAATTGGATTACCATATAGAAACAGGAAAAATATCATATTGCGGAAAAATGAATGTAGAGGCTGTCAGCGTCAAATGCAGTGAAAACGCGATATACGCTAGTTGAACTAATCTGTAGTGTTGCGGCCTGAGCAGCAGTGTGGCCAGGGCGGCCAGTGCGGGTCGGTGGTGTAGCACCTGATGCTCCCTGGCCCATGGTAACTATATACAACCAAAATCGTCTGCTCCTTGAAGTTATGACTACATTACCTAAACAAACGGCGAATCAATTGGATTACCATATAGAAACAGGAAAAATATCAGATTGCGGAAGAATGAATGTAGGGGCTGTAAGCGTCAAAAGCAGTGAAAACGCGATATACGCTAGTTGAACTAATCTGTAGTGCTGCGGCTTGAGCAGCAGTGTGGCCAGGTCGGCCAGTGCGGGTCGGTGGTGCAGCACCTGATGCTCCCTGGCCCATGGTAACTATATACAACCAAAATCGTCTGCTCCTTGAAGTTATGACTACTTTACCTAAACAATCGGCGAATAAATTGGATTACCAGATAGAAACAGGAAAAAAATCATATTGCGGAAAAATGAATGTAGGGGCTGTAAGCGTCAAAAGCAGTGAAAACGCGATATACGGTAGTTGAATTAATCTGTAGTGTTGCGACCTGAGCAGCAGTGTGGCCAGGGTGACAGTGCGGGTCGGTGGTGCAGCACCTGATGCTCCCTGGCCCATGTTAACTATATACATCCAAAATCGTCAGCTCCTTGAAGTTATGACTACTTTACCTAAACAAACGGCGAATAAATTGGATTACCATATAGAAACAGGAAAAATATCATTTTCCGGAAAAATGAATGTAATGGCTGTAAGCGTCAAAAGCAGTGAAAACGCGATATACGCTAGTTGAACTAAACGGTAGTGTTGCGACCTGAGCAGCAGTGTGGCCAGGGTGGCCAGTGCGGGTCGGTGGTGCAGCATCTGATGCTCCCTGGCCCTTGGTAACAATATACATCCAAAATCATCTGCTCCTTGAAATTATGACTACTTTACCTAAACAAACGGCGAAAAAATTGGATTACCATATAGAAACAGGAAAAATATCATATTGCGGAAAAATGAATGTAGGGGCTGTACGCGTCAAAAGCAGTGAAAACGCGATATACGCTAGTTGAACTAATCTGTAGTGCTGCGGCTTGAGCAGCAGTGTGGCCAGGTCGGCCAGTGCGAGTCGGTGGTGCAGCACCTGATGCTCCCTGGCCCATGGTAACTATATACAACCAAAATCGTCTGCTCCTTGAAGTTATGACTACTTCACCTAATCAAACGGCGAATAAATTGGATTACCATATAGAAACAGGAGAAATATCATATTGCGGAAAATTGAATGTAGGGGCTGTCAGCGTCAAATGCAGTGAAAACGCGATATACGCTAGTTGAACTAATCTGTAATGTTGCGGCCTGAGCAGCAGTGTGGCCAGGGCGGCCAGTGCGGGTCGGTGGTGTAGCACCTGATGCTCCCTGTCCCATGGTAACTATATACAACCAAAATCGTCTGCTCCTAGAAGTTATGACTACTTTACCTAAACAAACGGCGAATAAATTGGATTACCATATAGAAACAGGAAAAATATCATATTGCGGAAAAATGAATGTAGGGGCTGTAAGCGTCAAAGCAGTGAAAACGCGATATACGCTAGTTGAACTAATCTGTAGTGCTGCGGCTTGAGCAGCAGTGTGGCCAGGTCGGCCAGTGCGGGTCGGTGGTGCAGCATCTGCTGCTCCCTGGCCCATGGTAACTATATTCAACCAAAATCGTCTGCTCCTTGAAGTTATGACTACTTCACCTAATCAAACGGCGAATAAATTGGATTACCATATAGAAACAGGAGAAATATCATATTGCGGAAAATTGAATGTAGGGGCTGTCAGCGTCAAATGCAGTGAAAACGCGATATACGCTAGTTGAACTAATCTGTAATGTTGCGGCCTGAGCAGCAGTGTGGCCAGGGCGGCCAGTGCGGGTCGGTGGTGTAGCACCTGATGCTCCCTGCCCCATGGTAACTATATACAACCAAAATCGTCTGCTCCTTGAAGTTATGACTACTTTACCTAAACAAACGGCGAATAAATTGGATTACCATATAGAAACAGGAGAAATATCATATTGCGGAAAATTGAATGTAGGGGCTGTCAGCGTCAAATGCAGTGAAAACGCGATATACGCTAGTTGAACTAATCTGTAATGTTGCGGCCTGAGCAGCAGTGTGGCCAGGGCGGCCAGTGCGGGTCGGTGGTGTAGCACCTGATGCTCCCTGGCCCATGGTAACTATATACAACCGAAATCATCTGCTCCTTGAAATTAAGACTACTTTACCTAAACACACGGCGAATAAATTGGATTACCATATAGAAACAGGAAAAATATCATATTGCGGAACAATGAATGTAGGGGCGGTAAGTGTCAACAGGAGTGAAAACGCGATATACGCTAGTTGAACTAATCTGTAGTGTTGCGACCTGAGCAGCAGTGTGGCCAGGGTGACAGTGCGGGTCGGTGCTGCAGCACCTGATGCTCCCTGGCCCATGTTAACTATATACATCCAAAATCGTCAGCTCCTTGAAGTTATGACTACTTTACCT
Organism: Locusta migratoria; assembly: GCA_026315105.1. Taxonomy (NCBI): domain Eukaryota; kingdom Metazoa; phylum Arthropoda; class Insecta; order Orthoptera; family Acrididae; genus Locusta; species Locusta migratoria. Next base: position 51,270 of record JAOYRU010000315.1, read on the forward strand.
AAACAAACGGCGAATAAATTGGATTACCATATAGAAACAGGAAAAATATCATTTTCCGGAAAAAATGAATGTAATGGCTGTAAGCGTCAAAAGCAGTGAAAACGCGATATACGCTAGTTGAACTAAACGGTAGTGTTGCGACCTGAGCAGCAGTGTGGCCAGGGTGGCCAGTGCGGGTCGGTGGTGCAGCACCTGATGCTCCCTGGCCCATGGTAACAATATACATCCAAAATCATCTGCTCCCTGAAATTATGACTACTTTACCTAAACAAACGGCGAATAAATTGGATAACCATATAGAAACAGGGAAAATATCATATTGCGGAAAAATGAATGTAGGGGCGGTAAGCGTTAAAAGCAGTGAAAACGCGATATACGCTAGTTGAACTAATCTGTAGTGTTGCGGCCTGAGCAGCAGTGTGGCCAGGGTGGCCAGTGCGGGTTGGTGGTGCAGCACCTGATGCTCCCTGGCCCATGGTAACTATATACAACCGAAATCATCTACACCTTGAAATTATGACTACTTTACCTAAACAAACGTCGAATAAATTGGATTACCATATAGAAACAGGAAAAATATCATATTGCGGAAAATGAATGTAGGGGTTGTAAGCGTCAAAAGCAGTGAAAACGAGATATACGCTAGTTGAACTAATCTGTAGTGTTGCGGCCTGAGCAGCAGTGTGGGCAGATCGGCCAGTGCGGGTCGGTGGTGCAGCACCTGATGCTCCCTGGCCCATGGTAACTATTTACAACCAAAATCATCTGCTCCTTGAAGTTATGACTACTTTACCTAAACAAACGGCGAATAAATTGGATTACCATATAGAAACAGGAAAAATATCATATTGCGGAAAAATGAATGTAGGGGCGGTAAGCGTTAAAAGCAGTGAAAACGCGATATACGCTGGTTGAATTAATCTGTAGTGTTGCAGCCTGAGCAGCAGTGTGGCCAGGGTGGCCAGTGCGGGTCGGTGGTGCAGCACCTGATGCTCCCTGGCCCATGGTAACTATATACAACCGAAATCATCTGCACCTTGAAATTATGACTACTTTACCTAAACAAACGTCGAATAAATTGGATTACCATATAGAAACAGGAAAAATATCATATTGCAGAAAATGAATGTAGGGGTTGTAAGCGTCAAAACAGTGAAAACGCGATATACGCTAGTTGAACTAATCTGTAGTGTTGCGGCCTGAGCAGCAGTGTGGGCAGGTCGGGCAGTGCTGGTCAGTGGTGCAGCACCTGATGCTCCCTGGCCCATGGTAACTATATACAACCAAATTCATTTGCTCCTTTAAGTTATGACTACTTTACCTAAACAAACGGCGAATAAATTGGATTACCATACAGAAACAGGAAAAATATCATATTGCGGAAAAATGAATGTAGGGACTGTAAGCGTCAAAATCAGTGAAAACGCGATATACGGTAGCTGAACTAATCTGTAGTGTTGCGGTCTGAGCAGCAGTGTGGCCAGGGCAGCCAGTGCGGGTCGGTGGTGCAGCACCTGATGCTCCCAGGCCCATTGTAACTATATACAAACAAAATGATCTGCTCCTTGAAGTTGTGACTACTTTACCTAAAAAAACGGCGAATAAATTGGATTACCATATAGAAACAGGAAAAATATCATATTGCGGAAAAATGAATGTCGGGGCTGTAAGCGTCAAAAGCAGTGAAAACGCGATATACGCTAGTTGAACTAATCTGTAGTGTTGCGGCCTGAGCAGCAGTGTGGCCAGGGTGGCCAGTGCGGGTCGGTGGTGCAGCACCTGATGCTCCCTGGCCCATGGTAACTCTATACAACCGAAATCATCTGCTCCTTGAAATTATGACTACTTTACGTAAACAAACGGCGAATAAATTGGATTACCATATAGAAACAGGAATAATATCATATTGCGGAACAATGAATGTAGGGGCTGTAAGCGTCAAAAGCAATGAAAACGCAATATACGCTAGTTGAAATAATCTGTAGTCTTGCGGCCTAAGCAGCAGTGGTGCCAGGGTGGCCAGTGCGGGTCGGTGGTGCAGCACCTGATGCTCCCTGGCCCATGGTAACTATATACAACCGAAATCATCTGCTCCCTGAAATTATGACTACTTTACCTAAACAAACGGCGAATAAATTGGATTACCATATAGAAACAAGGAAAACATCATATTGCGGAAAAATGAATGTAGGGGCGGTAAGCGTTAAAAGCAGTGAAAACGCGATATACGCTAGTTGAACTAATCTGTAGTGTTGCGGCCTGAGCAGCAGTGTGGCCAGGGTGGCCAGTGCGGGTTGGTGGTGCAGCACCTGATATTCCCTGGCCCATGGTAACTATATACAACCGAAATCATCTACACCTTGAAATTATGACTACTTTACCTAAACAAACGTCGAATAAATTGGATTACCATATAGAAACAGGAAAAATATCATATTGCGGAAAATGAATGTAGGGGTTGTAAGCGTCAAAAGCAGTGAAAACGAGATATACGCTAGTTGAACTAATCTGTAGTGTTGCGGCCTGAGCAGCAGTGTGGGCAGATCGGCCAGTGCGGGTCGGTGGTGCAGCACCTGATGCTCCCTGGCCCATGGTAACTATTTACAACCAAAATCATCTGCTCCTTGAAGTTATGACTACTTTACCTAAACAAACGGCGAATAAATTGGATTACCATATAGAAACAGGAAAAATATCATATTGCGGAAAAATGAATGTAGGGGCGGTAAGCGTTAAAAGCAGTGAAAACGCGATATACGCTGGTTGAACTAATCTGTAGTGTTGCAGCCTGAGCAGCAGTGTGGCCAGGGTGGCCAGTGCGGGTCGGTGGTGCAGCACCTGATGCTCCCTGGCCCATGGTAACTATATACAACCGAAATCATCTGCACCTTGAAATTATGACTACTTTACCTAAACAAACGTCGAATAAATTGGATTACCATATAGAAACAGGAAAAATATCATATTGCAGAAAATGAATGTAGGGGTTGTAAGCGTCAAAACAGTGAAAACGCGATATACGCTAGTTGAACTAATCTGTAGTGTTGCGGCCTGAGCAGCAGTGTGGGCAGGTCGGGCAGTGCTGGTCAGTGGTGCAGCACCTGATGCTCCCTGGCCCATGGTAACTATATACAACCAAAATCATTTGCTCCTTTAAGTTATGACTACTTTACCTAAATAAACGGCGAATAAATTGGATTACCATACAGAAACAGGAAAAATATCATATTGCGGAAAAATGAATGTAGGGACTGTAAGCGTCAAAATCAGTGAAAACGCGATATACGGTAGCTGAACTAATCTGTAGTGTTGCGGTCTGAGCAGCAGTGTGGCCAGGGCAGCCAGTGCGGGTCGGTGGTGCAGCACCTGATGCTCCCAGGCCCATTGTAACTATATACAAACAAAATGATCTGCTCCTTGAAGTTGTGACTACTTTACCTAAAAAAACGGCGAATAAATTGGATTACCATATAGAAACAGGAAAAATATCATATTGCGGAAAATTGAATGTAGGGGCTGTAAGCGTCAAAAGCAGTGAAAACGCGATATACGCTAGTTGAACTAATCTGTAGTGTTGCGGCCTGAGCAGCAGTGTGGCCAGGGTGGCCAGTGCGGGTCGGTGGTGCAGCACCTGATGCTCCCTGGCCCATGGTAACTCTATACAACCGAAATCATCTGCTCCTTGAAATTATGACTACTTTACCTAAACAAACGGCGAATAAATTGGATTACCATATAGAAACAGGAAAAATATCATATTGCGGAACAATGAATGTAGGGGCCGTAAGCTTCAAAAGCAGTGAAAACGCGATATACCCTAGTTGAACTAATTTGTAGTGCTGCAGCCTGAGCAGCAGTGTGGCCAGGTCGGCCAGTGCGGGTCGGTGGTGCTGCACCTGATGCTCCCTGGCCAATGGTAACTATATACAACCAAAATCGTCTGCTCCTTGAAGTTATGACTACTTTACCTAAACAAACGGCGAATAAATTGGATTACCATATAGAAACAGGAAAAATATCATATTGCGGAAAAATGAATGTAGGGGCTGTAAGCGTCAAAAGCAGTGAAAACGCGATATACGCTAGTTGAACTAATCTGTAGTGTTGCGACCTGAGCAGCAGTGTGGCCAGGTCGGCCAGTGCGGGTCGGTGGTGCAGCACCTGATGCTCCCTGGCTCATGGTATCTATATACAACCAAAATCGTTTGCTCCTTGAAGTTATGACTACTTTACCTAAACAAACGGCGAATAAATTGGATTACCATATAGAAACAGGAAAAATGTGATATTGCGGAAAAATGAATGAAGGGGCTGTAAGCGTCAAAAGCAGTGAAAACGCGATATACGCTAATTGAACTAATCTGTAGTGTTGCGGCCTAAACAGCAGTGTGGCCAGGTCGGCCAGTGCAGGTCGGTGGTGCAGCACCTGATGCTCCCTGGCCCATGGTAACTATATACAACCAAAATCAATTGCTCCTTAAAGTTATGACTACTTTACGTAAACACACGGCAAATAAATTGGATTACCATATAGACACAGGAAAAATATCATATTGCGGAACAATGAATGTAGGGGCTGTAAGCGTTAAAAGCAGTGAAAACGCGATATACGCTGGTTGAATTAATCTGTAGTGTTGCAGCCTGAGCAGCAGTGTGGCCAGGGTGGCCAGTGCGGGTCGGTGGTGCAGCACCTGATGCTCCCTGGCCCATGGTAACTATATACAACCGAAATCATCTGCACCTTGAAATTATGACTACTTTACCTAAACAAACGTCGAATAAATTGGATTACCATATAGAAACAGGAAAAATATCATATTGCAGAAAATGAATGTAGGGGTTGTAAGCGTCAAAACAGTGAAAACGCGATATACGCTAGTTGAACTAATCTGTAGTGTTGCGGCCTGAGCAGCAGTGTGGGCAGGTCGGGCAGTGCTGGTCAGTGGTGCAGCACCTGATGCTCCCTGGCCCATGGTAACTATATACAACCAAATTCATTTGCTCCTTTAAGTTATGACTACTTTACCTAAATAAACGGCGAATAAATTGGATTACCATACAGAAACAGGAAAAATATCATATTGCGGAAAAATGAATGTAGGGACTGTAAGCATCAAAATCAGTGAAAACGCGATATACGGTAGCTGAACTAATCTGTAGTGTTGCGGTCTGAGCAGCAGTGTGGCCAGGGCAGCCAGTGCGGGTCGGTGGTGCAGCACCTGATGCTCCCAGGCCCATTGTAACTATATACAAACAAAATGATCTGCTCCTTGAAGTTGTGACTACTTTACCTAAAAAAACGGCGAATAAATTGGATTACCATATAGAAACAGGAAAAATATCATATTGCGGAAAAATGAATGTAGGGGCTGTAAGCGTCAAAAGCAGTGAAAACGCGATATACGCTAGTTGAACTAATCTGTAGTGTTGCGGCCTGAGCAGCAGTGTGGCCAGGGTGGCCAGTGCGGGTCGGTGGTGCAGCACCTGATGCTCCCTGGCCCATGGTAACTCTATACAACCGAAATCATCTGCTCCTTGAAATTATGACTACTTTACGTAAACAAACGGCGAATAAATTGGATTACCATATAGAAACAGGAAAAATATCATATTGCGGAACAATGAATGTAGGGGTTGTAAGCGTCAAAAGCAGTGAAAACGAGATATACGCTAGTTGAACTAATCTGTAGTGTTGCGGCCTGAGCAGCAGTGTGGGCAGATCGGCCAGTGCGGGTCGGTGGTGCAGCACCTGATGCTCCCTGGCCCATGGTAACTATTTACAACCAAAATCATCTGCTCCTTGAAGTTATGACTACTTTACCTAAACAAACGGCGAATAAATTTTATTACCATATAGAAACAGGAAAAATATCATATTGCGGAAAAATGAATGTAGGGGCGGTAAGCGTTAAAAGCAGTGAAAACGCGATATACGCTGGCTGAACTAATCTGTAGTGTTGCAGCCTGAGCAGCAGTGTGGCCAGGGTGGCCAGTGCGGGTCGGTGGTGCAGCACCTGATGCTCCCTGGCCCATGGTAACTATATACAACCGAAATCATCTGCACCTTGAAATTATGACTACTTTACCTAAACAAACGTCGAATAAATTGGATTACCATATAGAAACAGGAAAAATATCATATTGCAGAAAATGAATGTAGGGGTTGTAAGCGTCAAAACAGTGAAAACGCGATATACGCTAGTTGAACTAATCTGTAGTGTTGCGGCCTGAGCAGCAGTGTGGGCAGGTCGGGCAGTGCTGGTCAGTGGTGCAGCACCTGATGCTCCCTGGCCCATGGTAACTATATACAACCAAAATCATTTGCTCCTTTAAGTTATGACTACTTTACCTAAATAAACGGCGAATAAATTGGATTACCATACAGAAACAGGAAAAATATCATATTGCGGAAAAATGAATGTAGGGACTGTAAGCGTCAAAATCAGTGAAAACGCGATATACGGTAGCTGAACCTAATCTGTAGTGTTGCGGTCTGAGCAGCAGTGTGGCCAGGGCAGCCAGTGCGGGTCGGTGGTGCAGCACCTGATGCTCCCAGGCCCATTGTAACTATATACAAACAAAATGATCTGCTCCTTGAAGTTGTGACTACTTTACCTAAAAAAACGGCGAATAAATTGGATTACCATATAGAAACAGGAAAAATATCATATTGCGGAAAAATGAATGTAGGGGCTGTAAGCGTCAAAAGCAGTGAAAACGCGATATACGCTAGTTGAACTAATCTGTAGTGTTGCGGCCTGAGCAGCAGTGTGGCCAGGGTGGCCAGTGCGGGTCGGTGGTGCAGCACCTGATGCTCCCTGGCCCATGGTAACTCTATACAACCGAAATCATCTGCTCCTTGAAATTATGACTACTTTACCTAAACAAACGGCGAATAAATTGGATTACCATATAGAAACAGGAAAAATATCATATTGCGGAACAATGAATGTAGGGGCCGTAAGCTTCAAAAGCAGTGAAAACGCGATATACCCTAGTTGAACTAATTTGTAGTGCTGCAGCCTGAGCAGCAGTGTGGCCAGGTCGGCCAGTGCGGGTCGGTGGTGCTGCACCTGATGCTCCCTGGCCAATGGTAACTATATACAACCAAAATCGTCTGCTCCTTGAAGTTATGACTACTTTACCTAAACAAACGGCGAATAAATTGGATTACCATATAGAAACAGGAAAAATATCATATTGCGGAAAAATGAATGTAGGGGCTGTAAGCGTCAAAAGCAGTGAAAACGCGATATACGCTAGTTGAACTAATCTGTAGTGTTGCGACCTGAGCAGCAGTGTGGCCAGGTCGGCCAGTGCGGGTCGGTGGTGCAGCACCTGATGCTCCCTGGCTCATGGTATTTATATACAACCAAAATCGTTTGCTCCTTGAAGTTATGACTACTTTACCTAAACAAACGGCGAATAAATTGGATTACCATATAGAAACAGGAAAAATGTGATATTGCGGAAAAATGAATGAAGGGGCTGTAAGCGTCAAAAGCAGTGAAAACGCGATATACGCTAATTGAACTAATCTGTAGTGTTGCGGCCTAAACAGCAGTGTGGCCAGGTCGGCCAGTGCAGGTCGGTGGTGCAGCACCTGATGCTCCCTGGCCCATGGTAACTATATACAACCAAAATCAATTGCTCCTTAAAGTTATGACTACTTTACGTAAACACACGGCAAATAAATTGGATTACCATATAGACACAGGAAAAATATCATATTGCGGAACAATGAATGTAGGGGCTGTAAGCGTCAAAAGCAGTGAAAACGCGATATACGCTAGTTGAACTAATCTGTAGTGTTGCGGCCTGAGCAGCATTGTGGCCAGGTCGGCCAGTGCGGGTCGGTGGTGCAGCACCTGATGCTCCCTGGCCCATGGTAACTATATACTACCAAAATCGTCTGGTCCTTGAAGTTATGACTACTTTACCTAAACAAACGGCGAATAAATTGGATTACCATATAGAAACAGGAAAAATATCATATTGCGGAAAAATGAATGTAGGGGCTGTAAGCGTCAAAAGTAGTAAAAGCGCGATATACCCTAGTTGAAATAATCTGTAGTGCTGCGGCCTGAGCAGCAGTGTGGCCAGGTTGGCCAGTGCGGGTCGGTGGTGCAGCACCTGATGCTCCCTGGCCCATGGTAACTATATACAACCAAAATCGTCTGCTCCTTGAAATTATGACTACTTTACCTAAACAAACGGCGAATAAATTGTTTTACCATATAGAAACAGGAAAAATATCATATTGCGGAAAAATGTATATAGGGGCTGTAAGTGTCGAAAGCAGTGAAAACGCGATATACGCTAGTTGAACTAATCTGTAGTGTTGCGGCCTGAGCAGCAGTGTGGCCATGTCGGCCAGTGCGGGTCGGTGGTGCAGCACCAGATGCTCCCTGGCCCATGGTAACTATATACAACCAAAATCAATTGCTCCTTGAAGTTATGACTACTTTACCTAAACAAACGGCAAATAAATTGGATTACCATATAGAAACAGGAAAAATATCATATTGCGGAAAAATGAATGTAGGGGCTGTAAGCTTCAAAAGTAGTGAAAACGCGATATACGCTAGTTGAACTAATCTGTAGAGCTGCGGCCCCGAGCAGCAGTGTGGCCAGGTCGGCCAGTGCGGGTCGGTGGTGCAGCACCTGATGCTCCCTGGCCCATGGTAACTATATACAACCAAAATCGTCTGCTCCTTGAAGTTATGACTACTTTACCTTAACAAACGGCGAATAAATTGGATTACCATATAGAAACAGGAAAAATATCATACTGCGGAAAAATGAATGTAGGGGCTGTAAGCGTCAAAAGTAGTAAAAACGCGATATACCCTAGTTGAAGTAATCTGTAGTGCTGCGGCCTGAGTAGCAGTGTGGCCAGGTCGGCCAGTGCGGGTCGGTGGTGCAGCACCTGATGCTCCCTGGCCCATGGTAACTATATACAACCAAAATCGTCTGCTCCTTGAAGTTATGACTACTTTACCTAAACAAACGGCGAATAAATTGGATTACCATATAGAAACAGGAAAAATGTCATATTGCAGAAAAATGAATGTAGGGGCTGTAAGCGTCAAAAGCAGTGAAAACGCGATATACGCTAGTTGAACTAATCTGTAGTGTTGCGACCTGAGCAGCAGTGTGGCCAGTTCGGCCAGTGCGGGTCGGTGGTGCAGCACCTGATGCTCCCTGGCCCATTGTAACTATATACAACCAAAATCATTTGCTCCTTGAAGTTATTACTACTTTACCTAAACAAACGGCGAATAAATTGGATTACCATATAGAAACAGGAAAAATATCATATTGCTAAAAAATGAATGTAGGGGCTGTAAGCGTCAAAAGCAGTGAAAACGCGATATCCGCTAGTTGAACTAATCTGTAGTGTTGCGACCTGAGCAGCAGTGTGGCCAGGTCGGCCAGAGCGGGTCGGTGGTGCAGCACCTGATGCTCCCTGGCCCATGGTAGCTATATACACCCAAAATCATTTGCTCCTTGAAGTTATGACTAGTTTACCTAAACAAACAGCGAATAAATTGGATTACCATATAGAAACAGGAAAAATATCATATTGCGGAAAAATGAATGTAGGGGCCGTAAGCTTCAAAAGCAGTGAAAACGCGATATACCCTAGTTGAACTAATCTGTAGTGCTGCAGCCTGAGCAGCAGTGTGGCCAGGTCAGCCAGTGCGGGTCGGTGGTGCAGCACCTGATGCTCCCTGGCCAATGGGAACTATATACAACCAAAATCGTCTGCTCCTTGAAGTTATGACTACTTTACCTAAACAAACGGCGAATAAATTGGATTACCATATAGAAACAGGAAAAATATCATATTGCGGAAAAATGAATGTAGGGGCTGTAAGCGTCAAAAGCAGTGAAAACGGGATATACGCTAGTTGAACTAATCTGTAGTGTTGCGACCTGAGCAGCAGTGTGGCCAGGTCGGCCAGTGCGGGTCGGTGGTGCAGCACCTGATGCTCCCTGGCTCATGGTATCTATATACAACCAAAATCGTCTGGTCCTTGAAGTTATGACTACTTTACCTAAACAAACGGCGAATAAATTGGATTACCATATAGAAACAGGAAAAATATCATATTGCGGAAGAATGAATGTAGGGGCTGTAAGCGTCAAAAGCAGTAAAAACGCGATATACCCTAGTTGAAGTAATCTGTAGTGCTGCGGCCTGAGTAGCAGTGTGGCCAGGTCGGCCAGTGCGGGTCGGTGGTGCAGCACCTGATGCTCCCTGGCCCATGGTAACTATATACAACCAAAATCTTCTGCTCCTCTAAGTTATGACTATTTTACCTAAACAAACGGCGAATAAATTGGATTACCATATAGAAACAGGAAAAATGTCATATTGCGGGAAAATGAATGTAGGGGCTGTAAGCGTCAAAAGCAGTGAAAACGCGATATACGCTAGTTGAACTAATCTGTAGTGTTGCGACCTGAGCAGCAGTGTGGCCATTTCGGCCAGTGCGGGTCGGTGGTGCAGCACCTGATGCTCCCTGGCCCATGGTAACTATATACAACCAAAATCATTTGCTCCTTGAAGTTATGACTACTTTACCTAAACAAACGGCGAATAAATTGGATTACCATATAGAAACAGGAAAAATATCATATTGCTAAAAAATGAATGTAGGGGCTGTAAGCGTGAAATGCAGTGAAAACGCGATATCCGCTAGTTGAACTAATCTGTAGTGTTGCGACCTGAGCAGCAGTGTGGCCAGGTCGGCCAGAGCGGGTCGGTGGTGCAGCACCTGATGCTCCCTGGCCCATGGTAGCTATATACACCCAAAATCATTTGCTCCTTGATGTTATGACTAGTTTACCTAAACAAACGGCGAATAAATTCGATTACCATATAGAAACAGGAAAAATATCATATTGCGGAAAAATGAATGTAGGGGCTGTAAGCGTCAAAAGCAGTGAAAACGTGATATACGCTAGTTGAACTAATCTGTAGTGTTGCGACCTGAGCAGCAGTGTGGCCAGGTCGGCCAGTGCGGGTCGGTGGTGCAGCACCTGATGCTCCCTGGCCCATGGTAACTATATACAATCAAAATCGTCTGCTCCTTGAAGTTATGACTACTTTTTCTAAACAAACGGCGAATAAATTGGATTACCAGATAGAAACAGGAAAAATATCATATTGCGGAAAAATGAATGTAGTGGCTGTAACCGTCAAAAGCAGTGAAAACGCGATATACGCTAGTTGAACTAATCTGTAGTGTTGCGGCCTGAGCAGCAGTGTTGCCAGGGGGGCCAGTGCGGGTCGGTTGTGCACCAACTGATGCTCCCTGGCACATGGTAACTATATACAACCAAAATCATTTGCTCCTTGAAATTATGACAACTTTACCTAAACAAACGGCGAATAAATTGGATTACCATATAGAAACAGGAAAAAAATCATATTGCGGAAAAATTAATGTAGGGGCTGTAAGCGTCAAAAGCAGTGAAAACGCGATATACGCTAGTTGAACTAATCTGTAGTGCTGCGGCCTGAGCAGCAGTGTGGCTAGGTCGGCCAGTGCGGGTCCGTGGTGCAGCACCTGATGCTCCCTGGCCCATGGTAACTATATACAACCAAAATCGTCTGTTCCTTGAAGTTATGACTACTTTACCTAAACAAACGGCGAATAAATTGGATTACCATATAGAAACAGGAAAAATATCATATTGCGGAACAATGAATGTAGGGGCTGTAAGCGTCAAAATTTGTAAAAACGCGATATACCCTAGTTGAACTAATCTGTAGTGCTGCGGCCTGAGTAGCAGTGTGGCCAGGTCGGCCAGTGCGGGTCGGTGGTGCAGCACCTGATGCTCCCTGACCCATGGTAACTATATACAACCAAAATCGTCTGCTCCTTGAAGTTATGACTACTTTACCTAAACAAACGGCGAATAAATTGGATTACCATATAGAAACAGGAAAAATATCAAATTGCGGAAAAATGAATGTAGGGGCTGTAAGTGTCAAAAGCAGTGAAAACGCGATATACGCTAGTTGAACTAATCTGTAGTGTTGCGACCTGAGCAGCAGTGTGGCCAGTTTGGCGAGTGCGGGTCGGTGGTGCAGCAACTGATGCTCCCTGGCCCATGGTAGCTATATACAACCAAAATCATTTGCTCCTTGAAGTTATGACTAGTTTACCTAAACAAACGTCGAATAAATTCGATTACCATATAGAAACAGGAAAAATATCATATTGCGGAAAAATGAATGTAGGGGCTGTAGGCGTCAAAATCAGTGAAATGTGATATACGCTAGTTGAACTAATCTGTAGTGTTGCGACCTGAGCAGCAGTGTGGCCAGGTCGGCCAGTGCGGGTCGGTGGTGCAGCACCTGATGCTCCCTGGCCCATGGTAACTATATACAACCAAAATCGTCTGCTCCTTGAAGTTATGACTACTTTACCTAAACAAACGGCGAATAAATTGGATTACCATATAGAAACAGGAAAATATCATATTGCGGAAAAATGAATGTAGGGGCTGTAAGCGTCAAAAGCAGTGAAAACGCGATATACGCTGGTTGAACTAATCTGTAGTGTTGCGGCCTGCGCAGCAGTGTTGCCAGGGGGGCCAGTGCGGGTCGGTGGTGCACCAACTGATGCTCCCTGGCACATGGTAACTATATACAACCAAAATCGTCTGTTCCTTGATGTTATGACTACTTTACCTAAACAAACGGCGAATAAATTGGATTACCATATAGAAACAGGAAAAATATCATATTGCGGAAAAATGAATGTAGGGGCTGTAAGCGTCAAAAGCAGTAAAAACGCGATATACCCTAGTTGAAATAATCTCTAGTGCTGCGGCCTGAGCAGCAGTGTGGCCAGGTCGGCCAGTGTTGGTCGGTTTCGCAGCTTATGATGCTCCCTGTCCCATGGTAACTATATAAAACCAAAATCGTATGCTCCTTGAAGTTATGACTACTTTACCTAAACAAACGGCGAATAAATTGGATTACCATATAGAAACAGGAAAAATATAATATTGCGGAAAAATGAATGTAGGGGCTGTAAGCGTCAAAAGCAGTGAAAACGCGATATACGCTAGTTAAAGTAATCTGTAGTGTTGCGACCTGAGCAGCAGTGTGGCCAGGGCGGCCAGTGCGGTTCGGTGGTGCAGCACCTGATGCTCTCTGGCCCATGGTAACTATATACAACCAAAATCGTCTGCTCCTTGAAGTTATGACTACTTTACCTAAACAAACGGCGAATAAATTGGATTACCATATAGAAACAGGAAAAATATCATATTGTGGAAAAATGAATGTAGGGGCTGTAAGCGTCAAAAGCTGTGAAAACGCGATATACGCTAGTTGAACTAATCTGTAGTGTTGCGACCTGAGCAGCAGTGTGGCCAGGTCGGCCAGAGCGGGTTGGTGGTGCTGCACCTGATGCTCCCTGGCCCATGGTAACTATATACAACCAAAATCATTTGCTCCTTGAAATTATGACTACTTTACCAAAACAAACGGCGAATAAATTGGATTACCATATAGAAACAGGAAAAAAATCATATTGCGGAACAATGAATGTAGGGGCTGTAAGCGTCAAAAGCAGTGAAAACGCGATATATGCTAGTTGAACTTATCTGTTGTGTTGCGACCTTAGCAGCAGTGTGGCCATGTCGGCCAGTGCGGGTCAGTGGTGCAGCACCTGATGCTCCCTGGCCCATGGTAACTATATACAACCAAAATCGTCTGCTCCTTGAAGTTATGACTACTTTACCTAAACAAACGGCGAATAAATTGGATTACCATAAACAGGAAAAATATCATATTGCGGAAAAATGAATGTAGGGGCTGTAAGCGTCAAAAGCAGTAAAAACGCGATATACCCTAGGTGAACTAATCTGTAGTGCTGCGGCCTGAGCAGCAGTGTGGCCAGGTCGGCCAGTGCGGGTCGGTGGTGCAGCACCTGATGCTCCCTGGCCCATGGTAACTATATGCAACCAAAATCGTCTGCTCCTAAACAAACGGCGAATAAATTGGATTACCATATAGAAACAGGAAAAATATCATATTGCGGAAAAATGTATGTAGGGGCTGTAAGCGTCAAAAGCAGTGAAAACGCGATATACGCTAGTTGAACTAATCTGTAGTGTTGCGACCTGAGCAGCAGTGTGGCCAGGTCGGCCAGAGCGGATCGGTGGTGCAGCACCTGATGCTCCCTGGCCCTTGGTAACTATATACAACCAAAATCGTCTGCTCCTTGAAGTTATGACTACTTTACCTAAACAAACGGCGAATAAATTGGATTACCATAAACAGGAAAAATATCATATTGCGGAAAAATGAATGTAGGGGCTGTAAGCGTCAAAAGCAGTGAAAACGCGATATACGCTAGTTGAACTAATCTGTAGTGTTGCGACCTGAGCAGCAGTGTGGCCAGGTCGGCCAGAGCGGGTCGGTGGTGCAGCACCTGATGCTCCCTGGCCCATGGTAACTATATACAACCAAAATCATTTGCTCCTTGAAGTTATGACTACTTTATCTAAATAAACGGCGAATAAATTCCATTACCCTATACAAACAGGAAAAATATCATATTGCGGAAAAATGAATGTAGTGGCTGTAAGCGTCAAAAGCAGTGAAAACGTGATATACGCTAGTTGAACTAATCTGTAGTGTTGCGACCTGAGCAGCAGTGTGGCCAGGTCGGCCAGTGCGGGTCGGTGGTGCAGCACCTGATGCTCCCTGGCCCATGGTAACTATATACAACCAAAATCGTCTGCTCCTTGAGTTATGACTACTTTACCTAAACAATCGGCGAATAAATTGGATTACCATATAGAAACAGGAAAAAAATCATATTGCGGAATAATGAATGTAGGGGCTGTAAACGTCAAAAGCAGTGAAAACGCGATATACGCTAGTTGAACTAAACTGTAGTGCTGCGGCCTGAGCAGCAGTGTGTCCAGGTCGGCCAGTGCGGGTCGGTGGTGCAGCACCTGATGCTCCCTGGCCCATGGTAACTATATACAACCAAAATCGTCTGCTCCTAAACAAACGGCAAATGAATTGGATTACCATATAGAAACAGGAAAAATATCATATTGCGGAAAAATGTATGTAGGGGCTGTAAGCGTCAAAAGCAGTGAAAACGCGATATGCGCTAGTTGAACTAATCTGTAGTGTTGCGACCTGAGCAGCAGTGTGGCCAGGTCAACCAGTGCGGGTCGGTGGTGCAGCACCTGATGCTCCCTGGCCCATGGTAACTATATACAACCAAAATCGTCTGCTCCTTGAAGTTATGACTACTTTACCCAAACAAACGGCGAATAAATTGGCTTACCATATAGAAACAGGAAAAATATCACATTGCGGATGAATGAATGTAGGGGCTGTAAGAGTCACAAGCAGTGAAAACGCGATATATGCTAGTTGAACTAATCTGTAGTGTTGCGGCCTGAGTGGCAGTGTGGCCAGGTTGGCCAGTGCGGGTCGGTGGTGCAGCACCTGATGCTCCCTGGCCCATGGTAACTATATACAACCAAAATCATTTGCTCCTTGAAATTATGACTACTTTACCTAAAAAAACTGCGAATAAATTGGATTACCATATAGAAACAGGAAAAATATCATATTGCGGAAAAATGAATGTAGTGGCTGTAAGCGTCAAAAGCAGTGAAAACGCGATATTTGCTAGTTGAACTAATCTGTAGTGTTGCGACCTGAGCAGCAGTGTGGCCAGATCGGCCAGTGCGGGTCGGTGGTGCAGCACCTGATGCTCCCTGGCCCATGGTAACTATATATCACCAAATCGTCTGCTCCTTGAAGTTATGACTACTTTACCTAAACAAACGGCGAATTAATTGGACTACCATATAGAAACAGGAAAAATATCATATTGCGGAAAAATGAATGTAGGAGCTGTAAGCGTCAAAAGCAGTGGAAACGCGATATACGCTAGTTGAACTAA
The DNA here is from genome assembly GCA_026315105.1 of Locusta migratoria. Lineage (NCBI taxonomy): Eukaryota > Metazoa > Arthropoda > Insecta > Orthoptera > Acrididae > Locusta > Locusta migratoria. Next base: position 67,232 of record JAOYRU010000315.1, read on the forward strand.
TCTGTATTGTTGCGACCTGAGCAGCAGTGTGGCCAGGTCGGCCAGAGCGGGTCGGTGGTGCAGCACCTGATGCTCCCTGGCCCATGGTAACTATATAAAACCAATATCATTTGCTCCTTGAAGTTATAACTACTTTACCTCAACAAACGACGAATAAATTGGATTACCATATAGAAACAGGAATAATATCACATTGCGGAAAAATGAATGTAGGGGCTGTAAGTGTCAAAAGCAGTGAAAACGCGATATACACTAGTTGAACTAATCTGTAGTGTTGCGACCTGAGCAGCAGTGTGGCCAGGTCGGCCAGTGCGGGTCGGTGGTGCAGCACCTGATGCTCCCTGGCCCATGGTAACTATATACAACCAAAATCGTCTGCTCCTAAACAAACGGCGAATAAATTGGATTACCATATAGAAACAGGAAGAATATCATATTGCGGAAAAATGTATGTAGGGGCTGTAAGCGTCAAAAGCAGTGAAAACGCGATATGCGCTAGTTGAACTAATCTGTAGTGTTGCGACCTGAGCAGCAGTGTGGCCAGGTCAACCAGTGCGGGTCGGTGGTGCAGCACCTGATGCTCCCTGGCCCATGGTTACTATATACAACCAAAATCGTCTGCTCCTTGAAGTTATGACCACTTTACCCAAACAAACGGCGAATAAATTGGATTACCATATAGAAACAGGAAAAATATCATATTGCGGATCAATGAATGTAGGGGCTGTAAGCGTCACAAGCAGTGAAAACGCGATATATGCTAGTTGAACTAATCTGTAGTGTTGCGGCCTGAGTGGCAGTGTGGCCAGGTCGGCCAGTGCGGGTCGGTGGTGCAGCACCTGATGCTCCCTGGCCCATGGTAACTATATACAACCAAAATCGTCTGCTCCTTGATGTTATGACTACTTTACCTAAACAAACGGCGAATAAATTGGATTACCATATAGAAATAGGAAAAATATCATATTGCGGAAAAATGAATGTAGGGGCTGTAAGCGTCAAAAGCAGTAAAAACGCGATATACCCTAGTTGAAATATTCTGTAGTGCTGCGGCCTGAGCAGCAGTGTGGCAATGTCGGCCCGTGCGGGTCGGTGGTGCAGCACCTGATGCTCCCTGGCCCATGGTAACTATATACAACCAAAACCATTTGCTCCTTGAAATAATGACTACTTTACCTAAACAAACGGCGAATAAATTCGATTACCATATAGAAACAGGAAAAATATCATATTGCGGAAAAATGAATGTAGGGGCTGTAAGCATCATAAGCAGTGAAAACGCGATGTACGCTAGTTGAACTAATCTGTAGTGTTGCGACCTGAGCAGCAGTGTGGCCAGGTCGGCCAGTGCGGGCCGGTGGTGCAGCACCTGATGCTCTCTGGCCCATGGTAACTATATACAACCAAAATCGTCTGCTTCTTGAAGTTATGACTACCTTACCTAAGCAAACGGCGAATAAATTGGATTACCATATAGAAACAGGAAAAATATCATATTGCGGAAAAATGAATGTAGGGGCTGTTAGCGTCAAAAGCAGTGAAAACGCGATATACGCTAGTTAAATTAATCTGTAGTGTTGCGACCTGAGCAGCAGTGTGGCCAGGTCGGCCAGAGCGGGTTGGTGGTGCAGCACCTGATGCTCCCTGGCCCATGGTAACTATATACAACCAAAACCATTTGCTCCTTGAAATTATGACTACTTTACCTAAACAAACGGCGAATAAATTGTATTACCATATAGAAACAGGAAAAATATCATATTGCGGAAAAATGAATGTGGGGGCTGTAAGCGTCAAAAGCAGTAAAAACGCGATATACCCTAGGTGAACTAATCTGTAGTGCTGCGGCCTGAGCAGCAGTGTGGCCAGGTCGGCCAGTGCGGGTCGGTGGTGCAGCACCTGATGCTCCCTGGCCCATGGTAACTATATGCAACCAAAATCGTCTGCTCCTAAACAAACGGCGAATAAATTGGATTACCATATAGAAACAGGAAAAATATCTATTGCAGAAAAATGTATGTAGGGGCTGTGAGCGTCAAAAGCAGTGAAAACGCGATATACGCTAGTTGAACTAATCTGTAGTGTTGCGACCTGAGCAGCAGTGTGGCCAGGTCGGTCAGAGCGGGTCGGTGGTGCAGCACCTGATGCTCCCTGGCCCATGGTAACTATATACAACCAAAATCATTTGCTCCTTGAAATTATGACTACTTTACCTAAACAAACGGCGAATAAATTCCATTACCCTATACAAACAGGAAAAATATCATATTGCGGAAAAATGAATGTAGTGGCTGTAAGCGTCAAAAGCAGTGAAAACGTGATATACGCTAGTTGAACTAATCTGTAGTGTTGCGACCTGAGCAGCAGTGTGGCCAGGTCGGCCAGTGCGGGTCGGTGGTGCAGCACCTGATGCTCCCTGGCCCATGGTAACTATATACAACCAAAATCGTCTGCTCCTTGAAGTTATGACTACTTTACCTAAACAAACGGCGAATAAATTGGATTACCATATAGAAACAGGAAAAAAATCATATTGCGGAACATGAATGTAGGGCTGTAAGCGTCAAAAGCAGTGAAAACGCGTTATACGCTAGTTGAACTAAACTGTAGTGCTGCGGCCTGAGCAGCAGTGTGTCCAGGTCGGCCAGTGCGGGTCGGTGGTGCAGCACCTGATGCTCCCTAGCCCATGGTAACTATATACAACCAAAATCGTCTGCTCCTAAACAAACGGCGAATAAATTGGATTACCATATAGAAACAGGAAGAATATCATATTGCGGAAAAATGTATGTAGGGGCTGTAAGCGTCAAAAGCAGTGAAAACGCGATATGCGCTAGTTGAACTAATCTGTAGTGTTGCGACCTGAGCAGCAGTGTGGCCAGGTCAACCAGTGCGGGTCGGTGGTGCAGCACCTGATGCTCCCTTGCCCATGGTAACTATATACAACCAAAATCATTTGCTCCTTGAAGTTATGACTACTTTACCTAAAAAAACTGCGAATAAATTGGATTACCATATAGAAACAGGAAAATATCATATTGCGGAAAAATGAATGTAGGGGCTGTAAGCGTCAAAAGCAGTGAAAACGCGATATTTGCTAGTTGAACTAATCTGTAGTGTTGCGTCCTGAGCAGCAGTGTGGCCAGATCGGCCAGTGCGGGTCGGTGGTGCAGCTCCTGATGCTCCCTGGCCCATTATAACTATATACAACCAAAATCGTCTGCTCCTTGAAGTTATGACTACTTTACCTAAACAAACGGCGAATAAATTGGATTACCATATAGAAACAGGAAAAATATCATATTGCGGAAAAATGAATGTAGGGGCTGTAAGCGTCAAAAGCAGTGGAAACGCGATATACGCTAGTTGAACTAATCTGTATTGTTGCGACCTGAGCAGCAGTGTGGCCAGGTCGGCCAGAGCGGGTCGGTGATGCAGCACCTGATGCTCCCTGGCCCATGGTAACTATATACAACCAAAATCGTCTGCTCCTAAACAAACGGCGAATAAATTGGATTACCATATAGAAACAGGAAGAATATCATATTGCGGAAAAATGTATGTAGGGGCTGTAAGCGTCAAATCAGTGAAAACGCGATATGCGCTAGTTGAACTAATCTGTAGTGTTGCGACCTGAGCAGCAGTGTGGCCAGGTCAACCAGTGCGGGTCAGTGGTGCAGCACCTGATGCTCCCTGGCCCATGGTAACTATATACAACCAAAATCGTCTGCTCCTTGAAGTTATGACTACTCTACCCAAACAAACGGCGAATAAATTGGATTACCATATAGAAACAGGAAAAATATCAGATTGCGGATAAATGAATGTAGGGGCTGTAAGCGTCACAAGCAGTGAAAACGCGATATATGCTAGTTGAACTAATCTGTAGTGTTGCGGCCTGAGTGGCAGTGTGGCCAGGTCGGCCAGTGCGGGTCGGTGGTGCAGCACCTGATGCTCCCTGGCCCATGGTAACTATATACAACCAAAATCGTCTGCTCCTTGAAGTTATGACTACTTTACCTAAACAAACGGCGAATAAATTGGATTACCATATAGAAATAGGAAAAATATCATATTGCGGAAAAATGAATGTAGGGGCTGTAAGCGTCAAAAGCAGTAAAAACGCGATATACCCTAGTTGAAATAATCTGTAGTGCTGCGGCCTGAGCAGCAGTGTGGCCATGTCGGCCAGTGCGGGTCGGTGGTGCAGCACCTGATGCTCCCTGGCCCATGCTAACTATATACAACCAAAATCGTCTGCTCGTTGAAGTTATGACCACTTTACCTAAACAAACGGCGAATAAATTGGATTACCATATAGAAACAGGAAAAATATCATATTGCGGAAAAATGAATGTAGGGGCTGTTAGCGTCAAAAGCAGTGAAAACGCGATATACGGTAGTTAAACTAATCTGTAGTGTTGCGACCTGAGCAGCAGTGTGGCCAGGTCGGCCAGTGCGGGTCGGTGGTGCAGCACCTGATGCTCCCTGGCCCATGGTAACTATATACAACCAAAATCGTCTGCTCCTTGAAGTTATGACTACTTTACCTAAACAAACGGCGAATAAATTGGATTACCATATAGAAACAGGAAAAAAATCATATTGCGGAACAATGAATGTAGGGGCTGTAAGCGTCAAAAGCAGTGAAAACGCGTTATACGCCACTTGAACTAAACTGTAGTGCTGCGGCCTGAGCAGCAGTGTGTCCAGGTCGGCCAGTGCGGGTCGGTGGTGCAGCACCAGATGCTCCCTGGCCCATGGTAACTATATACAACCAAAATCGTCTGCTCCTAAACAAACGGCGAATAAATTGGATTACCATATAGAAACAGGAAGAATATCATATTGCGGAAAAATGTATGTAGGGGCTGTAAGCGTCGAAAGCAGTGAAAACGCGATATGCGCTAGTTGAACTAATCTGTAGTGTTGCGACCTGAGCAGCAGTGTGGCCAGGTCAACCAGTGCGGGTCGGTGGTGCAGCACCTGATGCTCCCTTGCCCATGGTAACTATATACAACCAAAATCATTTGCTCCTTGAAGTTATGACTACTTTACCTAAAAAAACTGCGAATAAAATGGATTACCATATAGAAACAGGAAAATATCATATTGCGGAAAAATGAATGTAGGGGCTGTAAGCGTCAAAAGCAGTGAAAACGCGATATTTGCTAGTTGAACTAATCTGTAGTGTTGCGTCCTGAGCAGCAGTGTGGCCAGATCGGCCAGTGCGGGTCGGTGGTGCAGCACCTGATGCTCCCTGGCCCATGGTAGCTATATACAACCAAAATCGTCTGCTCCTTGAAGTTATGACTACTTTACCTAAACAAACGGCGAATAAATTGGATTACCATATAGAAACAGGAAAAATATCATATTGCGGAAAAATGAATGTAGGGGCTGTAAGCGTTAAAAGCAGTGGAAACGCGATATACGCTAGTTGAACTAATCTGTATTGTTGCGACCTGAGCAGCAGTGTGGCCAGGTCGGCCAGAGCGGGTCGGTGGTGCAGCACCTGATGCTCCCTGGCCCATGGTAACTAATTACAACCAAAATCGTCTGCTCCTAAACAAACGGCGAATAAATTGGATTACCATATAGAAACAGGAAGAATATCATATTGCAGAAAAATGTATGTAGGGGCTGTAAGCGTCAAAAGCAGTGAAAACGCGATATGCGCTAGTTGAACTAATCTGTAGTGTTGCGACCTGAGCAGCAGTGTGGCCAGGTCAACCAGTGCGGGTCAGTGGTGCAGCACCTGATGCTCCCTGGCCCATGGTAACTATATACAACCAAAATCGTCTGCTCCTTGAAGTTATGACTACTCTACCCAAACAAACGGCGAATAAATTGGATTACCATATAGAAACAGGAAAAATATCATATTGCGGATTAATGAATGTAGGGGCTGTAAGCGTCACAATCAGTGAAAACGCGATATATGCTAGTTGAACTAATCTGTAGTGTTGCGGCCTGAGTGGCAGTGTGGCCAGGTCGGCCAGTGCGGGTCGGTGGTGCAGCACCTGATGCTCCCTGGCCCATGGTAACTATATACAACCAAAATCGTCTGCTCCTTGAAGTTATGACTACTTTACCTAAACAAACGGCGAATAAATTGGATTACCATATAGAAATAGGAAAAATATCATATTGCGGAAAAATGAATGTAGGGGCTGTAAGCGTCAAAAGCAGTAAAAACGCGATATACCCTAGTTGAAATAATCTGTAGTGCTGCGGCCTGAGCAGCAGTGTGGCCATGTCGGCCAGTGCGGGTCGGTGGTGCAGCACCTGATGCTCCCTGGCCCATGCTAACTATATACAACCAAAATCGTCTGCTCGTTGAAGTTATGACCACTTTACCTAAACAAACGGCGAATAAATTGGATTACCATATAGAAACAGGAAAAATATCATATTGCGGAAAAATGAATGTAGGGGCTGTAAGCGTCAAAAGCAGTAAAAACGCGATATACCCTAGGTGAAATAATCTGTAGTGCTGCGGCGTGAGCAGCAGTGTGGCCAGGTCGGCCAGTGCGGGTCGGTGGTGCAGCACCTGATGCTCCCTGGCCCATGGTAACTATATGCAACCAAAAACGTCTGCTCCTAAACAAACGGCGAATAAATTGGATTACCATATAGAAACAGGAAAAATATCATATTGCGGAAAAATGTATGTAGGGGCTGTAAGCGTCAAAAGCAGTGAAAACGCGATATACGCTAGTTGAACTAATCTGTAGTGTTGCGACCTGAGCAGCAGTGTGGCCAAGTCGGCCAGAGTGGGTCGGTGGTGCAGCACCTGATGCTCCCTGGCCCATGGTAACTATATACAACCAAAATCGTCTGCTCCTTGAAGTTATGACTACTTTACCTAAACAAACGGCGAATAAATTGGATTACCAGATAGAAAGAGGAAAAATATCATATTGCGGAAAAATGAATGTAGGGGCTGTAAGCGTCAAAAGCAGTGAAAACGCGATATACGCTAGTTGAACTAATCTGTAGTGTTGCGACCTGAGCAGCAGTGTGGCCAGGTCGGCCAGAGCGGGTCGGTGGTGCAGCACCTGATGCTCCCTGGCCCATGGTAACTATATACAACCAAAATCATTGGTCCTTGAAGTTATGACTACTTTACCTAAACAAACGGCGAATAAATTCGATTACCCTATAGAAACAGGAAAAATATCATATTGCGGAACAATGAATGTAGTGGCTGTAAGCGTCAAAAGCAGTGAAAACGTGATATACGCTAGTTGAACTAATCTGTAGTGTTGCGACCTGAGCAGCAGTGTGGCCAGGTCGGCCAGTGCGGGTCGGTGGTGCAGCACCTGGTGCTCCCTGGCCTATTGTAACTATATACAACCAAAATCGTCTGCTCCTTGAAGTTATGACTACTTTACCTAAATAAACGGCGAATAAATTGGATTACGATATAGAAACAGGAAAAATATCATATTGCGGAACAATAAATGTAGGGGCTGTAAGCGTCAAAAGCAGTGAAAACGCGATATAAGCTAGTTGAACTAAACAGTAGTGCTGCGGCCTGAGCAGCAGTGTGGCCAGGTCGGCCAGTGCGGGTCGGTGGTGCAGCACCTGATGCTCCCTGGCCCATGGTAACTATATACAACCAAAATCGTCTGCTCCTAAACAAACGGCGAATGAATTGGATTACCATATAGAAACAGGAAAAATATCATATTGCGGAAAAATGTATGTAGGGGCTGTAAGCGTCAAAAGCAGTGAAAACGCGATATGCGCTATTTGAACTAATCTGTAGTGTTGCGACCTGAGCAGCAGTGTGGCCTGGTCAACCAGTGCAGGTCGGTGGTGCAGCACCTGATGCTCCCTGGCCCATGGTAACTATATACAACCAAAATCGAATGCTCCTTGAAGTTATGACTTCTTTACCCAAACAAACGGCGAATAAATTGGATTACCATATAGAAACAGGAAAAATATCACATTGCGGATCAATGAATGTAGGGGCTGTAAGCGTCACAAGCAGTGAAAATGCGATATATGCTAGTTGGACAAATCTGTAGTGTTGCGGCCTGAGTGGCAGTGTGGCCAGGTTGGCCAGTGCGGGTCGGTGGTGCAGCACCTGATGCTCCCTGGCCCATGGTAACTATATACAAACAAAATCATTTGCTCCTTGACGTTATGACTACTTTACCTAAAAAAACTGCGAATAAATTGGATTACCATATAGAAACAGGAAAAAAATCATATTGCGGAAAAATGAATGTAGGGGCTGTAAGCGTCAAAAGCAGTGAAAACGCGATATTTGCTAGTCTAACTAATCTGTAGTGTTGCGACCTGAGCAGCAGTGTGGCCAGATTGGCCAGTGCGGGTCGGTGGTGCAGCACATGATGCTCCCTGGCCCATGGTAACTATATACAACCAAAATCGTCTGCTCCTTGAAGTTATGACTACTTTACCTAAACAAACGGCGAATAAATTGGATTACCATATAGAAACAGGAAAAATATCATATTGCGGAAAAATGAATGTAGGGGCTGTAAGCGTCAAAAGCAGAGAAAACGCGATATACGCTAGTTGAACTAATCTGTAGTGTTGCGACCTGAGCAGCAGTGTGGCCAGGTCGGCCAGTGCGGGTCGGTGGTGCAGCACCTGATGCTCCCTGGCCCAGGGTAACTATATACAACCAAAATCGTCTGCTCCTTGAAGTTATGACTACTTTACATAAACAAACGGCGAATAAATTGGATTACCATATAGAAACAGGAAAAATATCATATTGCGGAAAAATGAATGTAGGGGCTGTTAGCGTCAAAAGCAGTGAAAACGCGATATACGCTAGTTAAACTAATCTGTAGTGTTGCGACCTGAGCAGCAGTGTGGCCAGGGCGGCCAGTGCAGGTCGGTGGTGCAGCACCTGATGCTCCCTGGCCCATGGTAACTATATACAACCAAAATCATTTGCTCCTTGAATTTATGACTACTTTACCTAAACAAACGGCGAATAAATTGGATTATCATATAGAAACAGGAAAAATATCATATTGCGGAAAAATGAATGTAGGGGCTGTAAGCGTCAAAAGCAGTAAAAACGCGATATACCCTAGGTGAACTAATCTGTAGTGCTGTGGCCTGAGCAGCAGTGTGGCCAGGTCGGCCAGTGCGGGTCGGTGGTGCAGCACCTGATGCTCCCTGGCCCATGGTAACTATATGCAACCAAAATCGTCTGCTCCTAAACAAACGGCGAATAAATTGGATTACCATATAGAAACAGGAAAAATATCATATTGCGGAAAAATGAATGTAGGGGCTGTAAGCGTCAAAAGCAGTGAAAACGCGATATACGCTAGTTGAACTAATCTGTGGTGTTGCGACCTGAGCAGCAGTGTGGCCAGGTCGTCCAGAGCGGGTCGGTGGTGCAGCACCGGATGCTCCCTGGCCCATGGTAACTATATACAACCAAAATCGTCTGCTCCTTGAAGTTATGACTACTTTACCTAAACAAACGGCGAATAAATTGGATTATCATATAGAAACAGGAAAAATATCATATTGCGGAAAAATGAATGTAGGGGCTGTATGCGTCAAAAGCAGTGAAAACGCGATATACGCTAGTTGAACTAATCTGTAGTGTTGCGACCTGAGCAGCAGTGTGGCCAGGTCGGCCAGAGTGGGTCGGTGGTGCAGCACCTGTTGCTCCCTGGCCCATGGTAACTATATACAACCAAAATCATTTGTTCCTTGAAGTTATGACTACTTTACCTAAACAAACGGCGAATAAATTCGATTACCCTATACAAACAGGAAAAATATCATATTGCGGAAAAATGAATGTAGTGGCTGTAAGCGTCAAAAGCAGTGAATACGTGATATACGCTAGTTGAGCTAATCTGTAGTGTTGCGACCTGAGCAGCAGTGTGGCCATGTCGGCCAGTGCGGGGCGGTGGTGCAGCACCTGATGCTCCCTGGCCCATGGTAACTATATACAACCAAAATCGTCTGCTCCTAAACAAACGGCGAATGAATTGGTTTACCATATTGAAACAGGAAAAATATCATATTGCGGAAAAATGTATGTATGGGCTGTAAGCGTCAAAAGCAGTGAAAACGCGATATGCGCTAGTTGAACTAATCTGTAGTGTTGCGACCTGAGCAGCAGTGTGCCCAGGTCAACCAGTGCGGGTCGGTGGTGCAGCACCTGATGCTCCCTGGCCCATGGTAACTATATACAACCAAAATCGAATGCTCCTTGAAGTTATGACTACTTTACACAAACAAACGGCGAATAAATTGGATTACCATATAGAAACAGGAAAAATGTCACATTGCGGATGAATGAATGTAGGGGCTGTAAGCGTCAAAAGCAGTGAAAACGCGATATTTGATAGTTGAACTAATCTGTAGTGTTGCGTCCTGAGCAGCAGTGTGGCCAGATCGGCCAGTGCGGGTCGGTGGTGCAGCACCTGATGCTCCCTGGCCCATGGTAACTATATACAACCAAAATCGTCTGCTCCTTGAAGTTATGACTACTTTACCTAAACAAACGGCGAATAAATTGGATTACCATATAGAAATAGGAAAAATATCTTATTGCGGAAAAATGAATGTAGGGGCTGTAAGCGTCAAAAGCAGTAAAAACGCGATATACCCTAGTTGAAATAATCTGTAGTGCTGCGGCCTGAGCAGCAGTGTGGCCATGTCGGCCAGTGCGGGTCGGTGGTGCAGCACCTGATGCTCCCTGGCCCATGCTAACTATATACAACCAAAATCGTCTGCTCGTTGAAGTTATGACCACTTTACCTAAACAAACGGCGAATAAATTGGATTACCATATAGAAACAGGAAAAATATCATATTGCGGAAAAATGAATGTAGGGGCTGTTAGCGTCAAAAGCAGTGAAAACGCGATATACGGTAGTTAAACTAATCTGTAGTGTTGCGACCTGAGCAGCAGTGTGGCCAGGTCGGCCAGAGCGGGTTGGTGGTGCAGCACCTGATGCTCCCTGGCCCATGGTAACTATATACAACCAAAACCATTTGCTCCTTGAAATTATGACTACTTTACCTAAACAAACGGCGAGTAAATTGGATTACCATATAGAAACAGGAAAAATATCATATTGCGGAAAAATGAATGTAGGGGCTGTAAGCATCATAAGCAGTGAAAACGCGATGTACACTAGTTGAACTAATCTGTAGTGTTGCGACCTGAGCAGCAGTGTGGCCAGGTCGGCCAGTGCGGGCCGGTGGTGCAGCACCTGATGCTCTCTGGCCCATGGTAACTATATACAACCAAAATCGTCTGCTCCTTGAAGTTATGACTACCTTACTTAAACAAACGGCGAATAAATTGGATTACCATATAGAAACAGGAAAAATATCATATTGCGGAAAAATGAATGTAGTAGTGAACTAATCTGTAGTGCTGCGGCGTGAGCAGCAGTGTGGCCAGGTCGGCCAGTGCGGGTCGGTGGTGCAGCACCTGATGCTCCCTGGCCCATGGTAACTATATGCAACCAAAAACGTCTGCTCCTAAATAAACGGCGAATAAATTGGATTACCATATAGAAACAGGAAAAATATCATATTGCGGAAAAATGTATGTAGGGGCTGTAAGCGTCAAAAGCAGTGAAAACGCGATATACGCTAGTTGAACTAATCTGTAGTGTTGCGACCTGAGCAGCAGTGTGGCCAAGTCGGCCAGAGTGGGTGGGTGGTGCAGCACCTGATGCTCCCTGGCCCATGGTAACTATATACAACCAAAATCATTGGTCCTTGAAGTTATGACTACTTTACCTAAACAAACGGCGAATAAATTCGATTACCCTATACAAACAGGAAAAATATCATATTGCGGAACAATGAATGTAGTGGCTGTAAGCGTCAAAAGCAGTGAAAACGTGATATACGCTAGTTGAACTAATCTGTAGTGTTGCGACCTGAGCAGCAGTGTGGCCAGGTCGGCCAGTGCGGGTCGGTGGTGCAGCACCTGGTGCTCCCTGGCCTATGGTAACTATATACAACCAAAATCGTCTGCTCCTTGAAGTTATGACTACTTTACCTAAATAAACGGCGAATAAATTGGATTACGCTATAGAAACAGGAAAAATATCATATTGCGGAACAATAAATGTAGGGGCTGTAAGCGTCAAAAGCAGTGAAAACGCGATATACGCTAGTTGAAATAATCTGTAGTGTTGCGGCCTGAGCAGCAGTGTGGCCAGGTCGGCCAGTGCGGGTCTGTGGTGCACCACCTGATGCTCTCTGGCCCATGGTAACTATATACAACCAAAATCATTTGCTCCTTGAAATTATGACTACTTCACCTAAACAAACGGCGAATAAATTGGATTACCATATAGAAACAGGATAAAAATCATATTGCGGAAAAATGAATGTAGGGGCTGTAAGCGTCAAAAGCAGTGAAAACGCGATATAAGCTAGTTGAACTAAACAGTAGTGCTGCGGCCTGAGCAGCAGTGTGGCCAGGTCGGCCAGTGCGGGTCGGTGGTGCAGCACCTGATGCTCCCTGGCCCATGGTAACTATATACAACCAAAATCGTCTGCTCCTAAACAAACGGCGAATGAATTGGATTACCATATAGAAACAGGAAAAATATCATATTGCGGAAAAATGTATGTAGGGGCTGTAAGCGTCAAAAGCAGTGAAAACGCGATATGCGCTATTTGAACTAATCTGTAGTGTTGCGACCTGAGCAGCAGTGTGGCCTGGTCAACCAGTGCAGGTCGGTGGTGCAGCACCTGATGCTCCCTGGCCCATGGTAACTATATACAACCAAAATCGAATGCTCCTTGAAGTTATGACTACTTTACCCAAACAAACGGCGAATAAATTGAATTACCATATAGAAACAGGAAAAATATCACATTGCGGATCAATGAATGTAGGGGCTGTAAGCGTCACAAGCAGTGAAAATGCGATATATGCTAGTTGGACAAATCTGTAGTGTTGCGGCCTGAGTGGCAGTGTGGCCAGGTTGGCCAGTGCGTGTCGGTGGTGCAGCACCTGATGCTCCCTGGCCCATGGTAACTATATACAAACAAAATCATTTGCTCCTTGACGTTATGACTACTTTACCTAAAAAACTGCGAATAAATTGGATTACCATATAGAAACAGGAAAAAAATCATATTGCGGAAAAATGAATGTAGGGGCTGTAAGCGTGAAAAGCAGTGAAAACGCGATATTTGCTAGTCTAACTAATCTGTAGTGTTGCGACCTGAGCAGCAGTGTGGCCAGATTGGCCAGTGCGGGTCGGTGGTGCAGCACATGATGCTCCCTGGCCCATGGTAACTATATACAACCAAAATCGTCTGCTCCTTGAAGTTATGACTACTTTACCTAAACAAACGGCGAATAAATTGGATTACCATATAGAAACAGGAAAAATATCATATTGCGGAAAAATGAATGTAGGGGCTGTTAGCGTCAAAAGCAGTGAAAACGCGATATACGCTAGTTAAACTAATCTGTAGTGTTGCGACCTGAGCAGCAGTGTGGCCAGGGCGGCCAGTGCAGGTCGGTGGTGCAGCACCTGATGCTCCCTGGCCCATGGTAACTATATACAACCAAAATCGTCTGCTCCTTGAAGTTATGACTACTTTACCTAAACAAACGGCGAATAAATTGGATTACCATATAGAAACAGGAAAACTATCATATTGCGGAACAATGAATGTAGGGGCTGTAAGCGTCAAAAGCTGTGAAAACGCGATATACGCTAGTTGAACTAATCTGTAGTGTTGCGACCTGAGCAGCAGTGTGGCCAGTTCGGCCAGAGACGGTTGGTGGTGCAGCACCTGATGCTCCCTGGCCCATGGTAACTATATACAACCAAAATCATTTGCTCCTTGAATTTATGACTACTTTACCTAAACAAACGGCGAATAAATTGGATTATCATATAGAAACAGGAAAAATATCATATTGCGGAAAAATGAATGTAGGGGCTGTAAGCGTCAAAAGCAGTAAAAACGCGATATACCCTAGGTGAACTAATCTGTAGTGCTGTGGCCTGAGCAGCAGTGTGGCCAGGTCGGCCAGTGCGGGTCGGTGGTGCAGCACCTGATGCTCCCTGGCCCATGGTAACTATATGCAACAAAAATCGTCTGCTCCTAAACAAACGGCGAATAAATTGGATTACCATATAGAAACAGGAAAAATATCATATTGCGGAAAAATGAATGTAGGGGCTGTAAGCCTCAAAAGCAGTGAAAACGCGATATACGCTAGTTGAACTAATCTGTGGTGTTGCGACCTGAGCAGCAGTGTGGCCAGGTCGGCCAGAGCGGGTCGGTGGTGCAGCACCGGATGCTCCCTGGCCCATGGTAACTATATACAACCAAAATCGTCTGCTCCTTGAAGTTATGACTACTTTACCTAAACAAACGGCGAATAAATTGCATTATCATATAGAAACAGGAAAAATATCATATTGCGGAAAAATGAATGTAGGGGCTCTAAGCGTCAAAAGCAGTGAAAACGCGATATACGCTATTTGAACTAATCTGTAGTGTTGCGACCTGAGCAGCAGTGTGGCCAGGTCGGCCAGAGTGGGTCGGTGGTGCAGCACCTGATGCTCCCTGGCCCATGGTAACTATATACAACCAAAATCATTTGCTCCTTGAAGTTATGACTACTTTACCTAAACAAACGGCGAATAAATTCGACTACCCTATACAAACAGGAAAAATATCATATTGCGGAAAAATGAATGTAGTGGCTGTAAGCGTCAAAAGCAGTGAATACGTGATATACGCTAGTTGAGCTAATCTGTAGTGTTGCGACCTGAGCAGCAGTGTGGCCATGTCGGCCAGAGCGGGTCGGTGGTGCAGCACCTGATGCTCCCTGGCCCATGGTAACTATATACAACCAAAATCGTCTGCTCCTTGAAGTTATGACTACTTTACCTAAATAAACGGCGAATAAATTGGATTACCATATAGAAACAGGAAAAATATAATATTGCGGTAAAATGAATGTAGGGGCTGTAAGCGTCAAAAGCAGTGAAAACGCGATATACGCTAGTTGAACTAATCTGTAGTGTTGCGGCCTGAGCAGCAGTGTGGCCAGGTCGGCCAGTGCGGGGCGGTGGTGCAGCACCTGATGCTCCCTGGCCCATGGTAACTATATACAACCAAAATCGTCTGCTCCTAAACAAACGGCGAATGAATTGGTTTACCATATTGAAACAGGAAAAATATCATATTGCGGAAAAATGTATGTAGGGGCTGTAAGCGTCAAAAGCAGTGAAAACGCGATATGCGCTAGTTAAACTAATCTGTAGTGTTGCGACCTGAGCAGCAGTGTGCCCAGGTCAACCAGTGCGGGTCGGTGGTGCAGCACCTGATGCTCCCTGGCCCATGGTAACTATATACAACCAAAATCGAATGCTCCTTGAAGTCATGACTACTTTACACAAACAAACGGCGAATAAATTGGATTACCATATAGAAACAGGAAAAATGTCACATTGCAGATAAATGAATGTAGGGGCTGTAAGCGTCAAAAGCAGTGAAAACGCGATATTTGATAGTTGAACTAATCTGTAGTGTTGCGACCTGAGCAGCAGTGTGGCCAGATTGGCCAGTGCGGGTCGGTGGTGCAGCACCTGATGCTCCCTGGCCCATGGTAACTATATACAACCAAAATCGTCTGCTCCTTGAAGTTATGACTACTTTACCTAAACAAACGGCCAATAAATTGGATTACCATATAGAAATAGGAAAAATATCATATTGCGGAAAAATGAATGTAGGGGCTGTAAGCGTCAAAAGCAGTGGAAACGCGATATACGCTAGTTGAACTAATCTGTATTGTTGCGACCTGAGCAGCAGTGTGGCCAGGTCGGCCAGTGCGGGTCGGTGGTGCAGCACCTGATGCTCCCTGGCCCATGGTAACTATATACAACCAAAATCGTCTGCTCCTCGAAGTTATGACTACTTTACCTAAAAAAAACTGCGAATAAATTGGATTACCATATAGAAACAGGAAAAATATCATATTGCGGAAAAATGAATGTAGGGGCTGTAAGCGTCAAAAGCAGTGAAAACGCGATATTTGCTAGTTGAACTAATCTGTAGTACTGCGACCTGAGCAGCAGTGTGGCCAGATTGGTCAGTGCGGGTCGGTGGTGCAGCACCTGATGCTCCCTGGCCCATGGTAACCATATACAACTAAAATCATTTGCTCCTTGAAGTTATAACTACTTTACCTCAACAAACGACGAATAAATTGGATTACCATATAGAAACAGGAATAATATCACATTGCGGAACAATGAATGTAGGGGCTGTAAGCGTCAAAAGCAGAGAAAACGCGATATACGCTAGTTGAACTAATCTGTAGTGTTGCGACCTGAGCATCAGTGTGGCCAGGTCGGCCAGTGCGGGTCGGTGGTGCAGCACCTGATGCTCCCTGGCCCATGGTAACTATATACAACCAAAATCGTCTGCTCCTTGAAGTTATGACTACTTTACCTAAACAAACGGCGAATAAATTGGATTACCATATAGAAAAAGGAAAAATATCATATTGCGGAAAAATGAATGTAGGGGCTGTAAGCGTCAAAAGCAGTGAAAACGCGATATACGCTAGTTGAACAAATCTGTAGTGTTGCGGCCTGAGCAGCAGTGTGGCCAGGGCGGCCAGTGCGGGTCGGTGGTGTAGCACCTGATGCTCCCTGGCCCATGGTAACTATATACAACCAAAATCGTCTGCTCCTTGAAGTTATGACTACTTTACCTAAACAAACGGCGAATAAATTGGATTACCATATAGAAACAGGAAAAATATCATATTGCGGAAAAACGAATATAGGGGCTGTAAGCGTCAAAAACAGTGAAAACGCGATATACGCTAGTTGAACTAATCTGTAGTGCTGCGGCCTTAGCAGCAGTGTGGCCAGGTCGGCCAGTGCGGGTCGGTGGTGCAGAACCTGATGCTCCCTGGCCCAAGGTAACTATATACAACCAAAATCGTCTGCTCCTCGAAGTTATGACTACTTTACCTAAACAAACGGCGAATAAATTGGATTACCATATGGAAACAGGAAAAATATCATATAGCGGAAAAATGAATGTAGGGGCTGTAAGCGTCAAAAGCCGTGAAAACGCGATATACGCTAGTTGAACTAATCTGTAGTGTTGCGGCCTGAGCAGCAGTGTGGCCAGGGCGGCCAGTGCGGGTCGGTGGTGCAGCACCTGATGCTCCCTGGCCCATGGTAACTATATACAACGAAAGCCGTCTGTTCCTGAAGTTAGGACTACTTTACCTAAATAAACAGCGAATAAATTGGATTACCATATATAAACAGGAAAAATATCAGATTGCAGAAAAATGAATGTAGGGGCTGTAAGCGTCAAAAGCAGTGAAAACGCGATATACGCTAGTTGAAGTAATCTGTAGTGTTGCGACCTGAGCAGCAGTGTGGCCAGGTCGGCCAGAGCGGGTCGGTGGTGCAGCACCTGATTCTCCCTGGCCCATGGTAACTATATACAACCAAAATCATTTGCTCCTTGAAGTTATGTCTACTTTACCTAAACAAACGGCGAATAAATTCGATTACCCTATACAAACAGGAAAAATATCATATTGCGGAAAAATGAATGTAGTGGCTGTAAGCGTCAAAAGCAGTGAAAACGTGATATACGCTAGTTGAACTAATCTGTAGTGTTGCGACCTGAGCAGCAGTGTGGCTGGTCGGCCAGTGCGAGTCGGTGGTGCAGCACCTGATGCTCCCTGGCCCATGGTAACTATATACAACCAAAATCGTCTGCTCCTTGAAGTTATGACTACTTTACCTAAACAAACGGCGAATAAATTGGATTACCATATTGAAACAGGAAAAATATCATATTGCGGAAAAATGTATGTAGGGGCTGTAAGCGTCAAAAGCAGTGAAAACGCGATATGCGGTAGTTGAACTAATCTGTAGTGTTGCGACCTGAGCAGCAGTGTGCCCAGGTCAACCAGTGCAGGTCGGTGGTGCAGCACCTGATGCTCCCTGGCCCATGGTAACTATATACAACCAAAATCGAATGCTCCTTGAAGTTATGACTACTTTACTCAAACAAACGGCGAATAAATTGGATTACCATATAGAAACAGGAAAAATATCACATTCCGGATAAATGAATGTAGGGGCTGTAAGCGTCACAAGCAGTGAAAATGCGATATATGCTAGTTGAACTAATCTGTAGTGTTGCGGCCTGAGTGGCAGTGTGGCCAGGTTGGCCAGTGCGGGTCGGTGGTGCAGCACCTGATGCTCCCTGGCCCATGGTAACTATATACAACCAAAATAATTTGCTCCTTGAAGTTATGACTACTTTACCTAAAAAAACTGCGAATAAATTGGATTACCATATAGAAACAGGAAAAATATCAGATTGCGGAAAAACGAATGTAGGGGCTGTAAGCGTAAAAAACAGTGAAAACGCGAAATACGCTAGTTGAACTAATCTGAAGTTCTGCGGCCTTAGCAGCAGTGTGGCCAGGTCGACCAGTGCGGGTCAGTGGTGCAGCACCTGATGCTCCCTGGCCCATGGTAACTATATACAACCAAAATCGTCAGCTCCTTGAAGTAATGACTACTTTACCTAAACCAACGGCGAATAAATTGGATTACCATATAAAAACAGGAAAAATATCATATTGCGGAACAATGAATGTAGGGGCTGTAAGCGTCAAAACAGTGACAACGCGAGATACGCTCGTTGATCTAATCTGTAGTGTTGCGACCTGAGCAGCAGTGTGGCCAGGTCGGCCAGTTCGGGTCGGTGGTGCAGCACCTGATGCTCCCTTGCCCATGGTAACTATATACAACCAAAATCGTCTGCTCCTTGAAGTTATGACTACTTTACCTAAACAAACGGCGAATAAATTGGATTACCATATAGAAACAGGAAAAATATCATATTGCGGAAAAATGAATGTAAGGGCTGTAAACGTCAAAAGTAGTGGAAACTTGATATACGCTAGTTGAACTAATCTGTAGTGTTGCGACCTGAGCAGCAGTGTGGCCAGTTCGGTCAGTGTGGGTCGGTGGTGCACCACCCGATGCTCCCTGGCCCATGGTAACTATATACAACCAAAATCATTTGCTCCTTGCAATTATGACTACTTTACCTAAACAAACGGCGAATAAATTGGATTACCATATAGAAAGAGGAAAAAAATCATATTGCGGAAAAATGAATGTAGGGGCTGTAAGCATCAAAAGCAGTGAAAACGCGATATACGCTAGTTGAACTAATCTGTAGTGCTGCGGGCTGAGAAGCAGTCTGGCCAGGTCGGCCAGTGCGGGTCGGTGGTGTAGCACCTGATGCTCCCTGGCCCATGGTAGCTATATACAACCAAAATCGTCTGCTCCTTGAAGTTATGACTACTTTACCTAAACAAACGGCGAATAAATTGGATTACCATATAGAAACAGGAAAAATATCATATTGCGGAAAAACGAATATAGGGGCTGTAAGCGTCAAAAACAGTGAAAACGCGATATACGCTAGTTGAACTAATCTGTAGTGCTGCGGCCTTAGCAGCAGTGTGGCCGGGTCGGCCAGTGCGGGTCGGTGGTGCAGCACCTGATGCTCCCTGGCCCATGGTAACTATATACAACCAAAACAGTCTGCTCCTCGAAGATATGACTAGTTTACCTAAACAAACGGCGAATAAATTGGATTACCATATGGAAACAGGAAAAATATCATATTGCGGAAAAATGAATGTAGGGGCTGTAAGCGTCAAAAGCCGTGAAAACGCGATATACGCTAGTTGAACTAATCTGTAGTGTTGCGGCCTGAGCAGCAGTGTGGCCAGGGCGGCCAGTGCGGGTCGGTGGTGCAGCACCTGATGCTCCCTGGCCCATGGTAACTATATACAACCAAAATCGTCTGCTCCTTGAAGTTATGACTACTTTACCTAAACAAACGGCGAATAAATTGGATTACCATATTGAAACAGGAAAAATATCATATTGCGGAAAAATGTATGTAGGGGCTGTAAGCGTCAAAAGCAGTGAAAACGCGATATGCGGTAGTTGAACTAATCTGTAGTGTTGCGACCTGAGCAGCAGTGTGCCCAGGTCAACCAGTGCGGGTCGGTGGTGCAGCACCTGATGCTCCCTGGCCCATGGTAACCATATACAACCAAAATCATTGGTCCTTGAAGTTATGACTACTTTACCTAAACAAACGGCGAATAAATTAGATTACCATATAGAAACAGGAAAAATATCATATTGCGGAAAAACGAATGTAGGTGCTGTAAGCGTCAAAAACAGTGAAAACGCGATATACGCTAGTTGAACTAATCTGTAGTGCTGCGGCCTTAGCAGCAGTGTGGCCGGGTCGGCCAGTGCGGGTCGGTGGTGCAGCACCTGATGCTCCCTGGCCCATGGTAACTATATACAACCAAAACAGTCTGCTCCTCGAAGATATGACTAGTTTACCTAAACAAACGGCGAATAAATTGGATTACCATATGGAAACAGGAACAATATCATATTGCGGAAAAATGAATGTAGGGGCTGTAAGCGTCAAAAGCCGTGAAAACGCGATATACGCTAGTTGAACTAATCTGTAGTGTTGCGGCCTGAGCAGCAGTGTGGCCAGGGCGGCCAGTGCGGGTCGGTGGTGCAGCACCTGATGCTCCCTGGCCCATGGTAACTATATACAACCAAAGCCGTCTGTTCCTGAAGTTAAGACTACTTTAACTAAATAAACGGCGAATAAATTGGATTACCATATATAAACAGGAAAATTATCAGATTGCAGAAAAATGAATGTAGGGGCTGTAAGCGTCAAAAGCAGTGAAAACGCGATATACGCTAGTTGAACTAATCTGTAGTGTTGCGACCTGAGCAGCAGTGTGGCTAGGTCAACCAGTGCTGGTCGGTGGTGCAGCACCTGATGCTCCCTGGCCCATGGTAACTATATACAACCAAAATCGTCTGCTCCTTGAAATTATGACTACTTAACCTAAACAAACGGCGAATAAATTGGATTACCATATAGAAACAGGAAAAGTATCATATTGCGGAAAAACGAATGTAGGGGCTGTAAGCGTCAAAACAGTGAAATCGAGATATACGCTAGTTGAACTAATCTGTAGTGTTGCGACCTGAGCAGCAGTGTGGCCAGGTCGGCCAGTGCGGGTCGGTGGTGCAGCACCTGATGCTCCCTGGCCCATGGTAACCATATACAACCAAAATCATTGGTCCTTGAAGTTATGACTACTTTACCTAAACAAACGGCGAATAAATTAGATTACCATATAGAAACAGGAAAAATATCATATTGCGGAAAAACGAATGTAGGTGCTGTAAGCGTCAAAAACAGTGAAAACGCGATATACGCTAGTTGAACTAATCTGTAGTGCTGCGGCCTTAGCAGCAGTGTGGCCGGGTCGGCCAGTGCGGGTCGGTGGTGCAGCACCTGATGCTCCCTGGCCCATGGTAACTATATACAACCAAAACAGTCTGCTCCTCGAAGATATGACTAGTTTACCTAAACAAACGGCGAATAAATTGGATTACCATATGGAAACAGGAACAATATCATATTGCGGAAAAATGAATGTAGGGGCTGTAAGCGTCAAAAGCCGTGAAAACGCGATATACGCTAGTTGAACTAATCTGTAGTGTTGCGGCCTGAGCAGCAGTGTGGCCAGGGCGGCCAGTGCGGGTCGGTGGTGCAGCACCTGATGCTCCCTGGCCCATGGTAACTATATACAACCAAAGCCGTCTGTTCCTGAAGTTAAGACTACTTTAACTAAATAAACGGCGAATAAATTGGATTACCATATATAAACAGGAAAATTATCAGATTGCAGAAAAATGAATGTAGGGGCTGTAAGCGTCAAAAGCAGTGAAAACGCGATATACGCTAGTTGAACTAATCTGTAGTGTTGCGACCTGAGCAGCAGTGTGGCTAGGTCAACCAGTGCTGGTCGGTGGTGCAGCACCTGATGCTCCCTGGCCCATGGTAACTATATACAACCAAAATCGTCTGCTCCTTGAAATTATGACTACTTAACCTAAACAAACGGCGAATAAATTGGATTACCATATAGAAACAGGAAAAGTATCATATTGCGGAAAAACGAATGTAGGGGCTGTAAGCGTCAAAACAGTGAAATCGAGATATACGCTAGTTGAACTAATCTGTAGTGTTGCGACCTGAGCAGCAGTGTGGCCAGGTCGGCCAGTGCGGGTCGGTGGTGCAGCACCTGATGCTCCCTGGCCCATGGTAACCATATACAACCAAAATCATTGGTCCTTGAAGTTATGACTACTTTACCTAAACAAACGGCGAATAAATTAGATTACCATATAGAAACAGGAAAAATATCATATTGCGGAAAAACGAATGTAGGTGCTGTAAGCGTCAAAAACAGTGAAAACGCGATATACGCTAGTTGAACTAATCTGTAGTGCTGCGGCCTTAGCAGCAGTGTGGCCGGGTCGGCCAGTGCGGGTCGGTGGTGCAGCACCTGATGCTCCCTGGCCCATGGTAACTATATACAACCAAAGCCGTCTGTTCCTGAAGTTAAGACTACTTTAACTCAATAAACGGCGAATAAATTGGATTACCATATATAAACAGGAAAAATATCAGATTGCAGAAAAATGAATGTAGGGGCTGTAAGCGTCAAAAGCAGTGAAAACGCGATATACGCTAGTTGAACTAATCTGTAGTGTTGCGACCTGAGCAGCAGTGTGGCTAGGTCAACCAGTGCTGGTCGGTGGTGCAGCACCTGATGCTCCCTGGCCCATGGTAACTATATACAACCAAAATAGTCTGCTCCTTGAAATTATAACTACTTTACCTAAACAAACGGCGAATAAATTGGATTACCATATAGAAACAGGAAAAGTATCATATTGCGGAAAAACGAATGTAGGGGCTGTAAGCGTCAAAAACAGTGAAAACGCGATATACGCTAGTTGAACTAATCTGAAGTGCTGCGGCCTAAGCAGCAGTGTGGCCAGGTCGGCCAGTGCGGGTCAGTGGTGCAGCACCTGATGCTCCCTGGCCCATGGTAAATATATACAACCAAAATCGTCAGCTCCTTGAAGTAATGACTAGTTTACCTAAACCAACGGCGAATAAATTGGATTACCATATAAAAACAGGAAAAATATCATATTGCGGAAAAATGAATGTAGGGGCTGTAAGCGTCAAAACAGTGAAAACGCGATATACGCTAGTTGAACTAATCTGTAGTGTTGCGACCTGAGCAGCAGTGTGGCCAGGTCGGCCAGTGCGGGTCGGTGGTGCAGCACCTGATGCTACCTGGCCCATGGTAACTATATACAGCCAAAATCGTCTGTTCCTTGAAGTTATGACTACTTTACCTAAACAAACGGCGAATAAATTGGATTACCATATAGAAACAGGAAAAATATCATATTGCGGAAAAATGAATGTAGGGGCTGTAAGCGTCAAAAGCAGTGGAAACGCGATATACGCTAGTTGAACTAATATGTAATGCTGCGGCCTGAGCAGCAGTGTGGCCAGGTCGGCCAGTGCGGGTCGGTGGTGCAGCACCTGATGCTCCCTGGCCCATGGTAACAATATACAACCAAAATCATTGGTCCTTGAAGTTATGACTACTTTACCTAAACAAACGGCGAATAAATTGGATTACCATATAGAAACAGGAAAAATATCATATTGCGGAAAAACGTATGTAGGGGCTGTAAGCGTCAAAAACAGTGAAAACACAATATACAATAGTTGAACTAATCTGTAGTGCTGCGGCCTTAGCAGCAGTGTGGCCAGGTCGGCCAGTGCTGGTCGGTGGTGCAGCACCTGATGCTCCCTGGCCCATGGTAACTATAAACAACCAAAATCGTCTGCTCCTCGAAGTTATGACTACTTTACCTAAACAAACGGCGAATAAATTGGATTACCATATAGAAACAGGAAAAATATCATATTGCGGAAAAATGAATGTAGGGGCTGTAAGCGTCAAAAGCAGTGAAAACGCGATATACGCTAGTTGAACTAATCTGTAGTGTTGCGACCTGAGCAGCAGTGTGGCCAGGTCGGCCAGAGCGGGTCGGTGGTGCAGCACCTGATGCTCCCTGGCCCATGGTAACTATATACAACCAAAATCATTTGCTCCTTGAAGTTATGACTACTTTACCTAAGCAAACGACGAATAAATTGGATTACCATATAGAAACAGGAAAAATATCATATTGCGGAAAAACGAATGTAGGGGCTGTAAGCGTCAAAAGTAGTGAAAACGCGATATACGCTAGTTGAACTAATATGTAGTGTTGCGGCCTGAGCAGCAGTGTGGCCAGGTCGGTCAGTGCGGGTCGGTGGTGCACCACATGATGCTCCCTGGCCCATGGTAACTATATACAACCAAAATCATTTGCTCCTTGAAATTATGACTACTTTACCTAAACAAACGGCGAATAAATTGGATTACGATATAGAAAGAGGAAAAAAATCATATTGCGGAAAAATGGATGTAGGGGCTGTAAGCGTCAAAAGCAGTGAAAACGCGATATACGCTAGTTGAACTAATCTGTAGTGCTGCGGCCTGAGCAGCAGTGTGGCCAGGTCGGCCAGTGAGGGTCGGTGGTGCAACACCTGATGCTCCCTGTCCCATGGTAACTATATACAACCAAAATCGTCTGCTCCATGAAGTTATGACTACTTTACCTAAACAAACGGCGAATAAAGTGGATTACCATATAGAAACAGGAAAAATATCATATTGCGGAAAAATGAATGTAGGGGCTGTAAGCGTCAAAAGCAGTGAAAACGCGATGTACGCTAGTTGAACTAATCTGCAGTGTTGCGGCCTGAGCAGCAGTGTGGCCAGGGCGGCCAGTGCGGGTCGGTGGTGTAGCACCTGATGCTCCCTGGCCCATGGTAACTATATACAACCAAAATCGTCTGCTCCTTGAAGTTATGACTACTTTACCTAAAGAAACGGCGAATAAATTGGATTACCATATAGAAACAGGAAAAATATAATATTGCGGAAAAATGAATGTAGGGGCTGTAAGCGTCAAAAGCAGTGAAAATGCGATATGTGCTAGTTGAACTAATCTGTAGTGTTGCGACCTGAGTGGCAGTGTGGCCAGGTTGGCCAGTACGGGTCGGTGGTGCAGCACCTGATGCTCCCTGGCCCATGGTAACTATATACAACCAAAATCATTTGCTCCTTGAAGTTATGACTACTTTACCTAAAAAAACTGCGAATAAATTGGATTACCATATAGAAACAGGAAAAATATCATATTGCGGAACAATGAATGTAGGGGCTGTAAGCGTCAAAAGCAGGGAAAACGCGATATTTGCTAGTTGAACTAATCTGTAGTGTTGCGACCTGAGCAGCAGTGTGGCCAGATTGGCCAGTGCGGGTCGGTGGTGCAGCACCTGATGCTCCCTGGCCCATGGTAACTATAGACAACCAAAATCGTCTGCTCCTTGAAGTTATGACTACTTTACCTAAACAAACGGCGAATAAATTGGATTACCATATAGAAACAGGAAAAATATCATATTGCGGAAAAATGAATGTAGGGGCTGTAAGCGTCAAAAGTAGTGAAAACGCGATGTACGCTAGTTGAACTAATCTGTAGTGTTGCGACCTGAGCAGCAGTGTGGCCAGTTCGGTCAGTGCGGGTCGGTGGTGCACCACCTGATGCTCCCTGGCCCATGGTAACTATATACAACCAAAATCATTTGCTCCTTGCAATTATGACTACTTTACCTAAACAAACGGCGAATAAATTGGATTACCATATAGAAAGAGGAAAAAAATCATATTGCGGAAAAATGAATGTAGGGGCTGTAAGCATGAAAAGCAGTGAAAACGCGATATACGCTAGTTGAACTAATCTGTAGTGCTGCGGCCTGAGCAGCAGTCTGGCCAGGTCGGCCAGTGCAGGTCGGTGGTGCAGCACCTGATGCTCCCTGGCCCATGGTAACTACATACAACCAAAATCGTCTGCTCCTTGATGTTATGACTACTTTACCTAAACAAACGGCGAATAAATTGGATTACCATATAGAAAAAGGGAAAATATCATATTGCGGAAAAATGAATGTAGGGGCTGTAAGCGTCAAAAGTAGAGAAAACGTGATATACGCTAGTTGAACTAATCTGTAGTGTTGCGGCCTGAGCAGCAGTGTGGCCAGGGCGGCCAGTGCGGGTCGGTGGTGTAGCACCTGATGCTCCCTGGCCCATGGTAACTATATACAACCAAAATCGTCTGCTCCTTGAAGTTATGACTACTTTACCTAAACAAACGGCGAATAAATTGGATTACCATATAGAAACAGGAAAAATATCATATTGCGGAAAAACGAATGTAGGGGCTGTAAGCGTCAAAAACAGTGAAAACACGATATACGCTAGTTGAACTAATCTGTAGTGCTGCGGCCTTAGCAGCAGTGTGGCCAGGTCGGCCAGTGCGGGTCAGTGGTGCAGCACCTGATGCTCCCTGGCCCATGGTAACTATATACAACCAAAATCGTCTGCTCCTTGAAGTTATGACTACATTACCTAAACAAACGGCGAATAAATTGGATTACCATATAGAAACAGGAAAAATATCATATTGCGGAAAAACGAATGTAGGGGCTGTAAGCGTCAAAAACAGTGAAAACGCAATATACGCTAGTTGAACTAATCTGAAGTGCTGCGGCCTTAGCAGCAGTGTGGCCAGGTCGACCAGTGCGGGTCAGTGGTGCAGCACCTGATGCTCCCTGGCCCATGGTAACTATATACAACCAAAATCGTCAGCTCCTTGAAGTAATGACTACTTTACCTAAACCAACGGCGAATAAATTGGATTACCATATAAAAACAGGAAAAATATCATATTGCGGAAAAATGAATGTAGGGGCTGTAAGCGTCAAAACAGTGAAAACGCGATATACGCTAGTTGAACTAATCTGTAGTGTTGCGACCTGAGCAGCAGTGTGGCCAGGTCGGCCAGTGCGGGTCGGTGGTGCAGCACCTGATGCTCCCTGGCCCATGGTAACCATATACAACCAAAATCATTGGTCCTTGGAGTTATGACTACTTAACCTAAACAAACGGCGAATAAATTGGATTACCATATAGAAACAGGAAAACTGTCATATTGCGGAAAAATGAATGTAGGGGCTGTAAGCGTCAAAAGCAGTGAAAACGCGATATACGCTAGTTGAACTAATCTGTAGTGTTGCGGCCTGAGCAGCAGTGTGGCCAGGGCGGCCAGTGCGGGTTGGTGGTGCAGCACCTGATGCTCCCTGGCCCATGGTAACTATATACAACCAAAACCGTCTGCTCCTCGAAGATATGACTACTTTACCTAAACAAACGGCGAATAAATTGGATTACCATATGGAAACAGGAAAAATATCATATTGCGGAAAAATGAATGTAGGGGCTGTAAGCGTCAAAAGCCGTGAAAACGCGATATACGCTAGTTGAACTAATCTGTAGTGTTGCGGCCTGAGCAGCAGTGTGGCCAATGCGGCCAGTGCGGGTCGGTGGTGCAGCACCTGATGCTCCCTGGCCCATGGTAACTATATACAAACAAAGCCGTCTGTTCCTGAAATTATAACAACTTTACCTAAATAAACGGCGAATAAATTGGATTACCATTTATAAACAGGAAAAATATCAGATTGCAGAAAAATGAATGTAGCGGCTGTAAGCGTTAAATGCAGTGAAAACGCGATATACGCTAGTTGAACTAATCTGTAGTGTTGCGACCTGAGCAGCAGTGTGGCCAGGGCGGCCAGTGCGGGTTGGTGGTGCAGCACCTGATGCTCCCTGGCCCATGGTAACTATATACAACCAAAACCGTCTGCTCCTCGAAGATATGACTACTTTACCTAAACAAACGGCGAATAAATTGGATTACCATATAGAAACAGTAAAAATATCATATTGCGGAAAAATGAATGTAGGGGCTGTAAGCGTCAAAAGCAGTGGAAACGCGATATACGCTAGTTGAACTAATATGTAATGCTGCGGCCTGAGCAGCAGTGTGGCCAGGTCGGCCAGTGCGGGTCGGTGGTGCAGCACCTGATGCTCCCTGGCCCATGGTAACCATATACAACCAAAATCATTGGTCCTTGAAGTTATGACTACTTTACCTAAACAAACGGCGAATAAATTGGATTACCATATAGAAACAGGAAAAATATCATATTGCGGAAAAACGTATGTAGGGGCTGTAAGCGTCAAAAACAGTGAAAACACGATATACGCTAGTTGAACTAATCTGTAGTGCTGCGGCCTTAGCAGCAGTGTGGCCAGGTCGGCCAGTGCTGGTCGGTGGTGCAGCACCTGATGCTCCCTGGCCCATGGTAACTATAAACAACCAAAATCGTCTGCTCCTCGAAGTTATGACTACTTTACCTAAACAAACGGCGAATAAATTGGATAACCATATAGAAACCAGAAAAATATCATATTGCGGAAAAATGAATGTAGGGGCTGTAAGCGTCAAAAGCAGTGAAAACGCGATATACGCTAGTTGAACTAATCTGTAGTGTTGCGACCTGAGCAGCAATGTGGCCAGGTCGGCCAGAGCGGGTCGGTGGTGCAGCACCTGATGCTCCCTGGCCTATGGTAACTATATACAACAAAAATCATTTGCTCCTTGAAATTATGACTACATTACCTAAACAAACGACGAATAAATTGCATTATCATATAGAAACAGGAAAAATATCATATTGCGGAAAAAGGAATGTAGGGGCTGTAATCGTCAAAAGTAGTGAAAACGCGATATACGCTAGTTGAACTAATCTGTAGTGTTGCGGCCTGAGCAGCAGTGTGGCCAGGTCGGTCAGTGCGGGTCGGTGGTGCACCACATGATGCTCCCTGGCCCATGGTAACTATATACAACCAAAATCATTTGCTCCTTGAAATTATGACTACTTTACCTAAACAAACGGCGAATAAATTGGATTACGATATAGAAAGAGGAAAAAAATTACATTGCGGAAAAATGGATGTAGGGGCTGTAAGCGTCAAAAGCAGTGAAAACGCGATATACGCTAGTTGAACTAATCTGTAGTGCTGCGGCCTGAGCAGCAGTGTGGCCAGGTCGGCCAGTGAGGGTCGGTGGTGCAGCACCTGATGCTCCCTGGCCCATGGTAACTACATACAACCAAAATCGTCTGCTCCTTGAAGTTATGACTACTTTACCTAAACAAACGGCGAATAAATTGGATTACCATATAGAAAAAGGAAAAATATCATATTGCGGAAAAATGAATGTAGGGGCTGTAAGCGTCAAAAGTAGTGAAAACGTGATATACGCTAGTTGAACTAATCTGTAGTGTTGCGGCCTGAGCTGCAGTGTGGCCAGGGCGGCCAGTGCGGGTCGGTGGTGTAGCACCTGATGCTCCCTGGCCCATGGTAACTATATACAACCAAAATCGTCTGCTCCTTGAAGTTATGACTACTTTACCTAAACAAACGGCGAATAAATTGGATTACCATATAGAAACAGGAAAAATATCATATTGCGGAAAAACGAATGTAGGGGCTGTAAGCGTCAAAAACAGTGAAAACACGATATACGCTAGTTGAACTAATCTGTAGTGCTGCGGCCTTAGCAGCAGTGTGGCCAGGTCGGCCAGTGCGGGTCGGTGGTGCAGCACCTGATGCTCCCTGGCCCATGGTAACTATATACAACCAAAATCGTCTGCTCCTCGAAGTTATGACTACTTTACCTAAACAAACGGCGAATAAATTGGATTACCATATGGAAACAGGAAAAATATCATATTGCGGAAAAATGAATGTAGGGGCTGTAAGCGTCAAAAGCCGTGAAAACGCGATATACGCTAGTTGAACTAATCTGTAGTGTTGCGGCCTGAGCAGCAGTGTGGCCAGGGCGGCCAGTGCGGGTCGGTGGTGCAGCACCTGATGCTCCCTGGCCCATGGTAACTATATACAACCAAAGCCGTCTGTTCCTGAAGTTATGACTACTTTACCTAAATAAACGGCGAATAAATTGGATTACCATATATAAACAGGAAAAATATCAGATTGCAGAAAAATGAATGTAGGGGCTATAAGCGTCAAAAGCAGTGAAAACGCGATATTCGCTAGTTGAACTAATCTGTAGTGTTGCGACCTGAGCAGCAGTGTGGCCAGGTCAACCAGTGCGGGTCGGTGGTGCAGGACCTGATGCTCGCTGGCCCATGGTAACTATATACAACCAAAATCGTTTGCTCCTTGAAGTTATGACTACATTACCTAAACAAACGGCGAATAAATTGGATAACCATATAGAAACAGGAAAAATATCATATTGCGGAAAAACGAATGTAGGGGCTGTAAGCGTCAAAAACAGTGAAAACGCGATATACGCTAGTTGAACTAATCTGAAGTGCTGCGGCCTTAGCAGCAGTGTGGCCAGGTCGACCAGTGCGGGTCAGTGGTGCAGCACCTGATGCTCCCTGGCCCATGGTAACTATATACAACCAAAATCGTCAGCTCCTTGAAGTAATGACTACTTTACCTAAACCAACGGCGAATAAATTGGATTACCATATAAAAACAGGAAAAATATCATATTGCGGAAAAATGAATGTAGGGGCTGTAAGCATCAAAACAGTGAAAACGCGATATACGCTAGTTGAACTAATCTGTAGTGTTGCGACCTGAGCAGCAGTGTGGCCAGGTCGGCCAGTGCGGGTCGGTGGTGCAGCACCTGATGCTCCCTGGCCCATGGTAACCATATACAACCAAAATCATTGGTCCTTGGAGTTATGACTACTTTACCTAAACAAACGGCGAATAAATTGGATTACCATATAGAAACAGGAAAAATATCATATTGCGGAAAAATGTATGTAGGGGCTGTAAGCGTCAAAAGCAGTGAAAACGCGATATACGCTAGTTGAACTAATCTGTAGTGTTGCGGCCTGAGCAGCAGTGTGGCCAGGGCGGCCAGTGCGGGTCGGTGGTGTAGCACCTGATGCTCCCTGGCCCAGGGTAACTATATACAACCAAAATCGTCTGCTCTTTGAAGTTATGACTACTTTACCTAAACAAACGGCGAATAAATTGGATTACCATATAGAAACAGGAAAAATATATTATTGCGGAAAAACGAATGTAGGGGCTGTAAGCGTCAAAAGCAGTGAAAACGCGATATACGCTAGTTGAACTAATCTGTAGTGTTGCGGCCTGAGCAGCAGTGTGGCCTGGGCGGCCAGTGCGGGTCGGTGGTGCAGCACCTGATGCTCCCTGGCCCATGGTAACTATATACAAACAAAGCCGTCTGTTCCTGAAATTATAACTACTTTACCTAAATAAACGGCGAATAAATTGGATTACCATATATAAACAGGAAAAATATCAGATTGCGGAAAAATGAATGTAGGGGCTGTAAGCGTCAAAAGCAGTGAAAACGCGATATACGCTAGTTGAACTAATCTGTAGTGTTGCGACCTGAGCAGCAGTGTGGCCAGGTCAACCAGTGCGGGTCGGTGGTGCAGCACCTGATGCTCCCTGGCCCATGGTAACTGTATACAACCAAAATCGTCTGCTCCTTGAAGTTATGACTACTTTACCTAAACAAACGGCGAATAAATTGGATTACCATATAGAAACAGGAAAAATATCATATTGCGGAAAAACGAATGTAGGGGCTGTAAGCGTCAAAAACAGTGAAAACGCGATATACGCTAGTTGAACTAATCTGAAGTGCTGCGGCCTTAGCAGCAGTGTGGCCAGGTCGGCCAGTGCGGGTCAGTGGTGCAGCACCTGATGCTCCCTTGCCCATGGTAACTATATACAACCAAAATCGTCAGCTCCTTGAAGTAATGACTAGTTAACCTAAACCAACGGCGAATAAATTGGATTACCATATGAAAACAGGAAAAATATCATATTGCGGAAAAATGAATGTAGGGGCTGTAAGCGTCAAAACAGTGAAAAAGCGATATACGCTAGTTGAACTAATCTGTAGTGTTGCGACCTGAGCAGCAGTGTGGCCAGGTCGGCCAGTGCGGGTCGGTGGTGCAGCACCT
Organism: Locusta migratoria; assembly: GCA_026315105.1. NCBI lineage: Eukaryota > Metazoa > Arthropoda > Insecta > Orthoptera > Acrididae > Locusta > Locusta migratoria. The sequence continues at coordinate 99,251 of JAOYRU010000315.1, forward strand.
GATGCTCCCTGGCCCATGGTAACTATATACAGCCAAAATCGTCTGTTCCTTGAAGTTATGACTACTTTACCTAAACAAACGGCGAATAAATTGGATTACCATATAGAAACAGGAAAAATATCATATTGCGGAAAAATGAATGTAGGGGCTGTAAGCGTCAAAAGCAGTGGAAACGCGATATACGCTAGTTGAACTAATATGTAATGCTGCGGCCTGAGCAGCAGTGTGGCCAGGTCGGCCAGTGCGGCTCGGTGGTGCAGCACCTGATGCTCCCTGGCCCATGGTAACTATATACAACCAAAATCATTGGTCCTTGAAGTTATGACTACTTTACCTAAACAAACGGCGAATAAATTGGATTACCATATAGAAACAGGAAAAATATCATATTGCGGAAAAACGTATGTAGGGGCTGTAAGCGTCAAAAACAGTGAAAACACGATATACGCTAGTTGAACTAATCTGTAGTGCTGCGGCCTTAGCAGCAGTGTGGCCAGGTCGGCCAGTGCTGGTCGGTGGTGCAGCACCTGATGCTCCCTGGCCCATGGTAACTATAAACAACCAAAATCGTCTGCTCCTCGAAGTTATGACTACTTTACCTAAACGAACGGCGAATAAATTGGATAACCATATAGAAACCAGAAAAATATCATATTGCGGAAAAATGTATGTAGGGGCTGTAAGCGTCAAAAGCAGTGAAAACGCGATATACGCTAGTTGAACTAATCTGTAGTGTTGCGGCCTGAGCAGCAGTGTGGCCAGGTCGGTCAGTGCGGGTCGGTGGTGCACCACATGATGCTCCCTGGCCCATGGTAACTATATACAACCAAAATCATTTGCTCCTTGAAATTATGACTACTTTACCTAAACAAACGGCGAATAAATTGGATTACGATATAGAAAGAGGAAAAAAATCATATTGCGGAAAAATGGATGTAGGGGCTGTAAGCGTCAAAAGCAGTGAAAACGCGATATACGCTAGTTGAACTAATCTGTAGTGCTGCGGCCTGAGCAGCAGTGTGGCCAGGTCGGCCAGTGAGGGTCGGTGGTGCAGCATCTGATGCTCCCTGGCCCATGGTAACTATATACAACCAAAATCGTCTGCTCCTTGAAGTAATGACTACTTTACCTAAACAAACGGCGAATAAATTGAATTACCATATAGAAACAGGAAAAATATCATATTGCGGAAAAATGAATGTAGGGGCTGTAAGCGTCAAAAGCAGTGAAAACGCGATATACGCTAGTTGAACTAATCTGCAGTGCTGCGGCCTGAGCAGCAGTGTGGCCAAGTCGGCCAGTGAGGGTCGGTGGTGCAGCACCTGATGCTCCCTGGCCCATGGTAACTATATACAACCAAAATCGTCTCCTCCTTGAAGTAATGACTACTTTACCTAAACAAACGGCGAATAAATTGGATTACCATATAGAAACAGGAAAAATATCATATTGCGGAAAAATGAATGTAGGGGCTGTAAGCGTCAAAAGCAGTGAAAACGCGATGTACGCTAGTTGAACTAATCTGTAGTGTTGCGGCCTGAGCAGAAGTGAGGCCAGGGCGGCCAGTGCGGGTCGGTGGTGCAGCACCTGATGCTCCCTGGCCCATGGTAACTATATACAGCCAAAATCGTCTGTTCCTTGATGTTATGACTACTTTACCTAAACAAACGGCGAATAAATTGGATTACCATATAGAAACAGGAAAAATATCATATTGCGGAAAAATGAATGTAGGGACTGCAAGCATCAAAAGCAGTGGAAACGCGACATACGCTAGTTGAACTAATATGTAATGCTGCGGCCTGAGCAGCAGTGTGGCCAGGTCAGCCAGTGCGGGTCGGTGGTGCAGCACCTGATGCTCCCTGGCACATGGTAACCATATACAACTAAAATCATTGGTCCTTGAAGTTATGACTACTTTACCTAAACAAACTGCGAATAAATTGGATTACCATATAGAAACAGGAAAAATATCAAATTGCGGAAAAATGAATGTAGGGGCTGTAAGCGTCAAAAGCAGTGAAAACGCGATATTTGCTAGTTGAACTAATCTGTAGTGTTGCGACCTGAGCAGCAGTGTGGTGAGATCGGCCAGTGCGGGTCGGTGGTGAAGCACCTGAAGCTCCCTGGCCCATGGTAACTATATACAACCAAAATCGTCTGCTCCTTGAAGTTATGACTACTTTACCTAAACAAACGGCGAATAAATTGGATAACCATATAGAAACAGGAAAAATATCATATTGCGGAAAAATGAATGTAGGGGCTGTAAGCGTCAAAACAGTGAAAACGCGATATACGCTAGTTGAACTAATCTGTAGGGTTGCGACCTGAGCAGCAGTGTGGCCAGGTCGGCCAGAGCGGGTCGGTGGTGCAGCACCTGATGCTCCCTGGCCCATGGTAACTATATACAACCAAAATCATTTGCTCCTTGAAGTTATGACTACTTTACCTACACAAACGACGAATAAATTGGATTACCATATAGAAACAGGAAAAATATCATATTGCGGAAAAATGAATGTAGGGGCTGTAAGCGTCAAAAGCAGTGAAAACGCGATATACGCTAGTTGAACTAATCTGTAATGTTGCGACCTGAGCAGCAGTGTGGCCAGGTCGGCCAGTGCGGGTCGGTGGTGCAGCACCTGATGCTCCCTGGCCCATGGTAACTATATACAACCAAAATCGTCTGCTCCTTGAAGTTATGACTACTTTACCTAAACAAACGGCGAATAAATTGGATTACCATATAGAAACAGGAAAAATATCATATTGCGGAAAAATGAATGTAGGGGCTGTAAGCGTTAAAAGTAGTGAAAACGCGATATACGCTAGTTGACCTAATCTGTAGTGTTGCGGCCTGAGCAGCAGTGTGGCCAGGTCGGTCAGTGCGGGTCGGTGGTGCACCACATGATGCTCCCTGGCCCATGGTAACTATATACAACCAAAATCATTTGCTAATTGAAATAATGACTATTTTACCTAAACAAACGGCGAATAAATTGGATTACGATATAGAAAGAGGAAAAAAATCATATTGCGGAAAAATGAATGTAGGGGCTGTAAGCGTCAAAAGCAGTGAAAACGCGATATACGCTAGTTGAACTAATCTGCAGTGCTGCGGCCTGAGCAGCAGTGTGGCCAGGTCGGCCAGTGAGGGTCGGTGGTGCAGCACCTGATGCTCCCTGGCCCATGGTAACTATATACAACTAAAATCGTCTGCTCCTTGAAGTAATGACTACTTTACCTAAACAAACGGCGAATAAATTGGATTACCATATAGAAACAGGAAAAATATCATATTGCGGAACAATGAATGTAGGGGCTGTAAGCGTCAAAAGCAGTGAAAACGCGATATACGCTAGTTGAACTAATCTGTAGTGTTGCGGCCTGAGCAGCAGTGAGGCCAGGGCGGCTAGTGCGGGTCGGTGGTGTAGCACCTGATGCTCCCTGGCCCATGGTAACTATATACAACCAAAATCGACTGCTCCTTGAAGTTATGACTATTTTACCTAAACAAACGGCGAATAAATTGGATTACCATATAGAAACAGGAAAAATATAATATTGCGGAAAAATGAATGTAGGGGCTGTAAGCGTCAAAAGCAGTGAAAACGCGATATACGGTAGTTGAACTAATCTGTAGTGCTGTGGCCTTAGCAGCAGTGTGGCCAGGTCGGCCAGTGCGGGTCGGTGGTGCAGCACCTGATGCTCCCTGGCGCATGGTAACTATATACAACCAAAATCGTCTGTTCCTGAAGTTGTGACTACTTTACCTAAACAAACGTCGAATAAATTGGATTACCATATAGAAACAGGAAAAATATCATATTGCGGAAAAATGAATGAAGGGGCTGTAAGCGTCAAAAGCAGTGGAAACGCGATATACGCTAGTTGAACTAATATGTAGTGCTGCGGCCTGAGCAGCAGTGTGGCCAGGTCGGCCAGTGCGGGTCGGTGGTGCAGCAACTGATGCTCCCTGGCCCATGGTAACTATATACAACCAAAATCGTCTGCTCCTAAACAAACGGCGAATAAATTGGATTACCATATAGAAACAGGAAAAATATCATATTGCTGAAAAATTTATGTAGGGGCTGTAAGCGTCAAAAGCAGTGAAAACGCGATATACGCTAGTTGAACTAATCTGTAGTGTTGCGACCTGAGCAGCAGTGTGGCCAGGTCAACCAGTGCGGGTCGGTGGTGCAGCACCTGATGCTCCCTGGCCCATGGTAACTATATACAACCAAAATCGTCTGCTCCTTGAAGTTATGACTGCTTTACCTAAACAAACGGCGAGTAATTGGATTACCATATAGAAACAGGAAAAATATCATATTGCGGAAAAATGAATGTAGGGGCTGTAACCGTCAAAAGTAGTGAAAACGCGATATACGCTAATTGAACTAATCTGTAGTGTTGCGGCCTGAGCAGCAGTGTGGCCAGGTCGATCAGTGCGGGTCGGTGGTGCAGCACCTGATGCTCCCTGGCCCATGGTAACTATATACAACCAAAATCATTTGCTCCTTGAAATTATGACTACTTTACCTAAACAAACGGCGAATAAATTGGATTACCGTATAGAAACAGGAAAAAATCATATTGCAGAAAAATGAATGTAGGGGCTGTAAGCGTCAAAAGCAGTGAAAACACGATATACGCTAGTTGAACTAATCTGTAGTGTTGCGACCTGAGCAGCAGTGTGGCCAGGTCAACCAGTGCGGGTCGGTGGTGCAGCACCTGATGCTCCCTGGCCCATGGTAACTATATACAAACATAATCGTCTGTTCCTGAAGTGATGAATACTTTACCTAAACAAACGGCGAAAAAATTGGATTACCATATAGAAACAGGAAAAATATCATATTGCGGAAAAATGAATGTAGGGGCTGTAAGCGTCAAAAGCAGTGAAAACACGATATACGCTAGTTGAACTAATCTGTAGTGCTGCGACCTGGGCAGCAGTGTGGCCATGTCAACCAGTGCGGGTCGGTGGTGCAGCACCTGATGCTCCCTGGCCCATGGTAACTATATACAACCAATATCGTCTGCTCCTTGATGTTATGACTACTTTACCTAAACAAACGGCGAATAAATTGGATTACCATATAGAAACAGGAAAAATATCATATTGCGGAAAAATGAATGTAGGGGCTGTAACCGTCAAAAGTAGTGAAAACGAGATATACGCTAATTGAACTAATCTGTAGTGTTGCGGCCTGAGCAGCAGTGTGGCCAGGTCAACCAGTGCGGGTCGGTGGTGCAGCACCTGATGCTCCCTGGCCCATGGTAACTATATACAAACATAATCGTCTGTTCCTGAAGTGATGAATACTTTACCTAAACAAACGGCGAAATAATTGGATTACCATATAGAAGCAGGAAAAATATCATATTGCGGAAAAATGAATGTAGGGGCTGTAAGCGTCAAAACAGTGAAAACGCGATATACGCTAGTTGAACTAATCTGCAGTGCTGCGGCCTGAGCAGCAGTGTGGCCAGGTCGGCCAGTGAGGGTCGGTGGTGCAGCACCTGATGCTCCCTGGCCCATGGTAACTATATACAACTAAAATCGTCTGCTCCTTGAAGTAATGACTACTTTACCTAAACAAACGGCGAATAAATTGGATTACCATATAGAAACAGGAAAAATATCATATTGCGGAAAAATGAATGTAGGGGCTGTAAGCGTCAAAAGCAGTGAAAACGCGATATACGCTAGTTGAACTAATCTGTAGTGTTGCGGCCTGAGCAGCAGTGAGGCCAGGGCGGCTAGTGCGGGTCGGTGGTGTAGCACCTGATGCTCCCTGGCCCATGGTAACTATATACAACCAAAATCGACTGCTCCTTGAAGTTATGACTATTTTACCTAAACAAACGGCGAATAAATTGGATTACCATATAGAAACAGGAAAAATATAATATTGCGGAAAAATGAATGTAGGGGCTGTAAGCGTCAAAAGCAGTGAAAACGCGATATACGGTAGTTGAACTAATCTGTAGTGCTGTGGCCTTAGCAGCAGTGTGGCCAGGTCGGCCTGTGCGGGTCGGTGGTGCAGCACCTGATGCTCCCTGGCGCATGGTAACTATATACAACCAAAATCGTCTGTTCCTGAAGTTGTGACTACTTTACCTAAACAAACGTCGAATAAATTGGATTACCATATAGAAACAGGAAAAATATCATATTGCGGAAAAATGAATGAAGGGGCTGTAAGCGTCAAAAGCAGTGGAAACGCGATATACGCTAGTTGAACTAATATGTAGTGCTGCGGCCTGAGCAGCAGTGTGGCCAGGTCGGCCAGTGCGGGTCGGTGGTGCAGCAACTGATGCTCCCTGGCCCATGGTAACTATATACAACCAAAATCGTCTGCTCCTAAACAAACGGCGAATAAATTGGATTACCATATAGAAACAGGAAAAATATCATATTGCTGAAAAATTTATGTAGGGGCTGTAAGCGTCAAAAGCAGTGAAAACGCGATATACGCTAGTTGAACTAATCTGTAGTGTTGCGACCTGAGCAGCAGTGTGGCCAGGTCAACCAGTGCGGGTCGGTGGTGCAGCACCTGATGCTCCCTGGCCCATGGTAACTATATACAACCAAAATCGTCTGCTCCTTGAAGTTATGACTACTTTACCTAAACAAACGGCGAATAAATTGGATTACCATATAGAAACAGGAAAAATATCATATTGCGGAAAAATGAATGTAGGGGCTGTAACCGGCAAAAGTAGTGAAAACGCGATATACGCTAATTGAACTAATCTGTAGTGTTGCGGCCTGAGCAGCAGTGTGGCCAGGTTGATCAGTGCGGGTCGGTGGTGCAGCACCTGATGCTCCCTGGCCCATGGTAACTATATACAAACATAATCGTCTGTTCCTGAAGTGATGACTACTTTACCTAAACAAACGGCGAAAAAATTGGATTACCATATAGAAACAGGAAAAATATCATATTGCGGAAAAATGAATGTAGGGGCTGTAAGCGTCAAAAGTAGTGAAAACGCGATATACGCTAGTTGAACTAATCTGTAGTGTTGCGACCTGAGCAGCAGTGTGGCCAGGTCGGCCAGTGCGGGTCAGTGGTGCAGCACCTGATGCTCCCTGGCCCATGGTAACTATATACAACCAAAATCGACTGCTCCTTGAAGTTATGATTACTTTACCTAAACAAACGGCGAATAAATTGGATTACCATATAGAAACAGGAAAAATATCATATTGCGGAAAAATGAATGTAGGGGCTGTAAGCGTCAAAAGCAGTGAAAACACGATATACGCTAGTTGAACTAATCTGTAGTGTTGCGACCTGAGCAGCAGTGTGGCCAGGTCAACCAGTGCGGGTCGGTGGTGCAGCACCTGATGCTCCCTGGCCCATGGTAACTATATACAACCAAAATCGTCTGCTCCTTGAAGTTATGACTGCTTTACCTAAACAAACGGCGAGTAATTGGATTACCATATAGAAACAGGAAAAATATCATATTGCGGAAAAATGAATGTAGGGGCTGTAACCGTCAAAAGTAGTGAAAACGCGATATACGCTAATTGAACTAATCTGTAGTGTTGCAGCCTGAGCAGCAGTGTGGCCAGGTCGATCAGTGCGGGTCGGTGGTGCAGCACCTGATGCTCCCTGGCCCATGGTAACTATATACAACCAAAATCATTTGCTCCTTGAAATTATGACTACTTTACCTAAACAAACGGCGAATAAATTGGATTACCGTATAGAAACAGGAAAAAAATCATATTGCAGAAAAATGAATGTAGGGGCTGTAAGCGTCAAAAGCAGTGAAAACGCGATATTTGCTAGTTGAACTAATCTGTAGTGTTGCGACCTGAGCAGCAGTGTGGTGAGATCGGCCAGTGCGGGTCGGTGGTGAAGCACCTGAAGCTCCCTGGCCCATGGTAACTATATACAACCAAAATCGTCTGCTCCTTGAAGTTATGACTACTTTACCTAAACAAACGGCGAATAAATTGGATAACCATATAGAAACAGGAAAAATATCATATTGCGGAAAAATGAATGTAGGGGCTGTAAGCGTCAAAACAGTGAAAACGCGATATACGCTAGTTGAACTAATCTGTAGGGTTGCGACCTGAGCAGCAGTGTGGCCAGGTCGGCCAGAGCGGGTCGGTGGTGCAGCACCTGATGCTCCCTGGCCCATGGTAACTATATACAACCAAAATCATTTGCTCCTTGAAGTTATGACTACTTTACCTACACAAACGACGAATAAATTGGATTACCATATAGAAACAGGAAAAATATCATATTGCGGAAAAATGAATGTAGGGGCTGTAAGCGTCAAAAGCAGTGAAAACGCGATATACGCTAGTTGAACTAATCTGTAATGTTGCGACCTGAGCAGCAGTGTGGCCAGGTCGGCCAGTGCGGGTCGGTGGTGCAGCACCTGATGCTCCCTGGCCCATGGTAACTATATACAACCAAAATCGTCTGCTCCTTGAAGTTATGACTACTTTACCTAAACAAACGGCGAATAAATTGGATTACCATATAGAAACAGGAAAAATATCATATTGCGGAAAAATGAATGTAGGGGCTGTAAGCGTTAAAAGTAGTGAAAACGCGATATACGCTAGTTGACCTAATCTGTAGTGTTGCGGCCTGAGCAGCAGTGTGGCCAGGTCGGTCAGTGCGGGTCGGTGGTGCACCACATGATGCTCCCTGGCCCATGGTAACTATATACAACCAAAATCATTTGCTAATTGAAATAATGACTATTTTACCTAAACAAACGGCGAATAAATTGGATTACGATATAGAAAGAGGAAAAAAATCATATTGCGGAAAAATGAATGTAGGGGCTGTAAGCGTCAAAAGCAGTGAAAACGCGATATACGCTAGTTGAACTAATCTGCAGTGCTGCGGCCTGAGCAGCAGTGTGGCCAGGTCGGCCAGTGAGGGTCGGTGGTGCAGCACCTGATGCTCCCTGGCCCATGGTAACTATATACAACTAAAATCGTCTGCTCCTTGAAGTAATGACTACTTTACCTAAACAAACGGCGAATAAATTGGATTACCATATAGAAACAGGAAAAATATCATATTGCGGAACAATGAATGTAGGGGCTGTAAGCGTCAAAAGCAGTGAAAACGCGATATACGCTAGTTGAACTAATCTGTAGTGTTGCGGCCTGAGCAGCAGTGAGGCCAGGGCGGCTAGTGCGGGTCGGTGGTGTAGCACCTGATGCTCCCTGGCCCATGGTAACTATATACAACCAAAATCGACTGCTCCTTGAAGTTATGACTATTTTACCTAAACAAACGGCGAATAAATTGGATTACCATATAGAAACAGGAAAAATATAATATTGCGGAAAAATGAATGTAGGGGCTGTAAGCGTCAAAAGCAGTGAAAACGCGATATACGGTAGTTGAACTAATCTGTAGTGCTGTGGCCTTAGCAGCAGTGTGGCCAGGTCGGCCAGTGCGGGTCGGTGGTGCAGCACCTGATGCTCCCTGGCGCATGGTAACTATATACAACCAAAATCGTCTGTTCCTGAAGTTGTGACTACTTTACCTAAACAAACGTCGAATAAATTGGATTACCATATAGAAACAGGAAAAATATCATATTGCGGAAAAATGAATGAAGGGGCTGTAAGCGTCAAAAGCAGTGGAAACGCGATATACGCTAGTTGAACTAATATGTAGTGCTGCGGCCTGAGCAGCAGTGTGGCCAGGTCGGCCAGTGCGGGTCGGTGGTGCAGCAACTGATGCTCCCTGGCCCATGGTAACTATATACAACCAAAATCGTCTGCTCCTAAACAAACGGCGAATAAATTGGATTACCATATAGAAACAGGAAAAATATCATATTGCTGAAAAATTTATGTAGGGGCTGTAAGCGTCAAAAGCAGTGAAAACGCGATATACGCTAGTTGAACTAATCTGTAGTGTTGCGACCTGAGCAGCAGTGTGGCCAGGTCAACCAGTGCGGGTCGGTGGTGCAGCACCTGATGCTCCCTGGCCCATGGTAACTATATACAACCAAAATCGTCTGCTCCTTGAAGTTATGACTGCTTTACCTAAACAAACGGCGAGTAATTGGATTACCATATAGAAACAGGAAAAATATCATATTGCGGAAAAATGAATGTAGGGGCTGTAACCGTCAAAAGTAGTGAAAACGCGATATACGCTAATTGAACTAATCTGTAGTGTTGCGGCCTGAGCAGCAGTGTGGCCAGGTCGATCAGTGCGGGTCGGTGGTGCAGCACCTGATGCTCCCTGGCCCATGGTAACTATATACAACCAAAATCATTTGCTCCTTGAAATTATGACTACTTTACCTAAACAAACGGCGAATAAATTGGATTACCGTATAGAAACAGGAAAAAAATCATATTGCAGAAAAATGAATGTAGGGGCTGTAAGCGTCAAAAGCAGTGAAAACACGATATACGCTAGTTGAACTAATCTGTAGTGTTGCGACCTGAGCAGCAGTGTGGCCAGGTCAACCGTTGCGGGTCGGTGGTGCAGCACCTGATGCTCCCTGGCCCATGGTAACTATATACAAACATAATCGTCTGTTCCTGAAGTGATGAATACTTTACCTAAACAAACGGCGAAAAAATTGGATTACCATATAGAAACAGGAAAAATATCATATTGCGGAAAAATGAATGTAGGGGCTGTAAGCGTCAAAAGCAGTGAAAACACGATATACGCTAGTTGAACTAATCTGTAGTGCTGCGACCTGGGCAGCAGTGTGGCCATGTCAACCAGTGCGGGTCGGTGGTGCAGCACCTGATGCTCCCTGGCCCATGGTAACTATATACAACCAATATCGTCTGCTCCTTGATGTTATGACTACTTTACCTAAACAAACGGCGAATAAATTGGATTACCATATAGAAACAGGAAAAATATCATATTGCGGAAAAATGAATGTAGGGGCTGTAACCGTCAAAAGTAGTGAAAACGAGATATACGCTAATTGAACTAATCTGTAGTGTTGCGGCCTGAGCAGCAGTGTGGCCAGGTCAACCAGTGCGGGTCGGTGGTGCAGCACCTGATGCTCCCTGGCCCATGGTAACTATATACAAACATAATCGTCTGTTCCTGAAGTGATGAATACTTTACCTAAACAAACGGCGAAAAAATTGGATTACCATATAGAAGCAGGAAAAATATCATATTGCGGAAAAATGAATGTAGGGGCTGTAAGCGTCAAAACAGTGAAAACGCGATATACGCTAGTTGAACTAATCTGCAGTGCTGCGGCCTGAGCAGCAGTGTGGCCAGGTCGGCCAGTGAGGGTCGGTGGTGCAGCACCTGATGCTCCCTGGCCCATGGTAACTATATACAACTAAAATCGTCTGCCCCTTGAAGTAATGACTACTTTACCTAAACAAACGGCGAATAAATTGGATTACCATATAGAAACAGGAAAAATATCATATTGCGGAAAAATGAATGTAGGGGCTGTAAGCGTCAAAAGCAGTGAAAACGCGATATACGCTAGTTGAACTAATCTGTAGTGTTGCGGCCTGAGCAGCAGTGAGGCCAGGGCGGCTAGTGCGGGTCGGTGGTGTAGCACCTGATGCTCCCTGGCCCATGGTAACTATATACAACCAAAATCGACTGCTCCTTGAAGTTATGACTATTTTACCTAAACAAACGGCGAATAAATTGGATTACCATATAGAAACAGGAAAAATATAATATTGCGGAAAAATGAATGTAGGGGCTGTAAGCGTCAAAAGCAGTGAAAACGCGATATACGGTAGTTGAACTAATCTGTAGTGCTGTGGCCTTAGCAGCAGTGTGGCCAGGTCGGCCTGTGCGGGTCGGTGGTGCAGCACCTGATGCTCCCTGGCGCATGGTAACTATATACAACCAAAATCGTCTGTTCCTGAAGTTGTGACTACTTTACCTAAACAAACGTCGAATAAATTGGATTACCATATAGAAACAGGAAAAATATCATATTGCGGAAAAATGAATGAAGGGGCTGTAAGCGTCAAAAGCAGTGGAAACGCGATATACGCTAGTTGAACTAATATGTAGTGCTGCGGCCTGAGCAGCAGTGTGGCCAGGTCGGCCAGTGCGGGTCGGTGGTGCAGCAACTGATGCTCCCTGGCCCATGGTAACTATATACAACCAAAATCGTCTGCTCCTAAACAAACGGCGAATAAATTGGATTACCATATAGAAACAGGAAAAATATCATATTGCTGAAAAATTTATGTAGGGGCTGTAAGCGTCAAAAGCAGTGAAAACGCGATATACGCTAGTTGAACTAATCTGTAGTGTTGCGACCTGAGCAGCAGTGTGGCCAGGTCAACCAGTGCGGGTCGGTGGTGCAGCACCTGATGCTCCCTGGCCCATGGTAACTATATACAACCAAAATCGTCTGCTCCTTGAAGTTATGACTACTTTACCTAAACAAACGGCGAATAAATTGGATTACCATATAGAAACAGGAAAAATATCATATTGCGGAAAAATGAATGTAGGGGCTGTAACCGGCAAAAGTAGTGAAAACGCGATATACGCTAATTGAACTAATCTGTAGTGTTGCGGCCTGAGCAGCAGTGTGGCCAGGTTGATCAGTGCGGGTCGGTGGTGCAGCACCTGATGCTCCCTGGCCCATGGTAACTATATACAAACATAATCGTCTGTTCCTGAAGTGATGACTACTTTACCTAAACAAACGGCGAAAAAATTGGATTACCATATAGAAACAGGAAAAATATCATATTGCGGAAAAATGAATGTAGGGGCTGTAAGCGTCAAAAGTAGTGAAAACGCGATATACGCTAGTTGAACTAATCTGTAGTGTTGCGACCTGAGCAGCAGTGTGGCCAGGTCGGCCAGTGCGGGTCAGTGGTGCAGCACCTGATGCTCCCTGGCCCATGGTAACTATATACAACCAAAATCGACTGCTCCTTGAAGTTATGATTACTTTACCTAAACAAACGGCGAATAAATTGGATTACCATATAGAAACAGGAAAAATATCATATTGCGGAAAAATGAATGTAGGGGCTGTAAGCGTCAAAAGCAGTGAAAACACGATATACGCTAGTTGAACTAATCTGTAGTGTTGCGACCTGAGCAGCAGTGTGGCCAGGTCAACCAGTGCGGGTCGGTGGTGCAGCACCTGATGCTCCCTGGCCCATGGTAACTATATACAACCAAAATCGTCTGCTCCTTGAAGTTATGACTGCTTTACCTAAACAAACGGCGAGTAATTGGATTACCATATAGAAACAGGAAAAATATCATATTGCGGAAAAATGAATGTAGGGGCTGTAACCGTCAAAAGTAGTGAAAACGCGATATACGCTAATTGAACTAATCTGTAGTGTTGCGGCCTGAGCAGCAGTGTGGCCAGGTCGATCAGTGCGGGTCGGTGGTGCAGCACCTGATGCTCCCTGGCCCATGGTAACTATATACAACCAAAATCATTTGCTCCTTGAAATTATGACTACTTTACCTAAACAAACGGCGAATAAATTGGATTACCGTATAGAAACAGGAAAAAAATCATATTGCAGAAAAATGAATGTAGGGGCTGTAAGCGTCAAAAGCAGTGAAAACACGATATACGCTAGTTGAACTAATCTGTAGTGTTGCGACCTGAGCAGCAGTGTGGCCAGGTCAACCAGTGCGGGTCGGTGGTGCAGCACCTGATGCTCCCTGGCCCATGGTAACTATATACAAACATAATCGTCTGTTCCTGAAGTGATGAATACTTTACCTAAACAAACGGCGAAAAAATTGGATTACCATATAGAAACAGGAAAAATATCATATTGCGGAAAAATGAATGTAGGGGCTGTAAGCGTCAAAAGCAGTGAAAACACGATATACGCTAGTTGAACTAATCTGTAGTGCTGCGACCTGGGCAGCAGTGTGGCCAGGTCAACCAGTGCGGGTCGGTGGTGCAGCACCTGATGCTCCCTGGCCCATGGTAACTATATACAACCAATATCGTCTGCTCCTTGATGTTATGACTACTTTACCTAAACAAACGGCGAATAAATTGGATTACCATATAGAAACAGGAAAAATATCATATTGCGGAAAAATGAATGTAGGGGCTGTAACCGTCAAAAGTAGTGAAAACGAGATATACGCTAATTGAACTAATCTGTAGTGATGCGGCCTGAGCAGCAGTGTGGCCAGGTCAACCAGTGCGGGTCGGTGGTGCAGCACCTGATGCTCCCTGGCCCATGGTAACTATATACAAACATAATCGTCTGTTCCTGAAGTGATGAATACTTTACCTAAACAAACGGCGAAAAAATTGGATTACCATATAGAAGCAGGAAAAATATCATATTGCGGAAAAATGAATGTAGGGGCTGTAAGCGTCAAAACAGTGAAAACGCGATATACGCTAGTTGAACTAATCTGTAGTGTTGCGACCTGAGCAGCAGTGTGGCTAGGTCGGCCAGTGCGGGTCAGTGGTGCAGCACCTGATGCTCCCTGGCCCATGGTAACTATATACAATCAAAATCGTCTGCTCCTTGAAGTTATGACTACTTTACCTAAACAAACGGCGAATCAATTGGATTACCATATAGAAACAGGAAAAATATCATATTGCGGAAAAATGAATGTAGGGGCTGTAAGCCTCTAAAGCAGTGAACACGCGATATACGCTAGTTGAACTAATCTTTAGTGTTGCGGCCTGAGCGGCGGTGTGGCCAGGTGGGCCAGTGCGGGTCGGTGGTGCAGCACCTGATGCTCCCTGGCCCATGGCAACTATATACAACCAAAATCAATTGCTCCTTGAAGTTATGACTACTTTACCTAAACAAACGGCGAATAAATTGAATTAATATATAGAAACAGGAAAAATATCATATTGCGGAAAAACGAATGTAGGTGCTTTAACGTCAAAAACAGTGAAAACGCGATATACGCTAGTTGAACTAATCTATAGTGTTGCGGCATGAGCGGCAGTGTGGCCAGGTCGGCCAGTGCGGGTCGGTGGTGCAGCACCTGATGCTCCCTGGCCCACGGTACCTATATACAACCACAATCGTCTGCTCCTTGAAGTTATGACTACTTTACCTAACCAAACGGCGAATAAATTGGATTACCATATAGAAACAGGAAAAATATCAAATTGCGGAAAAATGAATGTAGGGGCTGTAAGCGTCAAAAGCAGTGAAAACGCGATATACACTAGTTGAAATAATCTGTAGTGTTGCGGCCTCAGCAGCAGTGTGGCCAGGGCGGGCAGTGCGGGTCGGTGGTGCAGCACCTGATGCTCCTTGGCCCATGGTAACTATATAGAAACAAAATCGTCTGTTCCTGAATTTATGACTACTTTACCTAAACAAACGGCAAATAAATTGGATTACCATATAGAAACAGGAAAAATATCATATTGCGGAAAAAAGAATGTAGGGGCTGTATGCGTCAAAAGTAGTGAAAACGCGATATACGCTAGTTGAACTAATCTGTAGTGTTGCGACCTGAGCAGAAGTGTGGCCAATTCGGCCAGTGCGGGTCAGTGGTGCAGCACCTGATGCTCCCTGGCCCATGGTAACTATATACAACCAAAATCGACTGCTCCTTGAAGTTATGACTACTTTACCTAAACAAACGGCGAATAAATAGGATTACCATATAGAAACAGGAAAAATATCATATTGCGGAAAAATGAATGTAGGGGCTGTAAGCGTCAAAAGCAGTGAAATGCGATATACGCTAGTTGAACTAATCTGTAGTGTTGCGACCTGAGCAGCAGTGTGGCCAGGTCAACCAGTGCGGGTTGGTGGTTCAGCACTTGATGCTCCCTGGTCCATGGTATCTATATACATCAATATCGTCTGCTCCTTGAAGTTATGACTACTTTACCCAAACAAACGGCGAATAAATTGAATTACCATACAGAAACAGGAAAAATATCATAGTGCGGGAAAATGAATGTAGGGGCTGTAAGCGTCAAAAGCAGTGAAAACGCGATATACGCTAGTTGAACTAATCTGTAGTGTTGCGGCCTGAGCAGCAGTGTGGCCAGGTCGGCCAGTGCGGGTCGGTGGTGCAGCACCTGATGCTCCCTGGCCCATGGTAACTGTATACAAACAAAATCGTCTGCTCCTTGAAGTTATGACTACTTTACCTAAACAAACTGCGAATAAATTAGATTACCATATAGAAACAGGAAAAATATCATATTGCGGAACAAAGGATGTAGGGGCTCTAAGCGTCAAAGGCAGTGAAATCGCGATATACGCTTGTTGAACTAATCTGTAGTGTTGCGGCCTGAGCAGCAATGTGGCCAGGGCGGCCAGTGCGGGTCGGTGGTGTAGCACCTGATGCTCCCTGGCCCATGGTAACTATATACATCCAAAATCGTCTGCTCCTAAACAAACGGCGAATAAATTGGATTACCATACAGAAACAGGAAAAATATCATAGTGCGGGAAAATGAATGTAGGGGCTGTAAGCGTCAAAAGCAGTAAAAACGAGATATACGCTAGTTGAACTAATCTGTAGTGTTGCGACCTGAGCAGCAGTGTGGCCAGGTCAACCAGTGCGGGTTGGTGGTTCAGCACCTGATGCTCCCTGGTCCATGGTATCTATATACATCAATATCGTCTGCTCCTTGAAGTTATGACTACTTTACCCAAACAAACGGCGAATAAATTGAATTACCATACAGAAACAGGAAAAATATCATAGTGCGGGAAAATGAATGTAGGGGCTGTAAGCGTCAAAAGCAGTGAAAACGCGATATACGCTAGTTGAACTAATCTGTAGTGTTGCGGCCTGAGCAGCAGTGTGGCCAGGTCGGCCAGTGCGGGTCGGTGGTGCAGCACCTGATGCTCCCTGGCCCATGGTAACTGTATACAAACAAAATCGTCTGCTCCTTGAAGTTATGACTACTTTACCTAAACAAACTGCGAATAAATTAGATTACCATATAGAAACAGGAAAAATATCATATTGCGGAACAAAGGATGTAGGGGCTCTAAGCGTCAAAGGCAGTGAAATCGCGATATACGCTTGTTGAACTAATCTGTATTGTTGCGGCCTGAGCAGCAATGTGGCCAGGGCGGCCAGTGCGGGTCGGTGGTGTAGCACCTGATGCTCCCTGGCCCATGGTAACTATATACAACCAAAACCGTCTGCTCCTTGATGTTATGACTACTTTACCTAAACAAACGGCGAATAAATTGGATTAATATATAGAAACAGGAAAAATATCATATTGCGGAAAAACGAATGTAGGGGCTGTAAGCGTCAAAAACAGTGAAAACGCGATATACGCTAGTTGAACTAATCTGTAGTGCTTCGGCAGTAGCAGCAGTGTGGCCAGGTCGGCCAGTGCGGGTCGGTGGTGCAGCACCTGATGCTCCCTGGCCCATGGTACCTATATACAACCACAATCGTCTGCTCCTTGAAGTTATGACTACTTTACCTAAACAAACGGCGAATAAATTGGATTACCATATAGAAACAGGAAAAATATCATATTGCGGAATAATTTATGTAGGGGCTGTAAGCGTCAAAAGCAGTAAAAACGAGACATTGTTGTTGTTGTTGTTGTTGTTGTTGTTGTTTAGAGGGGACTAGACTGCACGGTCATCAGTCCCCTGTTGCAAGCAAAGTCAATGCGGCGTATAGCAAGATGAAAAAACGATCATTGAATTACAAAAAATAGAAAGCACAATGGGTACACAATGACAAGGTGGATTGAGGTCACGACACGCAATGAAGAAAACTCAAAGAGTAAAGAAAATAATTGGACTAAAAGAAAAATAATTGGACTAAAAAGTTACAGCAGTATGTTGTGGCTGGCTGATCGCGAGGATAATAAAGGATGAGCCAGCCACTCTGCACATTCTAAAACATACGAATAAAAGCAGGGTAGACAACACAAAATAAGAAGGGTAAAATGTTGTGAGAGATGGGTGCCTGAGGGTTCAGGCTAAGGAACCCACCGTTATATCAAATGGTAAAACCCAGCTGCACGGATAAAACGTAAAACACGATCAGCTGTAACAGCGTCGTCACCCAGAATAAAAGGAAGCGCAGCTGGCAAGTCAAAGGACTGTCGTAAGTCAGCTAAAAGGGGACAGTCCACCAGGATGTGGACCACTGTCAATAAAGTGCCACAGCGACACTGTGGAGGATCCTCCCGTCGAAGTAGATGGCCATGTGTCATCCACGTATGACCAATACGCAGACGACAAAGGACGCCTGACTCCTTCCGAGAGGCCCTCAGGGAGGACTTCCACGGAGCTGTAGAACGCTTCACTGCAAGGAGCTTATTTGGGGCAGGTGAGTCAACCCACTCAGTGTTCCAAAGCCCAAGCACCTTCTGGTGGAACTCTAATCGGAGGTCCCTCTCTTGAACGCCAATTTCTAAGAGGCTGGAAGTAATAGCCTGTTTAGCCAGTCGATCTACGCGTTCGGTCCCCGGAATTCCAACGTGTCCAGGGGTCCAAACGAAGGCCACAGTGCGGCCAGACTGGACGAGAAGGTTAATAGAGTCCTGGATGGACCGCACCAGGGGGTGTTTTGGAAAGCACTGGTCAAGAGTTTGCAACCCGCCCAGGGAGTCGCTGCAGATAACATAAGACTCCCCGGGACAGGCTATAAGGTGCTCAAGTGCTCGACAAATAGCGATCAGCTCTGCAGTGAATATACTGCTCCCACAGGGTAAGGCGTGTTGTTCTATGTCCTCATTATGGGTGTAGGCATACCCACAACGGCCATCCACGAGAGACCCGTCTGTGTATACAACGTCGGCGCCGTGGAAAGAACTCAGTATCGCCTAAAATTGGCGGCGAAGAGTCAACGGTGCAACAGAGGCTTTACACTCGCGGGACAAGTCTAACCGAAGCTGCGGACGTGGTACAGACCAAGGAGGAGCACGGGAAGAGTAGTGAAAAACGGGAGGAATAGGAAGGGATTGAAGAGAGGAGAGAAGGGATCGAACACGGACCGAAATCGGGAGACCCGACCGTGGCCGCCGTCGTGGAAAAGGGAGGTCAACATCCGGAAAGAGAAGCCTGTAATTGGGATGGTGGGGTAAGGCGTGTACATGGGCAGCATAAGAAGCTAGTAAGCGCTGCCGGCGGAAACGCAGGGGTGGAACCCCTACTTCGGCTAGCAGACTTGTCACCGGGCTCGTGCGAAAGGCCCCTGTCGCCAAAGGGACACCACTATGGAGGACCGGGTCCAATACCTGCAGTGCTGATGGCGCTGCAGAGTCATACACAATACTCCCGTAGTCCAGGCGCGATTGTATGAGGGCCTTGTATAGCTGGAGAAGAGTTGGGCGTGATGCTCCCCAAGCCATGTGGCCAAGACAGCGGAGGATATTCAGATGTTTCCAGCATTTCTGTCGCAGCTGACGGAGGTGCGGCTGCCAAGTCAGCCGGGCATCAAAAACCATACCGAGGAAGCGGTGCGTTTCTTCAACACGAAGACGTTCATTACCTAGGTACAGCTCTGGATCGAGGTGAAGTGCCCGACGACGACAGAAGTGCATTACTCGGGTCTTAGAACCCGAGAAGTGGAAACCGTGGGCTGAGGCCCATGACTCTGCCTTTCTAATGGCTCCCTGCAGCCGCCGTTCAGCGACACCGATTGTGGCGGAGCTGAAATAAAGGCAAAAATCATCCGCAAATAGGGAGGAGGAAACCGATGACCCAACCGCTGCTGCTAGACCATTGATGGCAATCAGGAAGAGGGGAACACTGAGAACAGATCCCTGTGGGACACCATTCTCCTGGATATGAGGAGAGCTGAGACAGGTGCCTACACGAACTTGGAAATAGCGGGTCGATAAAAAGTTCCGTATAAAAATTGGAAGGGAGCCCCTCAGACCCCAACCATGCAGTGTAGCCAGAATATGATGGCGCCAGGTTGTATCGTAAGCCTTACGGAGATCGAAGAAGACTGCAATAAGATGTTCGCGCCTGGTGAAGGCAGTGCGAATAGCCGATTCCAGCGAGACAAGGTTGTCAATGGCGGAACGGCCTTGACGGAATCCCCCTTGTTGTGGAGCAAGAAGTTCGCGGTCTTCAAGGAGCCACATCAGCCGCCGACTCACCATTCGCTCGAGTAGCTTGCAGAGCACGTTGGTAAGGCTGATTGGGCGATAACTGTCAGCCACCAATGGATCTGCTCCAGGTTTCAACACCGGGATCACGGCGCTTTCCTGCCACTGCGATGGGAAAACCCCATCTGCCCAGATACGGTTGAACAGGGAGAGAAGGTGATGGTGAAACCCAGCTGAAAGGTGACGGAGGAATTGACTGTGTATTCGATCTGGTCCCGGAGATGTATCGGGGCACGCAGCCAGAGCGGTTTGAAGCTCCCACTCGCTAAACGGAGCGTTGTAAAGTTCCTGGCGGCGTGTGCAGAATGACAACTGCTGCCGCTCGACCCTCTCTTTGAAGGTGCGGAAGTCTGCACTGTACGTTTCAGTTGCAGAGCAACGGGCATAGTGATCTGCCATGCACTCAGCTATGGCTTGTGGGTCAGTGCAGAGAGCACCCTGAATGGTGAGCGATGGGATTCCAGGCGGTGGGCGATACCCGAAGAGGCGCCGTACTTGGGTCCAGACCCGAGAAGGGGAGGCGCGAGAGCCGATGGAGGCTACAAACCTCTCCCAGGAATCCTTCTTACTCTGCAGAATCAGTTGCCGAGCCCGTGCACGGAGACGTTTAAAGGCGATGAGGTTCTCTAGAGAAGGGTGTCGCCGGTGTCGCTGGAGCGCACGCCGACGTTCCCGAATGGCCTCAGCGATCTCCTGTGTCCACCAAGGGACCGACTTACGTCTAAGTGACGCGGATGCGGTTGGAACAGTTTTCTCGGCGGCGGAAACTATGGCCTTTGTGACTTGCTGGACAGCCACTTCAATGTCAGCCGAAAGTGGAGTCGTAACCACTGCAGCTGAGGCATATGCCGGCCAGTCAGCCCTATGAAGCGACCAATGAGGCAGCCGGTTTGCGACTTGAGTCTCTGGGAGCGACAGAAAGATGGGAAAATGGTCGCTGCCACAGAGATCATCATGCACAGTCCAATTCAGATGAGGGAGAAGACTCGGGCTACAAATGGACAGGTCGATGGCCGAGTATGTGCCATGAGCTACGCTGAAGAGCGTCGGAGCACCCGTGTTCAGAAGGCAAAGGTTCTGCTGTGTCAGGAGCATCTCCACATCCCTACCACGCGCCGAAGTCTGCAGCCCACCCCACATTGGGTGGTGGGCATTAAAATCCCCCAAAAGGAGAAACGGTGGGGGAAGTTGAGAGATCAAGGCATCAAGGTCAGCACGACAAACAATCTCATCTGGCGGTAGGTAGAGGGAACAGATCGTTAGTTCCTGCCTTGCTCTGATCCTAACAGCCACTGCCTCGATATTCGTGGTGAGGGGCACAGCTGTACTGGGGACAGTGGCAAGGACATAGAGGCACACACCTCCAGAGACCCTGTCACAGAAAGGACGATTTTTAAAAAAGCCCCGGTAGCCACGTAGGGCAGGGGTCTTATGGGCAGGAAACCACGTTTCCTGTAACGCTATGCAGAGCAAAGGGAGTTGGCACATTAGCTGTTGCAGTTCAGCCAGGTGGTGGAAAAAACCGCCGCAATTCCACTGGAGAATTTGATGGTGCATGACTTTAAAGGCCATGATGCGAAGTATAAATAACCCTATTGCATGGGTTCATCTGCTGCCGCCGATTTGGAACATTCAGAATCCAGGATCATGCGTTCTGGAGAGGCAGTAAGTGCAAGATCCTCACGTGATGCGAGGATCTGTACCTCATCGTCCGATGCAGAAGATGAGGTGGCAGGTGGCTGTAGAGCCACCGAAGACTCTTTGGTCTTCTTTTTCCGTCCCTCTCGCTGGCCCTTAGGTTTGCAGGGCCGGGAGGGCTTCTCTATAGTGGCGTCAGTGGTGGAGGAAGAGCGGGAAGCCCTTCTACCAATAGGTTTGGGATCCTTCCGCCTGTGGCTGGGATCCGCTGGATCACTAAGAGAAGCCTCAGAAGGGAGTGCCCCAAGGGACCCCTTCCGAGAGAGGGGAGCCGGAGGAGGCTGCTCCTTCTCCGGCTGGGAGGTGGGGACTGGTGTCCCCGATGTTAGTGGTGGAGTGGCCCCCTCAGGTGGTAGTGGGGGGGGGCAGTGAGAGGAGTGCCCCCGACCTTGACGGGGGCAGATGAGCTTTGATGGCCCTTTGGGCCCACAGATGGTTGCTGCAAGGTAGAGAAACGAAGAGGTGGTGATGATGCAACAGCAGCAAAAGACGTTGTCAGAGAAACCGGGTGAAGCCGTTCATATTTTTTACGCGCCTCGGTATGTGTCAGTCGATCCAGGGTCTTTATTTCCATTATCTTCCGCTCTTTGCGGAGCACAGTACAGTCTGGAGAACAGGGTGGATGTTGCTGCCCACAGTTTACACAAATAGGTGGAGGAGTACACGGAGCGTCCGGGTGTGATGGACGCCCGCATTCCCTACATGTGGGGCTGGAATTACACCTGGAGGACATATGTCCGAATTTCCAGCATTTAAAGCAGCGCATAGGGGGAGGAATATAAGGCTTTACATCACACCGGTAGACCATAACCTTGACCTTTTCGGGCAATGTATCGCCGTCAAAGGCCAAGATGAAAGCACCGGTGGCTACCCTATTATCCTTCGAACCCCTATGCACGCGCCGGACGAAGTGGACACCCCGTCGCTCTAGGTTGGCGCGTAGCTCGTCATCCGACTGTAATAGAAGGTCTCTATGGTAGATATGTCCCTGGATCATGTTCAGCGATTTGTGGGGTGTTATACTGACCGGAACGTCATCCAGCTTATCGCAAGCAAGTAATGCTTTCGATTGGGCGGATGACGCTGTTTCGATCAGTACCGAACCGCTCATCATTTTCGACATACCCGAGACTTCACCAAACTTATCTTCAAGGTGTTCAACGAAGAAAACTGGTTTCGTTGACATGAAGGTTTCCCCATCCGTTCTGCTGCAAACGAGATACTTCGGAGAGTAAGACTCATCCCTATCTTTAGCCCGCCGTTCCTCCCAAGGGGTGGCCAGGGAAGGGAACGTTCGGGGATCATACGTCGCTGCATTATAAGCAACTCTTCCTCTCTTAGAGACGGCGTTTTTGCGACCGCCCACGCTATTTATTGCTCGTTTCATGTCTGTCCCACGAGCAGCTAGGGAACTAAAGGTCCACCCAGGCAGAGCCCCGCTTGCCTGGGTAAGCCTTGTACAACTGAGGTGCGGCAGGTTCCTCAGAGGTTGCTCGCTAGCGGCTGTTCAACCTCAACAGCCATGCATCTCCTCGGCACGTAGCACACCTTGAGATTGAGGGGTTTTTATAGAGGTTTGTAACGTCCTCGCGACCCGGGCGATTAAGCCAAGATCCCCGGGCTCTGAAACGTACAACGTTCCACCGTCGCGCCGAACGATGGTCGTTGAAGCACGCACAGAGCTTACGGTGTAGCGGACTGTTGGCGCGACACAGCCCACAGCTCAGGACCCCGGGTTCAACAAGCCCGTACTCAGCAAATTAATGCTGAGCCCCTGAGGGGAGGGGCCAATGCGGGTCGGTGGTGCAGCACCTGATGCTCCCTGGCCCATGGTAACTATATACAACCAAAATCATCTGCTCCTTGAAATTATGACTACTTTATTTAAACAAACGGCGAATAAATTGGATTACCATATAGAAACAGCAAAATAAAACAGTTTTCCAAAAAAATTAATTTAGGGGCTGTAAGCGTAAAAAGCAGTGTAAACGCGATATACGCTAGTTGAACTAATCTGTAGTGCTGCGGCCTGAGCAGCAGTGTGGCCAGGGTGGCCAGTGCGGGTCGGTGGTGCAGCACCTGATGCTCCCTGGCCCATGGTAACTATATACAACCGAAATCATCTGCTCCTTGAAATTATGACTACCTTACCTAAACAAACGGCGAATAAATTGGATTACCATATAGACACAGGAAAAATATCATATTGCGAAAAAATGAATGTAGGGGCTGTAAGCGTCAAAAGCAGTGAAAACGCGATATACGGTAGTTGAACTAATCTGTGGTGTTGCGACCTGAGCAGCAGTGTGGCCAGGTCAACCAGTGCGGGTTGTTGGTGCAGCACCTGATGCTCCCTGGAACATGGTAATTATATACAACCAAAATCATTTGCTCCTTGAAATTATGACTAGTTTACTTAAACAAACGGCGAATAAATTGGATTACCATATAGAAACAGCAAAATAAAACATCTTGCCAAAATAAATAATTTAGGGGCTGTAAGCGTCAAAAGCAGTGAAAACGCGATATACGCTAGTTGAACTAATCTGTAGTGTTGCGACCTGAGCAGCAGTGTGGCCAGGGTGGCCAGTGCGGGTCAGGGTGCAGCACCTGAAGCTCCCTGGCCCATGGTAAGTATATACAACCAAAATCATTTGCCCCTTGAAATTATGACTAGTTTACTTAAACAAACGGCGAATAAATTGGATTACCATATAGAAAGAGCCAAATAAAACATTTTGCCAAAAAATGAAATTAGGGGCTGTAAGCGTCAAAAGCAGTGAGAACGCGATATACGCTAGTTGAACTAATCTGTAGTGCTGCGGCCTGAGAAGCAGTGTGGCCAGGGCGGCCAGTGCGGTTCGGTGGTGCAGCACCTGATGCTCCCTG
The DNA here is from genome assembly GCA_026315105.1 of Locusta migratoria. Lineage (NCBI taxonomy): Eukaryota > Metazoa > Arthropoda > Insecta > Orthoptera > Acrididae > Locusta > Locusta migratoria. The sequence continues at coordinate 123,911 of JAOYRU010000315.1, forward strand.
GCCCATGGTAACTATATACAACCGAAATCATCTGCTCCTTGAAATTATGACTACTTTACCTAAACAAACGGCGAATAAATTGGATTACCATATAGAAACAGGAAAAATATCATATTGCGGAAAAATGAATGTAGGGGCTGTAAGCGTCAAAAGCAGTGAAAACGCGATATACGCTAGTTGAACTAATCTGTAGTGTTGCGACCTGAGCAGCAGTGTGGTCAGGGTGGCCAGTGCGGGTCGTTGGTGCAGCACCTGATGCTCCCTGGCCCATGGTAACTATATACAACCAAAATCGTATTCTCCTTGATGTTATGACTACTTTACCTAAACAAACGGCGAATAAATTGGATTACCATATAGAAACAGGAAAAATATCATATTGCGGAAAAATGAATGTAGGGGCTGTAAGCGTCAAAAGCAGTGGAAACGCGATATACGCTAGTTGAACTACTATGTAGTGCTGCGGCCTGAGCAGCAGTGTGGCCAGGTCGGCCAGTGCGGGTCGGTGGTGCAGCACCTGATGCTCCCTGGCCCATGGTAACTATATACATCCAAAATCGTCTGCTTCTAAACAAACGGCGAATAAATTGGATTACCATATAGAAACAGGAAAAATATCATATTGCGGAATAATTTATGTAGGGGCTGTAAGCGTCAAAAGCAGTGAAAACGCGATATACGCTAGTTGAACTAATCTGTAGTGTTGCGACCTGAGCATCAGTGTGGCCAGGTCAACCAGTGCGGGTTGGTGGTGCAGCACCTGATGCTCCCTGGTCCATGGTATCTATATACATAAAAATCGTCTGCTCCTTGAAGTTATGACTACTTTACCCAAACAAACGGCGAATAAATTGAATTACCATATAGAAACAGGAAAAATATCATATTGCGGAAAAATGAATGTAGGGGCTGTAAGCGTCAAAAGCAGTGAAAACGCGATATACGCTAGTTGAACTAATCTGTAGTGTTGCGGCCTGAGCGGCAGTGTGGCCAGGTCGGCCAGTGCGGGTCGGTGGTGCAGCACCTGGTGCTCCCAGGCCCATGGTAACTATATACAACCAAAATCGTCTGCTCCTTGAACTTATGACTACTTTACGTAAACAAACGGCGAAAAATTGGATTACCATATAGAAACAGGAAAAATATCATATTGCGGAAAAATAAATGTAGGGGCTGCAAGCGTCAAAAGCAGTGAAAACGCGATATACGCTAGTTGAACTAATCTGTAGTGTTGCGACCTGAGCAGCAGTGTGGCCAGGTCGGCCAGAGCGGGTCGGTGGTGCAGCACCTGATGCTCCCTGGCCCATGGTAACTATATACAACCAAAATCATTTGCTCCTTGATATTATGATTACTGTACCTAAACAAACGGCGTATAAATTAGATTACCATATAGAAACAGGAAAAATATCATATTGCGGAACTATGAATGTAGGGGCTGTAAGCGTCAAAAGCAGTGAAATCGCGATATACGCTAGTTGAACTAATCTGTAGTGTTGCGGCCTGAGCAGCAATGTGGCCAGGGCGGCCAGTGCGGGTCGGTGGTGTAGCACCTGATGCTCCCTGGCTATATACAACCAAAATCGTCTGCTCCTTGATGTTATGACTAATTTACCTAAACAAACGGCGAATAAATTGGATTACCATATAGAAACAGCAAAATAAAATATTTTGCCAAAAAAAGGAATTTAGGGGCTGTAAGCGTCAAAAGCAGTGTAAACGCGATATACGCTAGTTGAACTAATCTGTAGTGCTGCGGCCTGAGCAGCAGTGTGGCCAGGGTGGCCAGTGCGGGTCGGTGGTGCAGCACCTGATGCTCCCTGGCCCATGGTAACTTTATACAACCGAAATCATCTGCTCCTTGAAATTATGACTACCTTACCTAAACAAACGGCGAATAAATTGGATTACCATATTGACAAAGGAAAAATATCATATTGCGTAAAAATAAATGTAGGGGCTGTAAGCGTCAAAAGCAGTGAAAACGCGATATACACTAGTTGAACTAATCTGTAGTGTTGCGACCTGAGCAGCAGTGTGGCCAGGGTGGCCAGTGCGGGTCGTTGGTGCAGCACCTGATGCTCCCTGGCCAATGGTAATTATATACAACCAAAATCATTTGCTCCTTGAAATTATGACTAGTTTACTTAAACAAACGGCGAATAAATTGGATTACCATATAGAAACAGCAAAATAAAACATCTTGCCAAAATAAATAATTTAGGGGCTGTAAGCGTCAAAAGCAGTGAAAACGCGATATACGCTAGTTGAACTAATCTGTAGTGCTGCGGCCTGAGCAGCAGTGTGGTCAGGGTGGCCAGTTGCGGGTCGGTGGTGCAGCACCTGATGCTCCCTGGCCCATGGTAACTATATACAACCGAAATCATCTGCTCCTTGAAATTATGACTACTTTACCTAAACAAAGGACGAATAAATTGGATTACCATATAAAAAACAGGAAAAATATCATTTTGCGCAAAAATGAATGTAGGGGCTGTAAGCGTCAAAAGCAGTGAAAACGCGATATACGCTAGTTGAACTAATCTGTAGTGTTGGGACCTGAGCAGCAGTGTGGCCAGTGCGGGTCGGTGATGCAGCACCTGATGCTCCCAGGCCCATGGTAACTATGTACAACCAAAATCATTTGCTATTTGAAATTATGACTACTGTACCTAAACAAACGGCGAATAAATTGGATTACCATATAGAAACAGGAAAAAAATAATATTGCGGAACAATGAATGTAGGGGCTGTAAGCGTCAGAAGCAGTGAAAAACAAGATATACGCTAGTTGAACTAAACTGCAGTGTTGCGACCTGAGCAGCAGTGTGGCCAGGTCGGCCAGTGCGGGTCGGTGGCGCAGCACCTGATGCTCCCTGGCCCATGGTAACTATATACAAACAAAATCGTCTGTTCCTAGAAGTTATGACTACTTCACCTAAACAAACGGCGAATAAATTAGATTACCATATAGAAACAGGAAAAATATCATATTGCGGAAAAATGAATGTAGGGGCTGTAAGCGTCATAAGCAAAGAAAACGCGATATACGCTAGTTGAACTAATCTGTAGTGTTGCGGCGGAGCAGCAATGTGGCCAGTTCGGCCAGTGCGGGTCGGTGGTGTAGCACCTGATGCTCCCTGGCCCATGGTAACTATATACAACCAAAATCGTCTGCTCCTTGATGTTATGACAACATTACCTAAACAAACGGCGAATAATTGGATTACCATATAGAAACAGGAAAAATATCAGATTGCGGAAAAACGAATTTAGGGGCTGTAAGCGTCAAAACAGTGAAAACGCGATAACGCTAGTTGAACTAATCTGTAGTGTCACGGCCTGAGCAGCAGTGTGGCCAGGGCGGCCAGTGCGGATCGGTGGTGCAGCTCCTGATGCTCACTTTCCCATGGTAACTATATACAACCGAAATCATCTGCTCCTTGAAATTATGACTTCTTTACCTAAACAAACGGCGAATAAATTGGATTACCATATAGAATCAGGAAAAAATATCATTTTTGCGGAAAAATGAATGTAGGGGCTGTAAGCGTCAAAACCAGTTAAAACGCGATATACGTTAGTTGAACTAATCTGTAGTGTTGCGACCTGAGCAGCAGTGTGGCCAGGGCGGCCAATGCGGGGCGGTGGTGCAGCACCTGATGCTCACTTTCCCATGGTAACTATATACAACCAAAATCATTTGCTCCTTGCAGTTATGACTACCTTACCCAAACAAAGGACGAATAAATTGGATTACCATATAGAAACAGGAAAAATATCATATTGCGCAAAAATGAATGTAGGGGCTGTAAGCGTCAAAAGCAGTGAAAACGCGATATACGGTAGTTGAACTAATCTGTAGTGTTGCGACCTGAGCAGCAGTGTGGCCAGAACGGCCAGTGCGGGTCGGTGGTGCAGCACCTGATGCTCCCTGGCCCATGGTAACTATGTTCAACCAAAATCATTTGCTATTTAAAATTATGACTATTGTACCTAAACAAACGGCGAATAAATTGGATTACCATATAGAAACAGGAAAAAAATAATATTGCGGAACAATGAATGTAGGGGCTGTAAGCGTCAAAAGCAGTGAAAACGCGATATACACAATTTGAACTAATCTGTAGTGTTGCGACCTGAGCAGCAGTGTGGCCAGGTCGGCCAGTGCGGGTCGGTGGTGCAGCACCTGATGCTCCCTGGCCCATGGTAACTATATACAAACAAAATCGTCTGCTCCTTGAAGTTATGACTACTTTACCTAAACAAACGGCGAATAAATTAGATTATATATAGAAACAGGAAAAATATCATATTGCGGAAAAATGAATGTAGGGGCTGTAAGCGTCATAAGCAGTGAAAACGCGATATACGCTAGTTGAACTAATCTGTAGTGTTGCGGCCGGAGCAGCAATGTTGCCAGTTCGGCCAGTGCGGGTCGGTGGTGTAGCACCTGATGCTCCCTGGCCCATGGTAACTATATACAACCAAAATCGTCTGCTCCTTGATGTTATGACAACATTACCTAAACAAACGGCGAATAATTGGATTACCATATAGAAACAGGAAAAATATCATATTGCGGAAAAACGAATTTAGGGGCTGTAAGCGTCAAAACAGTGAAAACGCGATATACGCTAGTTGAACTAATCTGTAGTGTCACGGCCTGAGCAGCAGTGTGGCCAGGGCGGCCAGTGCGGATCGGTGGTGCAGCTCCTGATGCTCACTTTCCCATGGTAACTATATACAACCGAAATCATCTGCTCCTTGAAATTATGACTTCTTTACCTAAACAAACGGCGAATAAATTGGATTACCATATAGAATCAGCAAAAAATATCATTTTTGCGGAAAAATGAATGTAGGGGCTGTAAGCGTCAAAAGCAGTTAAAACGCGATATACGTTAGTTGAACTAACCTGTAGTGTTGCGACCTGAGCAGCAGTGTGGCCAGGGCGGCCAATGCGGGGCGGTGGTGCAGCACCTGATGCTCACTTTCCCATGGTAACTATATACAACCAAAATCATTTGCTCCTTGAAGTTATGACTACCTTACCCAAACAAAGGACGAATAAATTGGATTACCATATAGAAACAGGAAAAATATCATATTGCGCAAAAATGAATGTAGGGGCTGTAAGCGTCAAAAGCAGTGAAAACGCGATATACGCTAGTTGAACTAATCTGTAGTGTTGCGACCTGAGCAGCAGTGTGGCCAGAACGGCCAGTGCGGGTCGGTGGTGCAGCACCTGATGCTCCCTGGCCCATGGTAACTATGTACAACCAAAATCATTTGCTATTTAAAATTATGACTATTGTACCTAAACAAACGGCGAATAAATTGGATTACCATATAGAAACAGGAAAAAAATATTATTGCGGAACAATGAATGTAGGGGCTGTAAGCGTCAAAAGCAGTGAAAACGCGATATACGCTAGTTGAACTAATCTGTAGTGTTGCGACCTGAGCAGCAGTGTGGCCAGGTCGGCCAGTGCGGGTCGGTGGTGCAGCACCTGATGCTCCCTGGCCCATGGTAACTATATACAAACAAAATCGTCTGCTCCTTGAAGTTATGACTACTTTACCTAAACAAACGGCGAATAAATTAGATTACCATATAGAAACAGGAAAAATAACATATTGCGGAAAAATGAATGTAGGGGCTGTAAGCGTCATAAGCAGTGAAAACGCGATATACGCTAGTTGAACTAATCTGTAGTGTTGCGGCCGGAGCAGCAATGTTGCCAGTTCGGCCAGTGCGGGTCGGTGGTGTAGCACCTGATGCTCCCTGGCCCATGGTAACTATATACAACCAAAATCGTCTGCTCCTTGATGTTATGACTACATTACCTAAACAAACGGCGAATAAATTGGATTACCATATAGAAACAGGAAAAATATCAGATTGCGGAAAAACGTATTTAGGGGCTGTAAGCGTCAAAAGCAGTGAAAACGCGATATACGCTAGTTGAACTAATCTGTAGTGTCGCGGCCTGAGCAGCAGTGTGGCCAGGGCGGCCAGTGCGGGTCGGTGGTGCAGCACCTGATGCTCACTTTCCCATGGTAACTATATACATCAGAAATCATCTGCTCCTTTAAAATATGACTACTTTACCTAAACAAACGGCGAATAAATTGGATTACCATATAGAAACAGGAAAAATATCATATTGCGGAAAAATGAATGTAGGGGCTGTAACCGTCAAAAGTAGTGAAAACGCGATATACGTTAGTTGAACTAATCTGTAGTGTTGCGGCCTGAGCAGCAGTGTGGCCAGGGCGGCCAGTGCGGGTCGGTGGTGCAGCACCTGATGCTTATTTTCCATGGTAACTATATACATCAAAAATCATCTGCTCCTTTAAATTATGACTACTTTACTTAAACAAACGGCGAATAAATTGGATTACCATATAGAAAGAGGAAAAAAATCATATTGTGGAAAAATGAATGTAGGGGCTGTATGCGTCAAAAGCAGTGAAATCGCGAAATACGCTATTTGAACTAATCTGTAGTGCTGCGGCCTGAGCAGCAGTGTGGCCAGGGTTGCCAGTGCGGGTCGGTGTTGCAGCACCTGATGCTCCCTGGCCCATGGTAACTATATACAACCAAAATCGTAATCTCCTTGATGTTATGACTACTTTACCTAAACAAACGGCGAATAAATTGGATTACCATATAGAAACAGGAAAAATATCATATTGCGGAAAAATGAATGTAGGGGCTGTAAGCGTCAAAAGCAGTGGAAACGCGATATACGCTAGTTGAACTACTATGTAGTGCTGCGGCCTGAGCAGCAGTGTGGCCAGGTCGGCCAGTGCGGGTCGGTGGTGCAGCACCTGATGCTCCCTGGCCCATGGTAACTATATACATCCAAAATCGTCTGCTTCTAAACAAACGGCGAATAAATTGGATTACCATATAGAAACAGGAAAAATATCATATTGCGGAAAAATGAATGTAGGGGCTGTAAGCGTCAAAAGCAGTGAAAACGCGATATACGCTAGTTGAACTAATCTGTAGTGTTGCGGCCTGAGCGGCAGTGTGGCCAGGTCGGCCAGTGCGGGTCGGTGGTGCAGCACCTGGTGCTCCCAGGCCCATGGTAACTATATACAACCAAAATCGTCTGCTCCTTGAACTTATGACTACTTTACGTAAACAAACGGCGAAAAATTGGATTACCATATAGAAACAGGAAAAATATCATATTGCGGAAAAATAATTGTAGGGGCTGCAAGCGTCAAAAGCAGTGAAAACGCGATATACGCTAGTTGAACTAATCTGTAGTGTTGCGACCTGAGCAGCAGTGTGGCCAGGTCGGCCAGAGCGGGTCGGTGGTGCAGCACCTGATGCTCCCTGGCCCATGGTAACTATATACAACCAAAATCATTTGCTCCTTGATATTATGATTACTGTACCTAAACAAACGGCGTATAAATTAGATTACCATATAGAAACAGGAAAAATATCATATTGCGGAACAATGAATGTAGGGGCTGTAAGCGTCAAAAGCAGTGAAATCGCGATATACGCTAGTTGAACTAATCTGTAGTGTTGCGGCCTGAGCAGCAATGTGGCCAGGGCGGCCAGTGCGGGTCGGTGGTGTAGCACCTGATGCTCCCTGGCTATATACAACCAAAATCGTCTGCTCCTTGATGTTATGACTACTTTACCTAAACAAACGGCGAATAAATTGGATTACCATATAGAAACAGCAAAATAAAACATCTTGCCAAAATAAATAATTTAGGGGCTGTAAGCGTCAAAAGCAGTGAAAACGCGATATACACTAGTTGAACTAATCTGTAGTGCTGCGGCCTGAGCAGCAGTGTGGTCAGGGTGGCCAGTTGCGGGTCGGTGGTGCAGCACCTGATGCTCCCTGGCCCATGGTAACTATATACAACCGAAATCATCTGCTCCTTGAAATTATGACTACTTTACCTAAACAAACGGCGAATAAATTGAATTACCATATAGAAACAGGAAAAATATCATATTGCGGAAGAATGAATGTAGGTGCTGTAAGCGTCTAAAGCAGTGAAAACGCGATATTCGCTAGTTGAACTAATCTGTAGTGTTGCGACCTGAGCAGCAGTGTGGCCAGGTCGGCCAGAGCGGGTCGGTGGTGCAGCACCTGATGCTCCCTGGCCCATGGTAACTATATACAACCAAAATCATTTGCTCCTTGAAGTTATGACTACTTTACCTAAACAAAGGACGAATAAATTGGATTACCATATAGAAACAGGAAAAATATCATTTTGCGCAAAAATGAATGTAGGGGCTGTAAGCGTCAAAAGCAGTGAAAACGCGATATACGCTAGTTGAACTAATCTGTAGTGTTGCGACCTGAGCAGCAGTGTGGCCAGGACGGCCAGTGCGGGTCGGTGGTGCAGCAGCTGATGCTCCCAGGCCCATGGTAACTATGTACAACCAAAATCATTTGCTATTTGAAATTATGACTACTGTACCTAAACAAACGGCGAATAAATTGGATTACCATATAGAAACAGGAAAAAAATAATATTGCGGAACAATGAATGTAGGGGCTGTAAGCGTCAGAAGCAGTGAAAAACAAGATATACGCTAGTTGAACTAAACTGTAGTGTTGCGACCTGAGCAGCAGTGTGGCCAGGTCGGCCAGTGCGGGTCGGTGGCGCAGCACCTGATGCTCCCTGGCCCATGGTAACTATATACAAACAAAATCGTCTGCTCCTTGAAGTTATGACTACTTTACCTAAACAAACGGCGAATAAATAAGATTACCATATAGAAACAGGAAAAATATCATATTGCGGAAAAATGAATGTAGGGGCTGTAAGCGTCATAAGCAAAGAAAACGCGATATACGCTAGTTGAACTAATCTGTAGTGTTGCGGCGGAGCAGCAATGTGGCCAGTTCGGCCAGTGCGGGTCGGTGGTGTAGCACCTGATGCTCCCTGGCCCATGGTAACTATATACAACCAAAATCGTCTGCTCCTTGATGTTATGACTACATTACCTAAACAAACGGCGAAAAATTGGATTACCATATAGAAACAGGAAAAATATCAGATTGCGGAAAAAAGAATTTAGGGGCTGTAAGCGTCAAAAACAGTGAAAACGCGATATACGCTAGTTGAACTAATCTGTTGTGTCGCGGCCTGAGCAGCAGTGTGGCCAGGGCGGCCAGTGCGGATCGGTGGTGCAGCACCTGATGCTCACTTTCCCATGGTAACTAAATACAACCGAAATCATCTGCTCCTTGAAATTATGACTTCTTTACCTAAACAAACGGCGAATAAATTGGATTACCATATAGAATCAGGAAAAAATATCATTTTTGCGGAAAAATGAATGTAGGGGCTGTAAGCGTCAAAAGCAGTTAAAACGCGATATACGTTAGTTGAACTAATCTGTAGTGTTGCGACCTGAGCAGCAGTGTGGCCAGGGCGGCCAATGCGGGGCGGTGGTGCAGCACCTGATGCTCACTTTCCCATGGTAACTATATACAACCAAAATCATTTGCTCCTTGAAGTTATGACTACCTTACCTAAACAAAGGACGAATAAATTGGATTACAATATAGAAACAGGAAAAATATCATATTGCGCAAAAATGAATGTAGGGGCTGTAAGCGTCAAAAGCAGTGAAAACGCAATATACGCTAGTTGAACTAATCTGTAGTGTTGCGACCTGAGCAGCAGTGTGGCCAGAACGGCCAGTGCGGGTCGGTGGTGCAGCACCTGATGTTCCCTGGCCCATGGTAACTATGTACAACCAAAATCATTTGCTATTTAAAATTATGACTACTGTACCTAAACAAACGGCGAATAAATTGGATTACCATATAGAAACAGGAAAAAAATAATATTGCGGAACAATGAATGTAGGGGCTGTAAGCGTCAAAAGCAGTGAAAATGCGATATACGCTAGTTGAACTAATCTGTAGTGTTGCGACCTGAGCAGCAGTGTGGCCAGGTCGGCCAGTGCGGGTCGGTGGTGCAGCACCTGATGCTCCCTGGCCCATGGTAACTATATACAAACAAAATCGTCTGCTCCTTGAAGTTATGACTACTTTACCTAAACAAACGGCGAATAAATTAGATTACCATATAGAAACAGGAAAAGTATCATATTGTGGAAAAATGAATGTAGGGGCTGTATGCGTCAAAAGCAGTGAAATCGCGAAATACGCTATTTGAAATAATCTGTAGTGCTGCGGCCTGAGCAGCAGTGTGGCCAGGGTGGCCAGTGCGGGTCGGTGTTGCAGCACCTGCTGCTCCCTGGCCCATGGTAACTATATTCAACCGAAATCATCTGCTCCTTGAAATTATGACTACCTTACCTAAACAAACGGCGAATAAATTGGATTACCATATAGACACAGGAAAAATATCATATTGCGGAAAAATGAATGTAGGGGCTGTAAGCGACAAAAGCAGTGAAAACGCGATATACGCTAGTTGAACTAATCTGTAGTGTTGCGACCTGAGCAGCAGTGTGGCCAGGGTGGCCAGTGCGGGTCGGTGATGCAGCACCTGATGCTCCCTGGCCCATGGTAATTATATACAACCAAAAACATTTGCTCCTTGAAATTATGACTAGTTTACTTAAACAAACGGCGAATAAATTGGATTACCATATAGAAACAGCAAAATAAAACATCTTGCCAAAATAATGAATTTAGGGGTGTAAGCGTCAAAAGCAGTGAAAACGCGATATACGCTATTTGAACTAATCTGTAGTGCTGCGGCCTGAGCAGCAGTGTGGCCAGGGTGGCCAGTGCGGGTCGGTGGTGCAGCACCTGATGCTCGCTGGCCCATGGTAACTATATACAACCGAAATCATCTGCTCCTTGAAATTATGACTACCTTACCTAAAGAAACGGCGAATAAATTGGATTACCATATAGACACAGGAAAAATATCATATTGCAGAAAAATGAATGTAGGGGCTGTAAGCGTCAAAAGCAGTGAAAACGCGATAAACGCTAGTTGAACTAATCTGTAGTGCATCGGCCTTAGCAGCAGTGTGGCCAGGTCAGCCAGTGCGGGTCGGTGGTGCAGCACCTGATGCTCCCTGGCATATGGTAACTATATACAACCAAAATCGTCTGCTCCTTGAAGTTATGACTACTTTACCTAAACAAACGGCGAATAAATTGGATTACCATATAGAAACACGAAAAATATCATATTGCGGAAAAACGAATGTAGGGGCTGTAAGCATCAAAAACAGTGAATAAGCGATATACGCTAGTTGAACTAATCTGTAGTGCATCGGCCTTAGCAGCAGTGTGGCCAGGTCGGCCAGTGCGGGTCGGTGGTGCAGCACCTGATGCTCCCTGGCCCATGGTAAGTATATACAACCAAAATCATTTGCTCCTTGAAATTATGACTACTTTACTTAAACAAACGGCGAATAAATTGGATTACCACATAGAAACAGCAAATAAAACATTTTGCCAAAAAAAGGAATTTAGGGGCTGTAAGCGTCAAAAGCAGTGTAAACGCGATATACGCTAGTTGAACTAATCTGTAGTGCTGCGGCCTGAGCAGCAGTGTGGAGAGGGTGGCCAGTGCGGGTCGGTGTTGCAGCACCTGATGCTCCCTGGCCCATGGTAACTATATACAACCGAAATCATCTGCTCCTTGAAATTATGACTACCTTACCTAAACAAACGGCGAATAAATTGGATTACCATATAGACACAGGAAAAATATCATATTGCGGAAAAATGAATGTAGGGGCTGTAAGCGTCAAAAGCAGTGAATACGCGATATACGCCAGTTGAACTAATCTGTAGTGTTGCGACCTGAGCAGCAGTGTGGCCAGGGTGGCCAGTGCAGGTCAGTGATGCAGCACCTGAAGCTCCCTGGCCCATGGTAATTATATACAACCAAAAACATTTGCTCCTTGAAATTATGACTAGTTTACTTAAACAAACGGCGAATGAATTGGATTACCATATAGAAACAGCAAAATAAAACAACTTGCCAAAATAATGAATTTAGGGGTGTAAGCGTCAAAAGCAGTGAAAACGCGATATACGCTAGTTGAACTAATCGGTAGTGTTGCGACCTGAGCAGCAGTGTGGCCAGGGTGGCCAGTGGGGGTCGGTGGTGCAGCACCTAAAGCTCCCAGGGCCACGGTAAGTATATACAACCAAAATCATTTGCCCCTTTAAATTATGACTAGTTAACTTAAACAAACGGCGAATGCATTGGATTACCATATAGAAATAGCTAAATAAAACATTTTGCCAAAAAAATGAAATTAGGGGCTGTAAGCGTCAAAAGCAGTGAAAACGCGATATACGCTAGTTGAACTAATCTGTAGTGCTGCGGCCTGAGAAGCAGTGTGGCCAGGGCGGCCAGTGCGGGTCGGTGGTGCAGCACCTGATGCTCCCTGGCCCATGGTAACTATATACAACCAAAAACATCTGCTTCTTGATATTATGACTACTTTGCTTAAACAAACGGCGAATAAATTGGATTACCATATAGAATCAGGAAAAAATATCATTTTTGCGGAAAAATGAATGTAGGGGCTGTAAGCGTCAAAAAAAGTGAAAACGCGATATACGCTAGTTGAACTAATCTGTAGTGTTGCGGCCTGAGCAGCAGTGTGGCCAGGGCGGCCAGTGCGGGTCGGTGGTGCACCACCTGATGCTCCCTGGCCCATGGTAACTATATACAACCAAAATCATTTGCCCCTTGAAATTATGACTACTTTACCTAAACAAACGGCGAATAAATTGGATTACCATATTGAAACAGAAAAATATATATTGCGGAAAAATGAATGTAGGGGCTGTAAGCGTCAAAAGCAGTGAAATCGCGATATACGCTAGTTGAACTAATCTGTAGTGTTGCAGCCTGAGCAGCAGTGTGGCCAGGGCAGCCAGTGCGGGTCGGTGGTGCACCACCTGATGCTCCCTGGCCCATGGTAACTATATACAACCAAAATAATTGCTCCTTGAAATTATGACTACTTTACCTAAACAAACGGCGAATAAATTGGATTACCATATAGAAACAGGAAAAATATCATATTGCGGAAAAATGAATGTAGGGGCTGTAAGCGTCAAAAGCAGTGAAAACGTGATATACGCTAGTTGAACTAATCTGTAGTGTTGCGGCCTGAGCAGCAGTGTGGCCAGGGCGGCCAGTGCGGGTCGGTGGTGCAGCACCTGATGCTCCCTGGCCCATGGTAACTATATACAACCAAAAACATCTTCTTCTTGATATTATGACTATTTTACTTAAACAAACGGCGAATAAATTGGATTACCATATAGAAACAGCAAAATAAACATTTTGCCAAAAAAATGAAATTAGGGGCTGTAAGCGTCAAAAGCAGTGAAAACGCGATATTCGCTAGTTGAACTAATCTGTAGTGCTGCGGCCTGAGCAGCAGTGTGGCCAGGGCGGCCAGTGCGGGTCGGTGGTGCAGCACCTGATGCTCCCTGGCCCATGGTAACTATATACAACCAAAAACATCTGCTTCTTGATATTATGACTACTATACTTAAACAAACGGCGAATAAATTGGATTACCATATAGAATCAGGAAAAAATATCATTTTTGCGGAAAAATGAATGTAGGGGCTGTAAGCGTCAAAAAAAGTGAAAACGCGATATACGCTAGTTGAACTAATCTGTAGTGTTGCTGCCTGAGCAGCAGTGTGGCCAGGTCGGCCAGTGCGGGTCGGTGGTGCAGCACCTGATTCTCCCTGGCCCATGGTAACTATATACAACAAAAATCGTCTGCTCCTTGAAGTTGTGACTACTTTACCTAAACAAACGGCGAATAAATTGGATTACCATATAGAAACAGAAAAATATCATATTGCGGAAAAATGAATGTAGGGGCTGTAAGCGTCAAAAGCAGTGAAAACGCGATATACGCTAGTTGAACTAATCTGTAGTGTTGCGGCCTGAGCAGCAGTGTGGCCAGGGCGGCCAGTGCGGGTCGGTGGTGCACCACCTGATGCTCCCTGGCCCATGGTAACTATATACAACCAAAATCATTTGCCCTTGAAATTATGACTACTTTACCTAAACAAACGGCGAATAAATTGGATTACCATATAGAAACAGAAAAATATCATATTGCGGAAAAATGAATGTAGGGGCTGTAAGCGTCAAAAGCAGTGTAAACACGATATACGCTAGTTGAACTAATCTGTAGTGTTGAGACCTGAGCAGCAGTGTGGCCAGGGCAGCCAGTGCGGGTCGGTGGTGCACCACCTGATGCTCCCTGGCCCATGGTAACTATATACAAGCAAAATCATCTGCTCCTTGAAATTATGACTACTTTACCTAAACAAACGGCGAATAAATTGGATTACCATATAGAAACAGGAAAAATATCATATTGCGGAAAAATGAATGTAGGGGCTGTAAGCGTCAAAAGCAGTGAAAACGTGATATACGCTAGTTGAACTAATCTGTAGTGTTGCGGCCTGAGCAGCAGTGTGGCCAGGGGGGCCAGTGCGGGTCGGTGGTGCAGCACCTGATGCTCCCTGGCCCATGGTAACTATATACAACCAAAATCATCTGCTTCTTGATATTATGACTACTTTACTTAAACAAACGCCGAATAAATTGGATTACCATATAGAAACAGCAAAATAAAACATTTTGCCTAAAAAATTAATGTAGGTGCTGTAAGCGTCAAAAGGAGTGTAAACGCGATATACGCTAGTTGAACTAATCTGTAGTGTTGCGGCCTGAGCAGCAGTGTGGCCAGGGGGGCCAGTGCGGGTCGGTGGTGCAGCAACAGATGCTCAGATTCCCATGGTAACTTTATACATCAAAAATCATCTGCTCCTTGTAATTATGACTACTTTACATATACAAACGGCGAATAAATTGGATTACCATATAGAAACAGGTAAAAATATAATTTTGCAGAAAAATTAATGTAGGGGCTGTAAGCATCAAAACCAGTGAAAACGCGATATACGCTAGTTGAACTAATCTGTAGTGTTGCGACATTAGCAGCAGTGTGGCCAGGCCGGTCAGTGCGGGACGGTGGAGCAGCACCTGATGCTCCCTGGCCCATGGTAACTAAATACAACCAAAATCATCTGCTCCTTGAAATTATGACTACTTTACTTAAACAACCGGCGAATAAATTGGAATACCAAATAGAAACAGCAAAATAAAACAATTTGCCAAAAGAATGAATTTAGGGGCTGTAAGCGTCAAAAGCAGTGAAAACGCGATATACGCTAGTTGATCTAATCTGTAGTGTTGCGGCCTGAGCAGCAGTGTGGCCACGGCGGTCAGTGCGAGTCGGTGGTGTAGCACCTGATGCTCCCTGGCCCATGGTAACTATGTACAACCAAAATCATCTGCTCCTTGAAATTATGACTACTTTACTTAAACAAACGGCGAATAAATTGGATTACCATATAGAAACAGCAAAATAAAACATTTTGCCAAAAAATGAATTTAGGGGCTGTAAGCGTCAAAAGCAGTGAAAACGCGATATACGCTAGTTGAACTAATCTGTAGTGTTGCGGCCTGAGCAGCAGTGTGGCCAGGGCGGCCAGTGCGGGTCGGTGGTGCAGCACCTGATGCTCCCTGGCCCATGGTAACTATATACAACCAAAATCATCTGCTCCTTGAAATTTTGACTACTTTACCTAAACAAACGGCGAATAAATTGGATTACCACATAGAAAAAGCAAAATAAAACAATTTGCCAAAAAAATGAATTTAGGGGCTGTAAGCGTCAAAAGCAGTGAAAACGCGATATACGCTAGTTGAACTAATCTGTAGTGTTGCGGCCTGAGCTGCAGTGTGGCCAGGCGTCCAGTGCGGGTTGGTGGTGCAGCACCTGATGCTCCCTGGCCCATGGTAACTAAATACAACCAAAATCATCTGCTCCTTGAAATTATGACTACTTTACTTAAACAACCGGCGATTAAATTGGATTACCAAATAGAAACAGCAAAATAAAACAATTTGCCAAAAGAATGAATTTAGGGGCTGTAAGCGTCAAAAGCAGTGAAAACGCGATATACGCTAGTTGAACTAATCTGTAGTGTTGCGAACTGAGCAGCAGTGTGGCCAGGGCGGCCAGTGCGGGTCGGTGGTGCAGCACCTGATGCTCACTTTCAGATGGTAACTATATACAACCGAAATCATCTGCTCCTTGAAATTATGACTAATTTACCTAAACAAACGGCGAATAAATTGGATTACCATATAGAATCAGGAAAAAAATATCATTTTTGCGGAAAAATGAATGTAGGGACTGTAAGCGTCAAAAGCAGTGAAAACGCGATATACGCTAGTTGAACTAATCTGTATTGTTGCGACCTGAGCAGCAGTGTGGCCACGGCGGCCAGTGCGGGTCGGTGGTGCAGCACCTGATGCTCCCTGGCCCATGGTAACTATATACAACCAAAATCATCTGCTTCTTGATATTATGACTACTTTACTTAAACAAACGCGCGAATAAATTGGATTACCATATAGAAACAGCAAAATAAAACATTTTGCCAAAAAAATGAATTTAGGGGCTGTAAGCGTCAAAAGGAGTGTAAACGCGATATACGCTAGTTGAACTAATCTGTAGTGTTGCGGCCTGAGCACCAGTGTGGCCAGGGGGGCAAGTGCGGGTCGGTGGTGCAGCACCTGATGCTCCCTGGCCCATGGTAACTATATACAACAAAAATCGTCTGCTCCTTGAAGTTATGACTTCTTCACCTAAACATACGGCGATTAAATTGGATTACCATATAGAAACAGGAAAAATATCATATTGCAGAAAAATGAATGTAGGGGCTGTAAGCGTCAAAAGCAGTAAAAAAGCGATATACGCTAGTTGAACTAATCTGTAGTGCTGCGGCCTGAGCAGCAGTGTGGCCAGGTCGGCCAGTGCTGGTCGGTGGTGCACCACCTGATGCTCCCTGTCCCATGGTAAGTATATAAAACCAAAATCATTTGCTCCTTGAAATTATGACTACTTTACTGAAATAAAAGGCGAATAAATTGGATTACCATATAGAAACAGCAAATTAAAACATTTTGCCAAAAAAATGAATTTAGGGGCTGTAAGCGTCAAAAGCAGTGAAAACGCGATATACGCTAGTTGAACTATTCTGTAGTGCTGCGGCCTGAGCAGCAGTGTTGCCAGGTCGTCCAGTGCGGTCAATGGTGCAGCACCTGATGCTCCCTGGCCCATGGTAACTATATTCAACCAAAATCGTGTGCTCCTTGAAGTTTTGACTACTTTACCTAAACAAACGGTGAATAAATTGGATTACCATATAGAAACAAGAAAAATATCATATTGCAGAAAAATGAATGTAGGGGCTGTAAGCGTCAAAAGCAGTGAAAACGCGATATACGCTAGTAGAACTAATCTGTAGTGCTGCGACCTGAGCAGCAGTGTGGCCAGGGCGGCCAGTGCGGGTCGGTGGTGCAGCACCTGATGCTCCCTGGCCCATGGTAACTATATACAACCAAAATCGTCTGCTACTTGAAGTTATGACTACTTTACCTAAACAAATGGCGAATAAATTGGATTACCATATAGAAACAGGAAAAATATGATATTGCAGAAAAATGAATGTAGGGGCTGTAAGCGTCAAAATCAGTGAAAACGCAATATACGCTAGTTGAACTAATCTGTAGTGCTGCGGCCTGAGCAGCAGTGTGGCAAGGTCGTCCAGTGCGGGTCAATGGTGCAGGACCTGATGCCCCCTGGCCCATGGTAACTATATACAACCAAAATCGTCTGCTCCTTGAAGTTATGACTTCTTTACCTAAACAAACGGCAAATAAATTGGATTACCATATAGAAACAGGAAAAATATCATATTGCAGAAAAATGAATGTAGGTGCTGTAAGCGTCAAAAGCAGTAAAAAAGCGATATACGCTAGTTGAACTAATCTGTAGTGCTGCGGCCTGAGCAGCAGTGTGGCCAGGTCGCCCAGTGCTGGTCGGTCGTGCAGCAGCTGATGCGCCCTGTCCCATGGTAAGTATATACAACCAAAATCATTTGCTCCTTGAAATTATGACTACTTTACTGAAACAAACGGCGAATAAATTGGATTACCATATAGAAACAGCAAAATAAAACATTTTGCCAAAAAAATGAATGTAGGGGCTGTAAGCGTCAAAAGCAGTGAAAACGCGATATACGCTAGTTGAACTAAACTGTAGTGCTGCGGCCTGAGCAGCAGTGTTGCCAGGTCGTCCAGTGCGGTCAATGGTGCAGCACCTGATACTCCCTGGCCCATGGTAACTATATACAACCAAAATCGTCTGCTCCTTGAAGTTATGACTACTTTACCTAAACAAACGGTGAATAAATTGGATTACCATATAGAAACAAGAAAAATATCATATTGCAGAAAAATGAATATAGGGGCTGTAAGCGTCAAAAGCAGTGAAAACGCGATATACGCTAGTTGAACTAATCTGTAATGCTGCGGCCTGAGCAGCAGTGTGGCCAGGGCGGCCAGTGCGGGTCGGTGGTGCAGCACCTGATGCTCCCTGGCCCATGGTAACTATATACAACCGAAATCATCTGCTCCTTGAAATTATGACTACTTGACCTAAGCAAACGGTGAATAAATTGGATTACCATATAGAAACAGGAAAAAATATCATTTTTGCAGAAAAATGAATGTAGGGGCTGTAAGCGTCAAAAGCAGTGGAAACGCGATATACCCTAGGTGAACTAATCTTTAGTGTTGCGACCTGAGCAGCAGTGTGGCCACGGCGGCCAGTGCGGGTCGGTGGTGCAGCACCTGATGCTCCCTGGCCCATGGTAACTATATACATCCAAAATCATCTGCTAATTAAAATTTTGACTACTTTACCTAAACAAACGGCGAATAAATTGGATTACCATATAGAAAAAGCAAAATAAAACAATTGCCAAAAAATGAATTTAGGGGCTGTAAGCGTCAAAAGCAGTGAAAACGCGATATACGCTAGTTGAACTAATCTGTAGTGTTGCGGCCTGAGCAGCAGTGTGGCCAGGCGGCCAGTGCGGGTCGGTGGGGCAGCACCTGATGCTCCCTGGCCATGGTAACTATATACAACCAAAATCATCTGCTCCTTGAAATTATGACTACTTTACTTAAACAAACGGCGAATAAATTGGATTACCATATAGAAACAGCAAAATAAAACAAATTGCCAAAAGAATGAATTTAGGGGCTGTAAGCGTCAAAAGCAGTGAAAACGCGATATACGCTAGTTGAACTAATCTGTAGTGTTGCGGCCTGAGCAGCAGTGTGGCCAGGGCGGCCAGTGCGGGTCGGTGGTGCACCACCAGATGCTCCCGGGCCCATGGTAACTATATACATCCAAAATCATCTGCTACTTGAAATTATGACTACTTTACTTAAACAAACGGCTAATAAATTGGATTACCATATAGAAACAGCAAAATAAAACATTTTGCCAAAAAATTAATTTAGGGGCTGTAAGCGTCAAAAGCAGTGAAAACGCGATATACCCTAGTTGAACTAATCTGTAGTGTTGCGGCCTGAGCAGCAGTGTGGCCAGGGCGGCCAGTGCGGGTCGGTGGTGCAGCACCTGATGCTCCCTGGCCCATGGTAACTATATACATCCAAAATCATCTGCTACTTGAAATTATGACTACTTTACTTAAACAAACGGTTAATAAATTGGATTACCATATAGAATCAGCAAAATAAAACATTTTGCCAAAAAATGAGTTTAGGGACTGTAAGCGTCAAAAGCAGTGAAAACCCGATATACCCTAGTTGAATTAATCTGTAGTGTTGCGGCCTGAGCAGCAGTGTCCTAGTGCGGCCAGTGCGGGTCGGTGGTGCAGCACCTGATGCTCCCTGGCCCATGGTAACTATATACAACCAAAATCATCTGCTCCTTGAAATTATGACTACCTGACCTAAACAAACGGCGAATAAATTGGATTACCATATAGAAACAGGAAAAATATCATATTGCAGAAAAATGAATGTAGGGGCTGTAAGCGTCAAAAGCAGTAAAAACGCGATATACGCTAGTTGAACTAATCTGTAGTGCTGCGGCCTGAGCAGCAGTGTGGCCAGGTCGGCCAGTGCGGGTCGGTGGTGCAGCACCTGATGCTCCCTGGCCCATGCTAAGCATATACAACCAAAATCATTTGCTCCTTGAAATTATGACTACTTTACTGAAACAAACGGCGAATAAAGTGGATTACCATATAGAAACAGCAAAATAAAACATTTTGCCAAAAAAATGAATTTAGGGGCTGTAAGCGTCAAAAGCAGTGAAAACGTGATATACGCTAGTTGAACTAATATGTAGTGCTGCGGCCTGAGCAGCAGTGTGGCCAGGTCGTCCAGTGCGGTCAATGGTGCAGCACCTGTTGCTCCTGGCCCAAGGTAACTATATACAACCAAAATCGTCTGCTCCTTGAAGTTATGACTACGTCTTCCTAAACAAACGGTGAATAAGTTGGATTACGATATAGAAACAAGAAAAGTATCATATTGCAGAAAAATGAATGTAGGGGCTGTAAGCGTCAAAAGCAGTAAAAGTGCGATATACGCTAGTTGAACTAATCTGTAGTGCTGCGACTTGAGCAGCAGTGTGGCCAGGGCAGCCAGTGCGGGTCGGTGGTGCAGCACCTGCTGCTCCCTGGCCAATGGTAACTATATACAACCAAAATCATCTGCGCCTTGTAATTATGACTACTTTACCTAAACAAACGGCGAATAAATTGGATTACCATATAGAAAAAGGAAAAAATATCATTTTGCGGAAAAATGAATGTAGGGGCTGTAAGCGTCAAAAGCAGTGAAAACGCGATATACGCTAGTTGAACTAATCTGTAGTGTTGCGACCTTAGCAGCAGTGTTGCCAGGGCGGCCAGTGCGGGTCGGTGGTGCAGCACCTGATGCTCCCTGGCCCATGGTAACTATATACATCCAAAACCATCTGCTACTTTAAATTATGACTACTTTACTTAAACAAACGACTAATAAATTGGAATACCATATAGAAACAGCAAAATAAAACATTATGCCAAAAAATGAATTTAGGGGCTGTAAGCGTCAAAAGCAGTGAAAACGCGATATACCCTAGTTGAACTAATCTGTAGTGTTGCGGCCTGAGCAGCAGTGTGGCCAGGGCGGCCAGTGCGGGTCGGTGGTGCAGCACCTGATGCTCCCTGGCCCATGGTAACTATATACAACCAAAATCATCTGCTCCTTGAAATTATGACTACTTTACTTAAACAAACGGCGAATAAATTGGATTACCATATAGAAACAGCAAAATAAAACATTTTGCCAAAAAATGAATTTAGGGGCTGTAAGCGTCAAAAGCAGTGAAAACGCGATATACCCTAGTTGAACTAATCTGTAGTGTTGCGGCCTGAGCAGCAGTGTGGCCAGGCCGGCCAGTGCGGGACGGTGGTGCAGCACCTGATGCTGAATGGCCCATGGTAACTATATACAACCAAAATCATCTGCACCTTGAAATTATGACTACTTTACTTAAACAAACGGCGAATAAATTGGATTACCATATAGAAACAGCAAGATAAAACATTTTGCCAAAAAATGAATTTAGGGGCTGTAAGCGTCAAAAGCAGTGAAAACGCGATATACGCTAGTTGAACTAATCTGTAGTGTTGCGGCCTGAGCAGCAGTGTGGCCAGGGCGGCCAGTGCGGGTCGGTTGTGCAGCACCTGATGCTCAATGGCCCATGGTAACTATATACAACCAAAATCATCTGCTCCTTGAAATTATGACTACTTTACTTAAACAAACGGCGAATAAATTTGATTGCAATATAGAAACAGCAAAATAAAACAATTTGCCAAAAAAATGAATTTAGGGGCTGTAAGCGTAAAAAGCAGTGAAAACGCGATATATGCTACTTGAACTAATCTGTAGTGTTGCGGCCTGAGCAGCAGTGTGGCCAGGGCGGCCAGTGCGCGTCGGTGGTGAGGCACCTGATGCTACCTGGCCCATGGTAACTATATACAATCAAAATCATCTGCTCCTTGAAATTATGACTACTTTACTTAAACAAACGGCGAATAAATTGGATTACCATATAGAAACAGCAAAATAAAACCTTTTGCCAAAAAATGAATTTAGGGGCTGTAAGCGTCAAAAGCAGTGAAAACGCGATATACCCTAGTTGAACTAATCTGTAGTGTTGCGGCCTGAGCAGCAGTGTGGCCAGGGCGGCCAGTGCGGGTCGGTGGTGCAGCACCTGATGCTCCCTCCCCCATGGTAACTATATACAACCAAAATCATCTGCTCTTTGAAATTATGACTACTTTACTTAAACAAACGGCGAATAAATTGGATTACAATATAGAAACAGCAAGATAAAACATTTTGCTAAAAAAAATGAATTTAGGGGCAGTAAGCCTCAAAAGCAGTGAAAACGCGATATACGCTAGTTGAACTAATCTGTAGTGTTGCGACCTGAGCAGCAGTGTGGCCAGGGCGGCCAATGCGGGTCGGTGGTGCAGCACCTGATGCTCCCTGGCCCATGGTAACTATATACAACCAAAATCATCTGCTCCTTGAAATTATGACTACTTTACTTAAACAAACGGCGAATAAATTTGATTACCATATAGAATCAGCAAAATAAAACATTTTGCCAAAAAATGAATTTAGGGGCTGTAAGCGTCAAAAGCACTGAAAACGCGATATCCCCTAGTTGAACTAATCTGTAGTGTTGCGACCTGAGCAGCAGTGTGGCCAGGGCGGCCAATGCGGGTCGGTGGTGCAGCACCTGATGCTCAATGGCCCATGGTAACTATATACAACCAAAATCATCTGCTCCTTGAAATTATGACTACTTTACCTAAACAAACGGCGAATAAATTGGATTACCATATAGAAACAGGAAAAAATATCATTTTGTGGAAAAATGAATGTAGGGGCTGTAAGCGTCAAAAGCAGTGAAAACGCGATATACGCTAGTTGAACTAATCTGTAGTGTTGCGACCTGAGCAGCAGTGTGGCCAGGGCGGCCAGTGCGGGTCGGTGGTGCAGCACCTGATGCTCCCTGGCCCATGGTAACTATATACATCCAAAACCATCTGCTACTTTAAATTATGACTACTTTACTTAAACAAACGACTAATAAATTGGAATACCATATAGAAACAGCAAAATAAAACATTATGCCAAAAAATGAATTTAGGGGCTGTAAGCGTCAAAAGCAGTGAAAACGCGATATACCCTAGTTGAACTAATCTGTAGTGTTGCGGCCTGAGCAGCAGTGTGGCCAGGGCGGCCAGTGCGGGTCGGTGGTGCAGCACCTGATGCTCCCTGGCCCATGGTAACTATATACAACCAAAATCATCTGCTCCTTGAAATTATGACTACTTTACTTAAACAAACGGCGAATAAATTGGATTACCATATAGAAACAGCAAAATAAAACATTTTGCCAAAAAATGAATTTAGGGGCTGTAAGCGTCAAAAGCAGTGAAAACGCGATATACCCTAGTTGAACTAATCTGTAGTGTTGCGGCCTGAGCAGCAGTGTGGCCAGGCCGGCCAGTGCGGGACGGTGGTGCAGCACCTGATGCTGAATGGCCCATGGTAACTATATACAACCAAAATCATCTGCACCTTGAAATTATGACTACTTTACTTAAACAAACGGCGAATAAATTGGATTACCATATAGAAACAGCAAGATAAAACATTTTGCCAAAAAATGAATTTAGGGGCTGTAAGCGTCAAAAGCAGTGAAAACGCGATATACGCTAGTTGAACTAATCTGTAGTGTTGCGGCCTGAGCAGCAGTGTGGCCAGGGCGGCCAGTGCGGGTCGGTTGTGCAGCACCTGATGCTCAATGGCCCATGGTAACTATATACAACCAAAATCATCTGCTCCTTGAAATTATGACTACTTTACTTAAACAAACGGCGAATAAATTTGATTGCAATATAGAAACAGCAAAATAAAACAATTTGCCAAAAAAATGAATTTAGGGGCTGTAAGCGTAAAAAGCAGTGAAAACGCGATATATGCTACTTGAACTAATCTGTAGTGTTGCGGCCTGAGCAGCAGTGTGGCCAGGGCGGCCAGTGCGCGTCGGTGGTGAGGCACCTGATGCTACCTGGCCCATGGTAACTATATACAATCAAAATCATCTGCTCCTTGAAATTATGACTACTTTACTTAAACAAACGGCGAATAAATTGGATTACCATATAGAAACAGCAAAATAAAACCTTTTGCCAAAAAATGAATTTAGGGGCTGTAAGCGTCAAAAGCAGTGAAAACGCGATATACCCTAGTTGAACTAATCTGTAGTGTTGCGGCCTGAGCAGCAGTGTGGCCAGGGCGGCCAGTGCGGGTCGGTGGTGCAGCACCTGATGCTCCCTCCCCCATGGTAACTATATACAACCAAAATCATCTGCTCTTTGAAATTATGACTACTTTACTTAAACAAACGGCGAATAAATTGGATTACAATATAGAAACAGCAAGATAAAACATTTTGCTAAAAAAAATGAATTTAGGGGCAGTAAGCCTCAAAAGCAGTGAAAACGCGATATACGCTAGTTGAACTAATCTGTAGTGTTGCGACCTGAGCAGCAGTGTGGCCAGGGCGGCCAATGCGGGTCGGTGGTGCAGCACCTGATGCTCCCTGGCCCATGGTAACTATATACAACCAAAATCATCTGCTCCTTGAAATTATGACTACTTTACTTAAACAAACGGCGAATAAATTTGATTACCATATAGAATCAGCAAAATAAAACATTTTGCCAAAAAATGAATTTAGGGGCTGTAAGCGTCAAAAGCACTGAAAACGCGATATCCCCTAGTTGAACTAATCTGTAGTGTTGCGACCTGAGCAGCAGTGTGGCCAGGGCGGCCAATGCGGGTCGGTGGTGCAGCACCTGATGCTCAATGGCCCATGGTAACTATATACAACCAAAATCATCTGCTCCTTGAAATTATGA
Source organism: Locusta migratoria (assembly GCA_026315105.1). NCBI lineage: Eukaryota > Metazoa > Arthropoda > Insecta > Orthoptera > Acrididae > Locusta > Locusta migratoria. Next base: position 148,849 of record JAOYRU010000315.1, read on the forward strand.
CTACTTTACCTAAACAAACGGCGAATAAATTGGATTACCATATAGAAACAGGAAAAAATATCATTTTGTGGAAAAATGAATGTAGGGGCTGTAAGCGTCAAAAGCAGTGAAAACGCGATATACGCTAGTTGAACTAATCTGTAGTGTTGCGACCTGAGCAGCAGTGTGGCCAGGGCGGCCAGTGCGGGTCGGTGGTGCAGCACCTGATGCTCCCTGGCCCATGGTAACTATATACAACCAAAATCATCTGCTCCTTGAAATTATGACTACTTTACTTAAACAAACGGCGAATAAATTGGATTGCAATATAGAAACAGCAAAATAAAACAATTTGCCAAAAAAAATGAATTTAGGGGCTGTAAGCGTAAATAGCAGTGAAAACGCGAAATACGCTACTTGAACTAATTTGTAGTGTTGTGGCCTGAGCAGCAGTGTGGCCAGGGCTGCCAGTGCGGGTCGGTGGTGCATCACCTGATGCTCCCTGGCCCATGGTAACTATATACAACCAAAATCATCTGCTCCCTGAAATTATGACTACTTTACTTAACCAAACGGCGAATAAATTGGATTACCATATAGAAACAGCAAAATAAAACATTTTGCCAAAAAATGAATTTAAGGGATGTAAGCGTCAAAAGCAGTGAAAACGCGATATACCCTAGTTGAACTAATCTGTAGTGTTGCGGCCTGAGCAGCAGTGTGGCCAGGGTGACCAGTGCGGGTCGGTGGTGCAGCACCTGATGCTCCCTCCCCCATGGTAACTATATACAACCAAAATAATCTGCTCTTTGAAATTATGACTACTTTACTTAAACAAACGGCGAATAAATTGGATTATCATATAGATACAGCAAGATAAAACATTTTGCTAAAAAAATGAATTTAGGGGCTGTAAGCCTCAAAAGCAGTGAAAACGCGACATACACTAGTTGAACTAATCTGTAGTGTTGCGACCTGAGCAGCAGTGTGGCCAGGGCGGCCAGTGCGGGTCGGTGGTGCAGCACCTGATGCTCCCTGGCCCATGGTAACTATATACAACCAAAATCATTTGCTTCTTGAAATTATGACTACTTTACTTAAACAAACGGCGAATAAATTTGATTACCATATAGAATCAGCAAAAGAAAACATTTTTCCAAAAAATGAATTTATGGGCTGTAAGCGTCAAAAGCACTGAAAACGCGATATCCCCTAGTTGAACTAATCTGTAGTGTTGCGGCCTGAGCAGCAGTTTGGCCAGGGCAGCCAGTGCGGATCGGTGGTGCAGCACCTGATGCTCAATGGCCCATGGTAACTATATACAACCAAAATCATCTGCTCCTTGAAATTATGACTACTTTACCTAAACAAACGGCGAATAAATTGGATTACCATATAGAAACAGGAAAAAATATCATTTTGCGGAAAAATGAATGTAGGGGCTGTAAGCGTCAAAAGCAGTGAAAACGCGATATACGCTAGTTGAACTAATCTGTAGTGTTGCGACCTGAGCAGCAGTGTGGCCAGGGCGGCCAGTGCGGGTCGGTGGTGCAGCACCTGATGCTCCCTGGCCCATAGTAACTATATACAACCAAAATCATCTGCTCCTTGAAATTATGACTACTTTACTTAAACAAACGGCGAATAAATTGGATTGCAATATAGAAACAGCAAATTAAAACAATTTGCCAAAGAAATGAATTTAGGGGCTGTAAGCGTAAAAAGCAGTGAAAACGCGAAATACGCTACTTGAACTAATTTGTAGTGTTGCAGCCTGAATAGCAGTGTGGCCAGGGCTGCCAGTGCGGGTCGGTGGTGCAGCACCTGATGCTCCCTGGCCCATGGTAACTATATACAACCAAAATCATCTGCTCCTTGAAATTATGACTACTTTACTTAAACAAACGGCGAATAAATTGGATTACCATATAGAAACAGCAAAATAAAACATTTTGCCAAAAAATGAATTTAAGAGATGTAAGCGTCAAAAGCAGTGAAAACGCGATATACGCTACTTGAACTAATCTGTAGTGCTGCGGCCTGAGCAGCAGTGTGGCCAGGGCGGCCAGTGCGGGTAGGTGGTGCAGCATCTGATGCTCCCTGGCCCATGGTAACTATATATATCCAAAATCATCTGCTCCTTGAAATTATGACTACTTTACCTAAACAAACGGCGAATAAATTGGATTACCATATAGAAACAGGTAAAAATATCATTTTGCGGAAAAATGAATGTAGGGGCTGTAAGCGTCAAAAGCAGTGAAAACGCGTTATACGCTCGTTGAACTAATCTGTAGTGTTGCGACCTGAGCAGCAGTGTGGCAAGGGCGGCCAGTGCGGTTCGGTGGTGCAGCACCTGATGCTCCCTGGCCCATGGTAACTATATACAACCAAAATCATCTGCTCCTTGAAATTATGACTACTTCACTTAAACAAACGGCGAATAAATTGGATTACCATATAGAAACAGCAAAATAAAACATTTTGCCAAAAAAATGAATTCAGGGGCTGTAAGCGTCAAAAGCAGTGAAAACGCGATATACCCTAGTTGAAGTAATCTGTAATATTGCAGCCTGAGCAGCAGTGTGGCCAGGGCAGCCAGTGCGGGTCGGTGGTGCAGCACCTGATGCTCCCTGGCCCATGGTAACTATATACAATCAAAATCATTTGCTCCCTGAAATTATGACTACTTTACTTAAACAAACGGCAAATAAATTGGATTACCATATAGAAACAGAAAAATAAAACATTTTGCCAAAAAAATGAATTTAGGGGCTGTAAGCGTCAAAAGCACTGAAAACGCGATATACCCTAGTTTAACTAATCTGTAGTGTTGCGACCTGACCAGCAGTGTGGCCAGGGCAGCCAGTGCGGGTCGGTGGTGCTACACCTGATGCTCCCTGGCCCATGGTAACTATATACATCCAAAATCATCTGCTACTTGAAATTATGACTACTTTACTTAAACAAACGGCTAATAAATTGGATTACCATATAGAAACAGCAAAATAAAACATTTTGCCAAAAAATGAATTTAGGGGCTGTAAGCGTCAAAAGCAGTGAAAACGCGATATACCCTACTTGATATAATCTGTAGTGTTGCGCCCTGACCAGCAGTGTGGCCAGGGCGGCCAGTGCGGGTCGGTGGTGCACCACCTGATGCACCCTGGCCCATGGTAACTATGTACAACCAAAATCATCTGCTACTTGAAATTATGACTACTTTACTTAGACAAACGGCGAATAAATTGGATTACTATATAGAAACAGCAAAATAAAAGAATTTGCCAAAAAAATTAATTTAGGGGCTGTAAGCGTCAAAAGCAGTGAAAACGCGATATACCCTAGTTGAAATAATCTGTAGTGTTGCGACCTGACCAGCAGTGTGTCCAGGACGGCCAGTGCGGGTCGCTGGTGCAGCACCTGATGCTCCCTGGCCCATGGTAACTATGTACAACCAAAATCATCTGCTCCTTGAAATTATGAATACTTTACTTAAACAAACGGCGAATAAATTGGATTACCATATAGAAACAGCAAAATAAAACCATTTGACAAAAAAATGAATATAGGGGCTGTAAGCGTCAAAAGCAGTGAAAACGCGATATACGCTAGTTGAACTAATCTGTAGTGTTGCGGCCTAAGCAGCAGTGTGGCCAGGGCGGCGAATGCGGGTCTGTGGTGCTGCACCTCATGCTCCCTGGCCCATGGTAACTATATACAGCCAAAATCATCTGCTCCTTGAAATTATGACTACTTTACTTAAACAAACGGCGAATAAATTGGATTGGAATATAGAAACAGCAAAATAAAACAATTTGCCAAAAAAATTAATTTAGGGGCTGTAAGCGTAAAAAGCAGTGAAAACGCGATATACGCTAGTTGAACTAATATGTAGTGTTGCGGCCTGAGCAGCAGTGTGGCCTGGGCGGCCAGTGCGGGTCGGTGGTGCAGCACCTGATGCTCACTTTCCCATGGTAACTATATACATCCAAAATCATCTGCTCCTTGAAATTATGACTACTATACCTAAACAAACGGCAAATAAATTGGATTACCATATAGAAACAGGAAAAAATTATCATTTTGTGGAAAAATGAATGTAGGGGCTGTAAGCGTCAAAAGCAGTGAAAACGCGATATACGCTAGTTGAACTAATCTGTATTGTTGCGACCTGAGCAGCAGTGTGGCCAGGGCGGCCAGTGCGGGTCGGTGGTGCAGCACCTCATGCTCCCTGGCCCATGGTTACAATATACAACCAAAATCATCTGCTACTTGAAATTATGACTACTTTACTTAAACAAACGGCGAATAAATTGGATTGCAATATAGAAACAGCAAAATAAAACAATTTGCCAAAAAAATGAATTTAGGGGCTGTAAGCGTAAAAAGCAGTGAAAACGCGATATACGCTACTTGAACTAATCTGTAGTGTTGCGGCCTGAGCAGCAGTGTGGCCAGGGCGGCCAGTGCGGGTCGGTGGTGCAGCACCTGATGCTCCCTGCCCCATGGTAACTATATACAACCAAAATCATCTGCTCCTTGAAATTATGACTACTTTACTTAAACAAACGGCGAATAAAATTGGATTACTATATAGAAACAGCAAAATAAAACATTTTGCCAAAAAAATGAATTTAGGGGCTGTAAGCGTCAAAAGCAGTGAAAACGCAATATACGCTAGTTGAACTAATCTGTAGTGTTGCGACCTGAGCAGCAGTGTGGACAGGGCGGCAAGTGCGGGTCGGTGGTGCAGCACCTGATGCTCCCTTGCCCATGGTAACTATATACAACCAAAATCATCTGCTCCTTGAAATTATGACTACTTTACTTAAACAAAGGGGCGAATAAATTGGATTGCAATATAGAAACAGCAAAATAAAACAATTTGACAAAAATATGAATTTAGGGGCTGTAAGCGTAAAAAGCAGTGATAACGCGATATACGCTAGTTGAACTAATCTGTAGTGTTGCGGCCTGAGCAGCAGTGTGGCCAGGGCCGCCAGTGCAGGTCGGTGGTGCAGCACCTGATGCTCCCTGACCCATGGTAACTATATACATCCAAAATCATCTGCTACTTGAAATTATGACTACTTTACTTAAACAAACGGCGAATAAATTGGATTACCATATAGAAACAGCAAAAAAACATTTTGCCAAAAAATGAATTTAGGGGCTGTAACCGTCAAAAGCAGTGAAAACGCGATATTCCCTAGTTGAACTAATCTGTAGTGTTGCGACCTGACCAGCAGTGTGGCCAGGGCGGCCAGTGCGGGTCGGTGGTGCACCACCTGATGCTCCCTGGCCCATGGTAACTATATACAACCAAAATCATCTGCTCCTTGAAATTATGACTACTTTACTTAAACAAACGGCTAATAAATTGGATTACCATATAGAAACAGCAAAATAAAACATTTTGCCAAAAAATGAATTTAGGGGCTGTAAGCGTCAAAAGCAGTGAAAACGCGATATACCCTAGTTGAACTAATCTGTAGTGTTGCGACCTGACCAGCAGTGTGGCCAGGCGGCAAGTGCGGGTCGGTGGTGCAGCACCTGATGCTCCCTTGCCCATGGTAACTATATACAACCAAAATCATCTGCTCCTTGAAATTATGACTACTTTACTTAGACAAACGGCGAATAAATTGGATTACCATATAGAAACAGCAAAATAAAACAATTTGCCAAAAAAATGAATTTAGGGGCTGTAAGCGTAAATAGCAGTGAAAACGCGATATACGCTAGTTGAACGAATCTGTAGTGTTTGCGGCCTGAGAAGCAGTGTGGCCAGGACGGCCAGTGCGGGTCGGTGGTGCAGCACCTGATGCTCCCTGGCCCATGGTAACTATGTACAACCAAAATCATCTGCTCCTTGAAATTATGAATACTTTACTTAAACAAACGGCGAATAAATTGGATTACCATATAGAAACAGCAAAATAAAACAATTTGACAAAGAAATGAATTTAGGGGCTGTAAGCGTAAAAAGCAGTGGAAACGCGATATACGCTAGTTGAACTAATCTGTAGTGTTGCGGCCTGAGCAGCAGTGTGGCCAGGGCGGCCAGTGCGAGTCGGTGGTGCAGCACCTGATGCTCCCTGGCCCATGGTAACTATATACAACCAAAATCATCTGCTCCTTGAAATTATGACTACTTTACTTAAACAAACGGCGAATAAATTGGATTACCATATAGAGTCAGCAAAATAAAACAATTTGACAAAAAAATGAATTTAGGGGCGGTAAGCGTCAAAAGCATTGAAAACGCGATATACGCTAGTTGAACGAATCTGTAGTGTTGCGGCCTGAGCAGCAGTGTGGCCAAGGCGGTCTATGCGGGTCGGTGGAGCAACACCTGATGCTCCCTGGCCCATGGTAACTATATACAACCAAAATCATCTGCTCCTTGAAATTATGACTACTTTACTTAAACAAACGGCGAATAAATTGGATTACCATATAGAAACAGCAAAATAAAACATTTTGCCAATAAAATGATTTTAGGGGCTGTAAGCGTCAAAAGCAGAGAAAACGCGATATACGCTAGTTGAACTAATCTGTGGTGTTGCGACTTGAGCAGCAGTGTGGCCGCCTTGGTCTATGCGGGTCGGTGGTGCAGCACCTGATGCTCCCTGGCCCATGGTAACTATATACAACCAAAATCATCTGCTCCTTGAAATTATACTACTTTACTTCAACAAACTGCGAATAAATTGGAATAACATATAGAAACAGCAAAATAAATTAATTTGACAAAAAATGAATTTAGAGGCTGTAAGCGTCAAAAGCAGTGAAAACGCGATATACGCTAGTTGAACTAATCTGTAGTGTTGCGACCTGAGCAGCAGTGTGTCCAGGGCGGCGAATGCGTGTCGGTGGTGCAGCACCTGATGCTCCCTGGCCCATGGTAACTATATACAACCAAAATCATCTGCTCCTTGAAATTATGACTACTTTACTTAAACAAATGGCGAATGAATTGGATTACCATATAGAAACAGCAAAATAAAACATTTTCCCAATAAAATGAATTTAGGGGCAGTAAGCGTCAAAAGTAGTGAAAGCGCGATATACGCTAATTGAACTAATCTGTAGTGTTGCGTCTTGAGCAGCAGTGTGGCCAAGGCGGTCTATGCGGGTCGGTGGTGCAGCACCTGATACTCCCTGGCCCATGGTAACTATATACAACCAAAATCATCTGCTCCTTGAAATTATACTACTTTACTTCAACAAACGGCGAATAAATTGGAATACCATATAGAAACAGCAAAATAAATTAATTTGACAAAAAAAGGAATTTAAGGGTTATAAGCGTCAAAGGCATTGAAAACGCGATATACGCTAGTTGAACTAATCTGTAGTGTTGCGGCCAGAGCAGCAGTGTGGCCAGGGCGGCCAGTGTGGGTCGGTGGTGCAGCACCTGATGCTACCTGGCCCATGGTAACTATGTACAACCAAAATCATCTGCTCCTTGAAATTATGACTACTTTACTTAAAAAAACGGCGAATAAATTGGATTACCATATAGAAACAGCAAAACAAAACATTTTGCCAAAAAAATGAATTTAGGGGCTGTAAGCGTCAAAAGCAGTAAAAAACGCGATATACGCTAGTTGAACTAATCTGTAGTGTTGCGACCTGAGCAGCAGTGTGGCCAAGGCGGTCTATGCGGGTCGGTGGTGCAGCAGCTGATGCTCCCTGGCCCATGGTAACTATATACAACCAAAATCATCTGCTCCTTGAAATTTTGACTACTTTACTTAAACAAACGGCGAATAAATTGCATTGCCATATAGAAACAGCAAAATAAAACATTTTGCCAATAAAATGCATTTAGGGGCTGTAAGCGTCAAAAGCAGTGAAAACGCGATATACGTTAGTTGAACTAATCTGTAGTGCTGCGACTTGAGCTGCAGTGTGGCCAAGGCGGTCTATGCGGGTCGGTGTTGCAGCACCTGATGCTCCCTGGCCCATGGTAACTATATACAACCAAAATCATCTGCTCCTTGAAATTATGACTACTTTACTTAAACAAACGGCGAATAAATTGGATTGCCATATAGAAACAGCAAAATAAAACATTTTGCCAATAAAATGAATTTAGGGGCTGTAAGCTTCAAAAGCAGTGAAAACGTGATATACGCTAGTTGAACTAATCTGTAGTGTTGCGACTTGAGCAGCAGTGTGGCCAAGGCGGTCTATGCGGGTCGGTGGTGCAGCACCTGATGCTCCCTGGCCCATGGTAACTTTATACAACCAAAATCATCTGCTCCTTGAAATTATACTACTATACTTCAACAAACGACGAATAAATTGGAATTACATATAGAAACAGCAAAATAAATTAATTTGACAGAAAAATGAATTTAAGGGCTGTAAGCGTCAAAAACATTGAAAACGCGATATACGCTAGTTGAACTAATATGTAGTGTTGCGACTTGAGCAGCAGTGTGGCCATGGCGGTCTATGCGGCTCGGTGGTGCAGCACCTGATGCTCCCTGGCCCATGGTAACTATATACAACCAAAATCATCTGCTCCTTGAAATTATGTCTACTTTACTTAAACAAACGGCGAATAAATTGGATTACCATATAGAAACAGCAAAATAAAACATTTTGCCAGAAAAATGAATTTAGGGGCTGTAAGCGTCAAAAGCAGTGAAAACGCGATATACGCTAGTTGAACGAATCTGTAGTGTTGCGGCCTGAGCAGCAGTGAGGCCAGGGCGGCCAGTGTGGGTCGGTGGTGCAGCACCTGATGCTACCTGGCCCATGGTAACTACATACAACCAAAATCATCTGCTCCTTGAAATTATGACTACTTTACTTAAACAAACGGCGAATAAATTGGATTACCATATAGAAACAGCAAAATAAAACATTTTGCCAGAAAAACGAATTTAGTGGCTGTAAGCGTCAAAAGCAGTGAAAACGCGATATACGCTAGTTGAACGAATCTGTAGTGTTGCGGCCTGAGCAGCAGTGTGGCCAGGGCGGCCAGTGTGGGTCGGTGGTGCAGCACCTGATGCTACCTCGCCCATGGTAACTATGTACAACCAAAATCATCTGCTCCTTGAAATTATGACTACTTTACTTAAACAAACGGCGAATAAATTGGATTACCATATAGAATCAGCAAAACAAAACATTTTGCCAAAAAAATGAATTTAGGGGCTGTAAGCGTCAAAAGCAGTAAAAACGCGATATACGCTAGTTCAACTAATCTGTAGTGTTGCGACCTGAGCAGCAGTGTGGCCAAGGCGGTCTATGCGGGTCGGTGGTGCAGCACCTGATGCTCCCTGGCCCATGGTAACTATATACAACCAAAATCATCTGCTCCTTGAAATTATACTACTATACTTCAACAAACGACGAATAAATTGGAATAACATATAGAAACAGCAAAATAAATTAATTTGACAGAAAAATGAATTTAAGGGCTGTAAGCGTCAAAAACATTGAAAACGCGATATACGCTAGTTGAACGAATCTGTATTGTTGCGGCCTGAGCAGCAGTGTGGCCAAGGCGGCCAGTGTGGGTCGGTGGTGCAGCACCTGATGCTACCTGGCCCATGGTAACTATGTACAACCAAAATCATTTGCTCCTTGAAATTATGACTACTTTACTTAAAC
>JAOYRU010000316.1:0-46154 GCA_026315105.1 Locusta migratoria
CTTGTGTTTCTGCCTTCATAAACCCCCTACCCTCGAGCGTCAGCGAGCGTCAGTAGAGCAAAGTCGGGACAAGTCGAGACAGTAGGGCAAGGGGCGGTAGCAACCGAAAATATTAATTTCAAAACGCTTTCGTGTCCTGCTTGGTGTCATACTTGGGTAGCAGCGGCTCATTCCAAAATGACAGTGTCCCGCAGAACCAAGTTAGACGGTCACTCGGTGAAATACGTAAACATTGCTTGATTTCGCGAGTGTCTGAATACACGCTCCACTGACAGAGGGCGCATCAAACTATTTCGTTGCAATTGCGGCCTTGTCTGATAAATGGGCAAATGCGTGTCTTACGAGAGCAGCGGGAAGATAACTTTTCGGCCAGATATGCTACATATAATCGCCAGCGGCCGTACCACGTTGGGTGTACCGCTTCTCGTTCGACCATGGAAGTTAAGCGACTTTGGGCGTTTTTAGTACTTAGATGGGTGACCGTCTTTTGGAGGGGAAACAAAATTGTCTTTTAACGTACGTTCCACACTGTTATTCTTTGCCCTCCGGAGTAGAAAGAATTTTTTCCTATTTTTTTATTGGACGTGATACGGTAAAAACTTCTTATATTTACGTAAAAAAAAGAAAAGCCTTGAATGAAATGTGCTGTTGGCTTTTATCGTGCGTTCCACACTGATATTCTTTGCCATCCGCAGTAGAAAGATTTGCTTCCAATTTTTTATCGGACGTGAAACGGTAAAAACGTCTTATCTTTGCGTAAATAAATTAATAAATAACTCTTTCATTTCACGATTCACATGATCGAATGGCGTATCTTGACGTGTTATTACTCGTTAAATATGGCACGATTTCTGCCGAAAATTGCGTGTTAGGAGAGGAAGGGGAACATAACTTTCTGCAAGCAGTTAACTAATTGTGTAAAATGGTCGTATATTTACGTAAAAAAAGATTAAAAATAGGAACAAATGTACGCAGATTTCCGCTATTTATTTCGCCTCTCGCAGACGCACCCTTGTGTTTCCTGCCTTCATAAACCCCTACCCTCGAGCGTCAGCGAGCGTCAGTAGAGCAAAGTCGGGACAAGTCGAGACAGAAGGGGAAGGGGGCGGTAGCAACCGAAAAATATTAATTTCAAAACGCTTTCGTGTCCTGCTTGTGTCATACTTGGGTAGCAGCGGCTCATTCCAAAATGACAGTGTTCCCGCAGAACCAAGTTAGACGTCACTCGGTGAAATACGTAAACATTGCTTGATTTCGCGAGTGTCTGAATACACGCTCCACTGACAGAGGGCGCATCAAACTATTTCGTTGCAATTGCGGCCTTGTCTGATAAATGGGCAAATGCGGTGTCTTACGAGAGCAAGCGGAAGATAACTTTTCGCAAGATATGCTACATATAATCGCCAGCAGCCGTACCACGGTTGGGTGTACCGCTTCTCGTTCGACCATGGAAGTTAAGCGACTTTGGGCGTTTTTAGTACTTAGATGGGTGACCGTCTTTTGGAGGGGAAACAAAATTGTCTTTTAACGTACGTTTCCACACTGTTATTCTTTGCCCTCCGGAGTAGAAAGATTTTTTTCCTATTTTTTTATTGGACGTGATACGGTAAAAACTTCTTATATTTTACGTAAAAAAAAGAAAAGCCTTGAATGAAATGTGCTGTTGGCTTTTATCGTGCGTTCCACACTGATATTCTTTGCCACCCGCAGTAGAAAGATTTGCTTTCCAATTTTTTATCGGACGTGAAAACGGTAAAAACGTCTTATCTTTGCGTAAATAAATTAATAAATAACTCTTTCATTTCACGATTCACATGATCGAATGGGCGTATCTTGACGTGTTATTATTCGTTAAATATGGCACGATTTCTGCCGAAAATTGCGTGTTAGGAGAGAAGGGGAACATAACTTTCTGCAAGCAGTTAACTAATTGTGTAAAATGGTCGTATATTTACGTAAAAAAAGATTAAAAATAGGAACAAATGTACGCAGATTTCCGCTATTATTTCGCCTCTCGCAGACGCACCCTTGTGTTTCTGCCTTCATAAACCCCTACCCTCGAGCGTCAGCGAGCCTCAGTACAGCAAAGTCGGGACAAGTCGAGACAGAAGGGGGAGGGGCGGTAGCAACTGACAATATTAATTTTCAAAACGCTTTCGTGTCCTGCTTGTGTCATTCTTGGCTAGCAGCGGCTCATTACAAAATGACAGTGTCCCGGCAGAACCAAGTTAGACGTCACTCGGTGAAATACGTAAACATTGCTTGATTCGCGAGGGTCTGAATACACGCTCCACTGACACAGGGCGCATCAAACTAATTCGTCTGTATTTGCGGCCTTGTCTGCTAAATGGGCAAAATGCGTGTCTTAGGAGAGCAGCGGAAGATAACTTTTTCGCCAGATGTGCTATATATTAGCGCCAACGGCTGTACCACGTTCGGTGTACCGCTTCTCGTTCGATACTGGAAGTTAAGCGACGTTGGGCGTTTTTAGTACTTAGACGGTGACCGTCTTTTGGGGGGGGGGGGAATAATTGTCTTTTAACGTACGTTCCACACTGTTATTCTTTTCCCTCGGAGTAGAAAGAATTTTTTCCTATTTTTTTATTGGACGTGATACGGTAAAAACTTCTTATATTTACGTAAAAAAAAGAAAAGCCTTGAATGAAATGTGCTGTTGGCTTTTATCGTGCGTTCCACACTGATATTCTTTGCCATCCGCAGTAGAAAGATTTGCTTTCCAATTTTTTATCGGACGTGAAACGGTAAAAACGTCTTATCTTTGCGTAAATAAATTAATAAATAACTCTTTCATTTCACGATTCACATGATCGAATGGCGTATCTTGACGTGTTATTATTCCTTAAATATGGCACGATTTCTGCCGAAAATTGCGTGTTAGGAGAGAAGGGGAACATAACTTTCTGCAAGCAGTTAACTAATTGTGTAAAATGGGTCGTATATTTACGTAAAAAAAGATTAAAAATAGGAACAAATGTACGCAGATTTCCGCTATTTATTTCGCCTCTCGCAGACGCACCCTTGTGTTTCTGCCTTCATAAACCCCTACCCTCGAGCGTCAGCGAGCGTCAGTAGAGCAAAGTCGGGACAAGTCGAGACAGTAGGGCAAGGGGCGGGTAGCAACCGAAAATATTAATTTCAAAACGCTTTCGTGTCCTGCTTGTGTCATACTTGGGTAGCAGCGGCTCATTCCAAAATGACAGTGTCCCGCAGAACCAAGTTAGACGTCACTCGGTGAAATACGTAAACATTGCTTGATTTCGCGAGTGTCTGAATACACGCTCCACTGACAGAGGGCGCATCAAACTATTTCGTTGCAATTGCGGCCTTGTCTGATAAATGGGCAAATGCGTGTCTTACGAGAGCAGCGGAAGATAACTTTTCGCCAGATATGCTACATATAATCGCCAGCGGCCGTACCACGTTGGGTGTACCGCTTCTCGTTCGACCATGGAAGTTAAGCGACTTTGGGCGTTTTTAGTACTTAGATGGGTGACCGTCTTTTGGAGGGGAAACAAAATTGTCTTTTAACGTACGTTCCACACTGTTATTCTTTGCCCTCCGGAGTAGAAAGAATTTTTTTCCTATTTTTTTATTGGACGTGATACGGTAAAAACTTCTTATATTTACGTAAAAAAAAGAAAAGCCTTGAATGAAATGTGCTGTTGGCTTTTATCGTGCGTTCCACACTGATATTCTTTGCCATCCGCAGTAGAAAGATTTGCTTTCCAATTTTTTATCGGACGTGAAACGGTAAAAACGTCTTATCTTTGCGTAAATAAATTAATAAATAACTCTTTCATTTCACGATTCACATGATCGAATGGCGTATCTTGACGTGTTATTACTCGTTAAATATGGCACGATTTCTGCCGAAAATTGCGTGTTAGGAGAGAAGGGGAACATAACTTTCTGCAAGCAGTTAACTAATTGTGTAAAATGGTCGTATATTTACGTAAAAAAAGATTAAAAATAGGAACAAATGTACGCAGATTTCCGCTATTTATTTCGCCTCTCGCAGACGCACCCTTGTGTTTCTGCCTTCATAAACCCCTACCCTCGAGCGTCAGCGAGCGTCAGTAGAGCAAAGTCGGGACAAGTCGAGACAGAAGGGGAAGGGGCGGTAGCAACCGAAAATATTAATTTCAAAACGCTTTCGTGTCCTGCTTGTGTCATACTTGGGTAGCAGCGGCTCATTACAAAATGACAGTGTCCCGCAGAACCAAGTTAGACGTCACTCGGTGAAATACGTAAACATTGCTTGATTTCGCCAGGGTCTGAATACACACTCCACTGACAGAGGGGCGCATCAAACTAATTCGTCTGTATTTGCGGCCTTGTCTGCTAAATGGGCAAATGCGTGTTTTAGGAGAGCAGCGGAAGTTAACTTTTCGCCAGATGTGCTACATATTAGCGCCAACGGCCGTACCACGTTGGGTGTACCGCTTCTCGTTCGATAATGGAAGTTAGGCAACGTTGGGCGTTTTTAGTACTTAGATGGGTGACCGTCCTTTGAGGGGAAATAAAATTGTCTTTTAACGTACGTTCCACACTGTTATTCTTTGCCCTCCGGAGTAGAAAGAATTTTTTCCTATTTTTTTATTGGACGTGATACGGTAAAAACTTCTTATATTTACGTAAAAAAAAGAAAAGCCTTGAATGAAATGTGCTGTTGGCTTTTATCGTGCGTTCCACACTGATGTTCTTTGCCATCCGCAGTAGAAAGATTTGCTTTCCAATTTTTTATCGGACGTGAAACGGTAAAAACGTCTTATCTTTGCGTAAATAAATTAATAAATAACTCTTTCATTTCACGATTCACATGATCGAATGGCGTATCTTGACGTGTTATTACTCGTTAAATATGGCACGATTTCTGCCGAAAATTGCGTGTTAGGAGAGAAGGGGAACATAACTTTCTGCAAGCAGTTAACTAATTGTGTAAAATGGTCGTATATTTACGTAAAAAAAGATTAAAAATAGGAACAAATGTACGCAGATTTCCGCTATTTATTTCGCCTCTCGCAGACGCACCCTTGTGTTTCTGCCTTCATAAACCCCCACCCTCCAGCGTCAGCGAGCGTCAGTAGAGCAAAGTCGGGACAAGTCGAGACAGAAGGGGAAGGGGCGGTAGCAACCGAAAATATTAATTTCAAAACGCTTTCGTGTCCTGCTTGTGTCATACTTGGGTAGCAGCGGCTCATTCCAAAATGACAGTGTCCCGCAGAACCAAGTTAGACGTCACTCGGTGAAATACGTAAACATTGCTTGATTTCGCGAGGGTCTGAATACACGCTCCACTGACAGAGGGCGCATCAAACTATTTCGTTGCAATTGCGGCCTTGTCTGATAAATGGGCAAATGCGTGTCTTACGAGAGCAGCGGAAGATAACTTTTCGCAAGATATGCTACATATAATCGCCAGCGGCCGTACCACGTTGGGTGTACCGCTTCTCGTTCGACCATGGAAGTTAAGCTACTTTGGGCGTTTTTAGTACTTAGATGGGTGACCGTCTTTTGGAGGGGAAATAAAATTGTCTTTTAACGTACGTTCCACACTGTTATTCTTTGCCCTCCGGAGTAGAAAGATTTTTTTCCTATTTTTTTATTGGACGTGATACGGTAAAAACTTCTTATATTTACGTAAAAAAAAAGAAAAGCCTTGAATGAAATGTGCTGTTGGCTTTTATCGTGCGTTCCACACTGATATTCTTTGCCATCCGCAGTAGAAAGATTTGCTTTCCAATTTTTTATCGGACGTGAAACGGTAAAAACGTCTTATCTTTGCGTAAATAAATTAATAAATAACTCTTTCATTTCACGATTCACATGATCGAATGGCGTATCTTGACGTGTTATTATTCGTTAAATATGGCACGATTTCTGCCGAAAATTGCGTGTTAGGAGAGAAGGGGAACATAACTTTCTGCAAGCAGTTAACTAATTGTGTAAAATGGTCGTATATTTACGTAAAAAAAAGATTAAAAATAGGAACAAATGTACGCAGATTTCCGCTATTTATTTCGCCTCTCGCAGACGCACCCTTGTGTTTCTGCCTTCATAAACCCCTACCCTCGAGCGTCAGCGAGCGTCAGTACAGCAAAGTCGGTACAAGTCGAGACAGAAGGGAATGGGTGGGTAGCAACTGACAATATTAATTTCAAAACGCTTTCGTGTCCTGCTTGTGTCATTCTTGGCTAGCAGCGGCTCATTACAAAATGACAGTGTCCCGCAGAACCAAGTTAGACGTCACTCGGTGAAATACGTAAACATTGCTTGATTTCGCGAGGGTCTGAATACACGCTCCACTGACACAGGGCGCATCAAACTAATTCGTCTGTATTTGCGGCCTTGTCTGCTAAATGGGCAAATGCGTGTCTTAGGAGAGCAGCGGAAGATAACTTTTCGCCAGATGTGCTATATATTAGCGCCAACGGCTGTACCACGATCGGTGTACCGCTTCTCGTTCGATACTGGAAGTTAAGCGACGTTGGGCGTTTTTAGTACTTAGATGGGTGACCGTCTTTTTGGGGGGGGGGGAATAATTGTCTTTTAACGTACGTTCCACACTGTTATTCTTTGCCCTCCGGAGTAGAAAGATTTTTTTCCTATTTTTTTATTGGACGTGAAACGGTAAAAACTTCTTATATTTACGTAAAAAAAAAGAAAAGCCTTGAATGAAATGTGCTGTTGGCTTTTATCGTGCGTTCCACACTGATATTCTTTGCCATCCGCAGTAGAAAGATTTGCTTTCCAATTTTTTATCGGACGTGAAACGGTAAAAACGTCTTATCTTTGCGTAAATAAATTAATAAATAACTCTTTCATTTCACGATTCACATGATCGAATGGCGTATCTTGACGTGTTATTACTCGTTAAATATGGCACGATTTCTGCCGAAAATTGCGTGTTAGGAGAGAAGGGGAACATAACTTTCTGCAAGCAGTTAACTAATTGTGTAAAATGGTCGTATATTTACGTAAAAAAAGATTAAAAATAGGAACAAATGTACGCAGATTTCCGCTATTTATTTCGCCTCTCGCAGACGCACCCTTGTGTTTCTGCCTTCATAAACCCCTACCCTCGAGCGTCAGCGAGCGTCAGTAGAGCAAAGTCGGGACAAGTCGAGACAGAAGGGGAAGGGGCGGTAGCAACCGAAAATATTAATTTCAAAACGCTTTCGTGTCCTGCTTGTGTCATACTTGGGTAGCAGCGGCTCATTCCAAAATGACAGTGTCCCGCAGAACCAAGTTAGACGTCACTCGGTGAAATACGTAAACATTGCTTGATTTCGCGAGTGTCTGAATACACGCTCCACTGACAGAGGGCGCATCAAACTATTTCGTTGCAATTGCGGCCTTGTCTGATAAATGGGCAAATGCGTGTCTTACGAGAGCAGCGGAAGATAACTTTTCGCAAGATATGCTACATATAATCGCCAGCAGCCGTACCACGTTGGGTGTACCGCTTCTCGTTCGACCATGGAAGTTAAGCGACTTTGGGCGTTTTTAGTACTTAGATGGGTGACCGTCTTTTGGAGGGGAAACAAAATTGTCTTTTAACGTACGTTCCACACTGTTATTCTTTGCCCTCCGGAGTAGAAAGATTTTTTTCCTATTTTTTTATTGGACGTGATACGGTAAAAACTTCTTATATTTACGTAAAAAAAAGAAAAGCCTTGAATGAAATGTGCTGTTGGCTTTTATCGTGCGTTCCACACTGATATTCTTTGCCACCCGCAGTAGAAAGATTTGCTTTCCAATTTTTTATCGGACGTGAAACGGTAAAAACGTCTTATCTTTGCGTAAATAAATTAATAAATAACTCTTTCATTTCACGATTCACATGATCGAATGGCGTATCTTGACGTGTTATTATTCGTTAAATATGGCACGATTTCTGCCGAAAATTGCGTGTTAGGAGAGAAGGGGAACATAACTTTCTGCAAGCAGTTAACTAATTGTGTAAAATGGTCGTATATTTACGTAAAAAAAGATTAAAAATAGGAACAAATGTACGCAGATTTCCGCTATTTATTTCGCCTCGCAGACGCACCCTTGTGTTTCTGCCTTCATAAACCCCTACCCTCGAGCGTCAGCGAGCCTCAGTACAGCAAAGTCGGGACAAGTCGAGACAGAAGGGGGAGGGGCGGTAGCAACTGACAATATTAATTTCAAAACGCTTTCGTGTCCTGCTTGTGTCATTCTTGGCTAGCAGCGGCTCATTACAAAAATGACAGTGTCCCGCAGAACCAAGTTAGACGTCACTCGGTGAAATACGTAAACATTGCTTGATTTCGCGAGGGTCTGAATACACGCTCCACTGACACAGGGCGCATCAAACTAATTCGTCTGTATTTGCGGCCTTGTCTGCTAAATGGGCAAATGCGTGTCTTAGGAGAGCAGCGGAAGATAACTTTTCGCCAGATGTGCTATATATTAGCGCCAACGGCTGTACCACGTTCGGTGTACCGCTTCTCGTTCGATACTGGAAGTTAAGCGACGTTGGGCGTTTTTAGTACTTAGACGGGTGACCGTCTTTTTGGGGGGGGGGGGAATAATTGTCTTTTAACGTACGTTCCACACTGTTATTCTTTTCCCTCCGGAGTAGAAAGAATTTTTTCCTATTTTTTTATTGGACGTGATACGGTAAAAACTTCTTATATTTACGTAAAAAAAAGAAAAGCCTTGAATGAAATGTGCTGTTGGCTTTTATCGTGCGTTCCACACTGATATTCTTTGCCATCCGCAGTAGAAAGATTTGCTTTCCAATTTTTTATCGGACGTGAAACGGTAAAAACGTCTTATCTTTGCGTAAATAAATTAATAAATAACTCTTTCATTTCACGATTCACATGATCGAATGGCGTATCTTGACGTGTTATTATTCCTTAAATATGGCACGATTTCTGCCGAAAATTGCGTGTTAGGAGAGAAGGGGAACATAACTTTCTGCAAGCAGTTAACTAATTGTGTAAAATGGTCGTATATTTACGTAAAAAAAGATTAAAAATAGGAACAAATGTACGCAGATTTCCGCTATTTATTTCGCCTCTCGCAGACGCACCCTTGTGTTTCTGCCTTCATAAACCCCTACCCTCGAGCGTCAGCGAGCGTCAGTAGAGCAAAGTCGGGACAAGTCGAGACAGTAGGGCAAGGGGCGGTAGCAACCGAAAATATTAATTTCAAAACGCTTTCGTGTCCTGCTTGTGTCATACTTGGGTAGCAGCGGCTCATTCCAAAATGACAGTGTCCCGCAGAACCAAGTTAGACGTCACTCGGTGAAATACGTAAACATTGCTTGATTTCGCGAGTGTCTGAATACACGCTCCACTGACAGAGGGCGCATCAAACTATTTCGTTGCAATTGCGGCCTTGTCTGATAAATGGGCAAATGCGTGTCTTACGAGAGCAGCGGAAGATAACTTTTCGCCAGATATGCTACATATAATCGCCAGCGGCCGTACCACGTTGGGTGTACCGCTTCTCGTTCGACCATGGAAGTTAAGCGACTTTGGGCGTTTTTAGTACTTAGATGGGTGACCGTCTTTTGGAGGGGAAAGAAAATTGTCTTTTAACGTACGTTCCACACTGTTATTCTTTGCCCTCCGGAGTAGAAAGAATTTTTTTCCTATTTTTTTATTGGACGTGATACGGTAAAAACTTCTTATATTTACGTAAAAAAAAGAAAAGCCTTGAATGAAATGTGCTGTTGGCTTTTATCGTGCGTTCCACACTGATATTCTTTGCCATCCGCAGTAGAAAGATTTGCTTTCCAATTTTTTATCGGACGTGAAACGGTAAAAACGTCTTATCTTTGCGTAAATAAATTAATAAATAACTCTTTCATTTCACGATTCACATGATCGAATGGCGTATCTTGACGTGTTATTACTCGTTAAATATGGCACGATTTCTGCCGAAAATTGCGTGTTAGGAGAGAAGGGGAACATAACTTTCTGCAAGCAGTTAACTAATTGTGTAAAATGGTCGTATATTTACGTAAAAAAAGATTAAAAATAGGAACAAATGTACGCAGATTTCCGCTATTTATTTCGCCTCTCGCAGACGCACCCTTGTGTTTCTGCCTTCATAAACCCCTACCCTCGAGCGTCAGCGAGCGTCAGTAGAGCAAAGTCGGGACAAGTCGAGACCGAAGGGGAAGGGGCGGTAGCAACCGAAAATATTAATTTCAAAACGCTTTCGTGTCCTGCTTGTGTCATACTTGGGTAGCAGCGGCTCATTACAAAATGACAGTGTCCCGCAGAACCAAGTTAGACGTCACTCGGTGAAATACGTAAACATTGCTTGATTTCGCCAGGGTCTGAATACACACTCCACTGACAGAGGGCGCATCAAACTAATTCGTCTGTATTTGCGGCCTTGTCTGCTAAATGGGCAAATGCGTGTTTTAGGAGAGCAGCGGAAGTTAACTTTTCGCCAGATGTGCTACATATTAGCGCCAACGGCCGTACCACGTTGGGTGTACCGCTTCTCGTTCGATAATGGAAGTTAGGCAACGTTGGGCGTTTTTAGTACTTAGATGGGTGACCGTCCTTTGAGGGGAAATAAAATTGTCTTTTAACGTACGTTCCACACTGTTATTCTTTGCCCTCCGGAGTAGAAAGAATTTTTTCCTATTTTTTTATTGGACGTGATACGGTAAAAACTTCTTATATTTACGTAAAAAAAAGAAAAGCCTTGAATGAAATGTGCTGTTGGCTTTTATCGTGCGTTCCACACTGATGTTCTTTGCCATCCGCAGTAGAAAGATTTGCTTTCCAATTTTTTATCGGACGTGAAACGGTAAAAACGTCTTATCTTTGCGTAAATAAATTAATAAATAACTCTTTCATTTCACGATTCACATGATCGAATGGCGTATCTTGACGTGTTATTACTCGTTAAATATGGCACGATTTCTGCCGAAAATTGCGTGTTAGGAGAGAAGGGGAACATAACTTTCTGCAAGCAGTTAACTAATTGTGTAAAATGGTCGTATATTTACGTAAAAAAAGATTAAAAATAGGAACAAATGTACGCAGATTTCCGCTATTTATTTCGCCTCTCGCAGACGCACCCTTGTGTTTCTGCCTTCATAAACCCCCACCCTCCAGCGTCAGCGAGCGTCAGTAGAGCAAAGTCGGGACAAGTCGAGACAGAAGGGGAAGGGGCGGTAGCAACCGAAAATATTAATTTCAAAACGCTTTCGTGTCCTGCTTGTGTCATACTTGGGTAGCAGCGGCTCATTCCAAAATGACAGTGTCCCGCAGAACCAAGTTAGACGTCACTCGGTGAAATACGTAAACATTGCTTGATTTCGCGAGGGTCTGAATACACGCTCCACTGACAGAGGGCGCATCAAACTATTTCGTTGCAATTGCGGCCTTGTCTGATAAATGGGCAAATGCGTGTCTTACGAGAGCAGCGGAAGATAACTTTTCGCAAGATATGCTACATATAATCGCCAGCGGCCGTACCACGTTGGGTGTACCGCTTCTCGTTCGACCATGGAAGTTAAGCTACTTTGGGCGTTTTTAGTACTTAGATGGGTGACCGTCTTTTGGAGGGGAAATAAAATTGTCTTTTAACGTACGTTCCACACTGTTATTCTTTGCCCTCCGGAGTAGAAAGATTTTTTTCCTATTTTTTTATTGGACGTGATACGGTAAAAACTTCTTATATTTACGTAAAAAAAAAGAAAAGCCTTGAATGAAATGTGCTGTTGGCTTTTATCGTGCGTTCCACACTGATATTCTTTGCCATCCGCAGTAGAAAGATTTGCTTTCCAATTTTTTATCGGACGTGAAACGGTAAAAACGTCTTATCTTTGCGTAAATAAATTAATAAATAACTCTTTCATTTCACGATTCACATGATCGAATGGCGTATCTTGACGTGTTATTATTCGTTAAATATGGCACGATTTCTGCCGAAAATTGCGTGTTAGGAGAGAAGGGGAACATAACTTTCTGCAAGCAGTTAACTAATTGTGTAAAATGGTCGTATATTTACGTAAAAAAAAGATTAAAAATAGGAACAAATGTACGCAGATTTCCGCTATTTATTTCGCCTCTCGCAGACGCACCCTTGTGTTTCTGCCTTCATAAACCCCTACCCTCGAGCGTCAGCGAGCGTCAGTACAGCAAAGTCGGTACAAGTCGAGACAGAAGGGAATGGGTGGTAGCAACTGACAATATTAATTTCAAAACGCTTTCGTGTCCTGCTTGTGTCATTCTTGGCTAGCAGCGGCTCATTACAAAATGACAGTGTCCCGCAGAACCAAGTTAGACGTCACTCGGTGAAATACGTAAACATTGCTTGATTTCGCGAGGGTCTGAATACACGCTCCACTGACACAGGGCGCATCAAACTAATTCGTCTGTATTTGCGGCCTTGTCTGCTAAATGGGCAAATGCGTGTCTTAGGAGAGCAGCGGAAGATAACTTTTCGCCAGATGTGCTATATATTAGCGCCAACGGCTGTACCACGATCGGTGTACCGCTTCTCGTTCGATACTGGAAGTTAAGCGACGTTGGGCGTTTTTAGTACTTAGATGGGTGACCGTCTTTTTGGGGGGGGGGGGAATAATTGTCTTTTAACGTACGTTCCACACTGTTATTCTTTGCCCTCCGGAGTAGAAAGATTTTTTTCCTATTTTTTTATTGGACGTGAAACGGTAAAAACTTCTTATATTTACGTAAAAAAAAAGAAAAGCCTTGAATGAAATGTGCTGTTGGCTTTTATCGTGCGTTCCACACTGATATTCTTTGCCATCCGCAGTAGAAAGATTTGCTTTCCAATTTTTTATCGGACGTGAAACGGTAAAAACGTCTTATCTTTGCGTAAATAAATTAATAAATAACTCTTTCATTTCACGATTCACATGATCGAATGGCGTATCTTGACGTGTTATTACTCGTTAAATATGGCACGATTTCTGCCGAAAATTGCGTGTTAGGAGAGAAGGGGAACATAACTTTCTGCAAGCAGTTAACTAATTGTGTAAAATGGTCGTATATTTACGTAAAAAACGATTAAAAATAGGAACAAATGTACGCAGATTTCCGCTATTTATTTCGCCTCTCGCAGACGCACCCTTGTGTTTCTGCCTTCATAAACCCCTACCCTCGAGCGTCAGCGAGCGTCAGTAGAGCAAAGTCGGGACAAGTCGAGACAGTAGGGCAAGGGGCGGTAGCAACCGAAAATATTAATTTCAAAACGCTTTCGTGTCCTGCTTGTGTCATACTTGGGTAGCAGCGGCTCATTCCAAAATGACAGTGTCCCGCAGAACCAAGTTAGACGTCACTCGGTGAAATACGTAAACATTGCTTGATTTCGCGAGTGTCTGAATACACGCTCCACTGACAGAGGGCGCATCAAACTATTTCGTTGCAATTGCGGCCTTGTCTGATAAATGGGCAAATGCGTGTCTTACGAGAGCAGCGGAAGATAACTTTTCGCCAGATATGCTACATATAATCGCCAGCGGCCGTACCACGTTGGGTGTACCGCTTCTCGTTCGACCATGGAAGTTAAGCGACTTTGGGCGTTTTTAGTACTTAGATGGGTGACCGTCTTTTGGAGGGGAAACAAAATTGTCTTTTAACGTACGTTCCACACTGTTATTCTTTGCCCTCCGGAGTAGAAAGAATTTTTTCCTATTTTTTTATTGGACGTGATACGGTAAAAACTTCTTATATTTACGTAAAAAAAAGAAAAGCCTTGAATGAAATGTGCTGTTGGCTTTTATCGTGCGTTCCACACTGATATTCTTTGCCATCCGCAGTAGAAAGATTTGCTTTCCAATTTTTTATCGGACGTGAAACGGTAAAAACGTCTTATCTTTGCGTAAATAAATTAATAAATAACTCTTTCATTTCACGATTCACATGATCGAATGGCGTATCTTGACGTGTTATTACTCGTTAAATATGGCACGATTTCTGCCGAAAATTGCGTGTTAGGAGAGAAGGGGAACATAACTTTCTGCAAGCAGTTAACTAATTGTGTAAAATGGTCGTATATTTACGTAAAAAAAGATTAAAAATAGGAACAAATGTACGCAGATTTCCGCTATTTATTTCGCCTCTCGCAGACGCACCCTTGTGTTTCTGCCTTCATAAACCCCTACCCTCGAGCGTCAGCGAGCGTCAGTAGAGCAAAGTCGGGACAAGTCGAGACAGAAGGGGAAGGGGCGGTAGCAACCGAAAATATTAATTTCAAAACGCTTTCGTGTCCTGCTTGTGTCATACTTGGGTAGCAGCGGCTCATTCCAAAATGACAGTGTCCCGCAGAACCAAGTTAGACGTCACTCGGTGAAATACGTAAACATTGCTTGATTTCGCCAGGGTCTGAATACACACTCCACTGACAGAGGGCGCATCAAACTAATTCGTCTGTATTTGCGGCCTTGTCTGCTAAATGGGCAAATGCGGGTTTTAGGAGAGCAGCGGAAGTTAACTTTTCGCCAGATGTGCTACATATTAGCGCCAACGGCCGTACCACGTTGGGTGTACCGCTTCTCGTTCGATAATGGAAGTTAGGCAACGTTGGGCGTTTTTAGTACTTAGATGGGTGACCGTCCTTTGAGGGGAAATAAAATTGTCTTTTAACGTACGTTCCACACTGTTATTCTTTGCCCTCCGGAGTAGAAAGAATTTTTTCCTATTTTTTTATTGGACGTGATACGGTAAAAACTTCTTATATTTACGTAAAAAAAAGAAAAGCCTTGAATGAAATGTGCTGTTGGCTTTTATCGTGCGTTCCACACTGATGTTCTTTGCCATCCGCAGTAGAAAGATTTGCTTTCCAATTTTTTATCGGACGTGAAACGGTAAAAACGTCTTATCTTTGCGTAAATAAATTAATAAATAACTCTTTCATTTCACGATTCACATGATCGAATGGCGTATCTTGACGTGTTATTACTCGTTAAATATGGCACGATTTCTGCCGAAAATTGCGTGTTAGGAGAGAAGGGGAACATAACTTTCTGCAAGCAGTTAACTAATTGTGTAAAATGGTCGTATATTTACGTAAAAAAAGATTAAAAATAGGAACAAATGTACGCAGATTTCCGCTATTTATTTCGCCTCTCGCAGACGCACCCTTGTGTTTCTGCCTTCATAAACCCCCACCCTCCAGCGTCAGCGAGCGTCAGTAGAGCAAAGTCGGGACAAGTCGAGACAGAAGGGGAAGGGGCGGTAGCAACCGAAAATATTAATTTCAAAACGCTTTCGTGTCCTGCTTGTGTCATACTTGGGTAGCAGCGGCTCATTCCAAAATGACAGTGTCCCGCAGAACCAAGTTAGACGTCACTCGGTGAAATACGTAAACATTGCTTGATTTCGCGAGGGTCTGAATACACGCTCCACTGACAGAGGGCGCATCAAACTATTTCGTTGCAATTGCGGCCTTGTCTGATAAATGGGCAAATGCGTGTCTTACGAGAGCAGCGGAAGATAACTTTTCGCCAGATGTGCTATATATTAGCGCCAACGGCTGTACCACGATCGGTGTACCGCTTCTCGTTCGATACTGGAAGTTAAGCGACGTTGGGCGTTTTTAGTACTTAGATGGGTGACCGTCTTTTTGGGGGGGGGGGGGAATAATTGTCTTTTAACGTACGTTCCACACTGTTATTCTTTGCCCTCCGGAGTAGAAAGATTTTTTTCCAATTTTTTTATTGGACGTGAAACGGTAAAAACTTCTTATATTTACGTAAAAAAAAGAAAAGCCTTGAATGAAATGTGCTGTTGGCTTTTATCGTGCGTTCCACACTGATATTCTTTGCCATCCGCAGTAGAAAGATTTGCTTTCCAATTTTTTATCGGACGTGAAACGGTAAAAACGTCTTATCTTTGCGTAAATAAATTAATAAATAACTCTTTCATTTCACGATTCACATGATCGAATGGCGTATCTTGACGTGTTATTACTCGTTAAATATGGCACGATTTCTGCCGAAAATTGCGTGTTAGGAGAGAAGGGGAACATAACTTTCTGCAAGCAGTTAACTAATTGTGTAAAATGGTCGTATATTTACGTAAAAAAAGATTAAAAATAGGAACAAATGTACGCAGATTTCCGCTATTTATTTCGCCTCTCGCAGACGCACCCTTGTGTTTCTGCCTTCATAAACCCCCACCCTCCAGCGTCAGCGAGCGTCAGTAGAGCAAAGTCGGGACAAGTCGAGACAGAAGGGGAAGGGGCGGTAGCAACCGAAAATATTAATTTCAAAACGCTTTCGTGTCCTGCTTGTGTCATACTTGGGTAGCAGCGGCTCATTCCAAAATGACAGTGTCACGCAGAACCAAGTTAGACGTCACTCGGTGAAATACGTAAACATTGCTTGATTTCGCGAGGGTCTGAATACACGCTCCACTGACAGAGGGCGCATCAAACTATTTCGTTGCAATTGCGGCCTTGTCTGATAAATGGGCAAATGCGTGTCTTACGAGAGCAGCGGAAGATAACTTTTCGCCAGATTTGCTACATATAATCGCCAGCGGCCGTACCACGTTGGGTGTACCGCTTCTCGTTCGACCATGGAAGTTAAGCGACTTTGGGCATTTTTAGTACTTAGATGGGTGACCGTCTTTTGGAGGGGAAACAAAATTGTCTTTTAACGTACGTTCCACACTGTTATTCTTTGCCCTCCGGAGTAGAATGATTTTTTTCCTATTTTTTTATTGGACGTGATACGGTAAAAACTTCTTATATTTACGTAAAAAAAAGAAAAGCCTTGAATGAAATGTGCTGTTGGCTTTTATCGTGCGTTCCACACTGATATTCTTTGCCATCCGCAGTAGAAAGATTTGCTTTCCAATTTTTTTATCGGACGTGAAACGGTAAAAACGACTTATCTTTGCGTAAATAAATTAATAAATAACTCTTTCATTTCACGATTCACATGATCGAATGGCGTATCTTGACGTGTTATTATTCGTTAAATATGGCACGATTTCTGCCGAAAATTGCGTGTTAGGAGAGAAGGGGAACATAACTTTCTGCAAGCAGTTAACTAATTGTGTAAAATGGTCGTATATTTACGTAAAAAAAGATTAAAAATAGGAACAAATGAACGCAGATTTCCGCTATTTATTTCGCCTCTCGCAGACGCACCCTTGTGTTTCTGCCTTCATAAACCCCTACCCTCGAGCGTCAGCGAGCGTCAGTAGAGCAAAGTCGGGACAAGTCGAGACAGAAGGGGAAGGGGCGGTAGCAACCGAAAATATTAATTTCAAAACGCTTTCGTGTCCTGCTTGTGTCATACTTGGGTAGCAGCGGCTCATTCCAAAATGACAGTGTCCCGCAGAACCAAGTTAGACGTCACTCGGTGAAATACGTAAACATTGCTTGATTTCGCGAGGGTCTGAATACACG
Organism: Locusta migratoria; assembly: GCA_026315105.1. Lineage (NCBI taxonomy): Eukaryota > Metazoa > Arthropoda > Insecta > Orthoptera > Acrididae > Locusta > Locusta migratoria. The sequence goes on from JAOYRU010000316.1 coordinate 17,407, forward strand.
CTCCACTGACAGAGGGCGCATCAAACTAATTCGTCTGTAATTGCGGCCTTGTCTGCTAAATGGGCAAATGCGTGTCTTAGGAGAGCAGCGGAAGATAACTTTTCGCCAGATATGCTACATATAAGCGCCAACGGCCGTACTACGTTGGGTGCTCTGCTTCTCGTTCGATCATGGAAGTTAAGCGACGTTGGGCGTTTTTAGTACTTAGATGGGTGACCGTGTTTTGGGGGGGGGGGGGGGGAATAATTGTCTTTTAACGTACGTTCCACACTGTTATTCTTTGCCCACCGGAGTAGAAAGGTTTTTTTCCTATTTTTTTATTGGACGTGAAACGGTAAAAACTTCTTATACTTAAGTAAAAAAAAGAAAAGCCTTGAATGAAATGTGCTGTTGGCTTTTATCGTGCGTTCCACACTGATATTCTTTGCCATTCGCAGTAGAAAGATTTGCTTTCCAATTTTTTTATCGGACGTGAAACGGTAAAAAACGACTTATCTTTGCGTAAATAAATTAATAAATAACTCTTTCATTTCACGATTCACATGATCGAATGGCGTATCTTGACGTGTTATTATTCGTTAAATATGGCACGATTTCTGCCAAAAATTGCGTGTTAGGAGAGAAGGGGAACATAACTTTCTGCAAGCAGTTAACTAATTGTGTAAAATGGTCGCATATTTACGTAAAAAAAGATTAAAAATAGGAACAAATGTACGCAGATTTCCGCTATTTATTTCGCCTCTCGCAGACGCACCCTTGTGTTTCTGCCTTCATAAACCCCTACCCTCCAGCGTCAGCGAGCGTCAGTACAGCAAAGTCGGGACAAGTCGAGACAGAAGGGAAGGGGCGGTAGCAACTGACAATATTAATTTCAAAACGCTTTCGTGTCCTGCTTGTGTCATTCTTGGCTAGAAGCGGCTCATTACAAAATGACAGTGTCCCGCAGAACCAAGTTAGACGTCACTCGGTGAAATACGTAAACATTGCTTGATTTCGCGAGGGTCTGAATACACGCTCCACTGACACAGGGCGCATCAAACTAATTCGTTGCAATTGCGGCCTTGTCTGCTAAATTGGCAAATGCGTGTCTTATGAGAGCAGCGGAAGATACCTTTTCGCCAGATATGCTACATATAATCGCCAGCGGCCATTCCACGTTGGGTGTACCGCTTCTCGTTCGACCATGGAAATTAAGCAACGTTGGCGTTTTTAGTACTTAGATGGGTGACCGTCTTTTGGAGGGGAAACAAAATTGTCTTTTAACGTACGTTCCACACTGTTATTCTTTGCCCTCCGGAGTAGAAAGAATTTTTTCCTATTTTTTTATTGGACGTGATACGGTAAAAACTTCTTATATTTACGTAAAAAAAAAAAAAGCCTTGAATGAAATGTGCTGTTGGCTTTTATCGTGCGTTCCACACTGATATTCTTTGCCATCCGCAGTAGAAAGATTTGCTTTCCAATTTTTTATCGGACGTGAAACGGTAAAAACGTCTTATCTTTGCGTAAATAAATTAATAAATAACTCTTTTATTTCACGATTCACATGATCGAATGGCGTATCTTGACGTGTTATTATTCGTTAAATATGGCACGATTTCTGCCGAAAATTGCGTGTTAGGAGAGAAGGGGAACATAACTTTCTGCAAGCAGTTAACTAATTGTGTAAAATGGTCGTATATTTACGTAAAAAAAGATTAAAAATAGGAACAAATGTACGCAGATTTCCGCTATTTATTTCGCCTCTCGCAGACGCACCCTTGTGTTTCTGCCTTCATAAACCCCTACCCTCGAGCGTCAGCGAGCGTCAGTAGAGCAAAGTCGGGACAAGTCGAGACAGAAGGGGAAGGGGCGGTAGCAACCGAAAATATTAATTTCAAAACGCTTTCGTGTCCTGCTTGTGTCATACTTGGGTAGCAGCGGCTCATTCCAAAATGACAGTGTCCCGCAGAACCAAGTTAGACGTCACTCGGTGAAATACGTAAACATTGCTTGATTTCGCCAGGGTCTGAATACACACTCCACTGACAGAGGGCGCATCAAACTAATTCGTCTGTATTTGCGGCCTTGTGTGCTAAATGGGCAAATGCGTGCCTTAGGAGAGGAGCTGCTTGGCTGCTCTCCTGTGCGCATTGCTGCGTGACGTCGAGTGTTTACGTCGCTGCGGGTCGCGGCGGCGTGCTTATCTTCCCTTCTTCGAAGGTTTCTTCACTTTGGTGAGTACGAAAATGTTTTCCGATGTTTCGGAGGAGAGAGAAAACAACGTCCAGTGTTCGTTTGATCGGTCCGTTCCCAAACCTTCGGCCTTTGAAATACATAAGTGGATGCATGAGGAACTTAAACTTGTCAATAGTGACGTTCTCGGTGTACAGTTGGACTCTTTTCTAAACTCTGTGTTTCTGAAATTGCGTTCCCCCGAATTATGTGATTCTTTAGTATCGAGTAATGATGGTATTCGCAAATTTCGACATCTTGACGGTAATGTCAGTAATGTAACTATAACTCACGCGGGATATGGTTTACGCCACGTGCGTATATTCAACCTCCCTTTTGAAATCAGAAACGATACTATTTCGCGTCATTTGGCGCCTTACGGAGACGTGATATCTGTTTCTAAGGAAAAGTGGTCGGCACAATATCTTTTTCAAGTTGAGAATGGCGTACGTAGTGTGCAAATGGTCATTCATAAGCACATTCCGTCCTTTGTTTTTGTCAACGGCCACCGCGCCTTTGTTACCTACAGCGGTCAGCCTATCACTTGCTCTTTTTGTAATGGCGTCGGCCACTACCGACAGTCGTGCCCGCGGCGCAAGCGGCCCGCGCAACTGCCGCTCAGCTTCGCGTCGGTCGCCGCCGCCCCCCCCGCCCCCCCCCCCCTCCCCGCCAGGCACCGCTCGGCGCGCGGCTGAGGCGGCCGCCGTCGACTCCGAATTCACCGTTAGCGACAATTCTCCCGGACTTGACATGTCAGTAGCCGATAGAACCAATGCTGTGGCCCCACTGTCCGTACCTGCTCCGTCAGACAGTGCACCTGTGGTCCCGGTTTCTAACTCAGTGTCTGCTGCCCCAATAGCTGTTTCTGGCGATGCAGTTGCTGCACCAGTTAGTGTGGTAGTGTCCGAACCTGCTGCCGTTGCCACAACGGTAGCCGCCCCCGTAGTTTCCGACGTGCCGTCGGCAGACAAGTCAGTGTCTGGCGCGGTAGCCGGATCTTCACTAGAAGGAAGTTGCGTGTTCGTGCCCCCCCGTCCTCGGGAGCAGCGGTCGGCGTCCCGCGGCCGCGGTCCCAGCTCGGACGGTCGCCGAGACCGCCGCTACCGGTCACGCAGCCCGTCCCCCGCCCCCCGCCCCCGCCCCCCCTCGCAGGAGCGCGGCCGCGGGCGCCACGAGGATTCGGGGGCCGCGGCCTTCCGACAGGTCGGCCTCCCGGCAACGGGAGCAGCAGAAGTCTGTTGCTCTCCAGTCCTCCACGGAGGAGCAGCGGGATGTCGAGGTGCGGCATCTGAGGGCAGTGCTCAGCCGGGAATTGTCGGGTACAGATGCCGAAATGGCGCTGGAGGCCGATGTCGCGACGCCCTCGGCGTCCAAACGGAAGGCGGAGGGCGACGGCTCGCAGACCCGTCGTGCCCGAGCGTCCGCAGAACGGCACCCCCCCAGCCACGTGGAGATGGCGAGCGCGGGAGGACCAGTTTCTGGGACCCCGCCGCCCCCCCCGCCCCCCCCCCCCCCTCAGCGCATCAACTGGGCTGACTGCGACGTGGAGGACGATGGGGCGTAGTACCCGGTTGTTCGTTTTATTCCCTCGGAAATGTGGTAGGACCCTTTTATCGTATTTTATCGTACTTTTATCGTTTTATGCTGCGGTGTGAGTGTTGTGTTGTTTAATGTCTGACGTGTGTAAGTGGAACATTTTAACCGTTAACGCAAACAAAATGAGCACCCCTGTGAAGGCTCTGGCCTTGCACGATTTTTTAAGGGATGTTCGTGCAGATGTTGTTTTTATCCAAGAGATCACGCGCAACGCGCTGCTTTTCTTGTACGATTTTAACGATTTTACTGTTTTTGACAATGTTTTATCTGATGCCGTCACTGGCACTGCCATTTTAGTCCGGTCCGACATCGAAGTGTCGAATGCCGAAGTTTTACCTACGGGGCGCGCCCTTTCAGTTTTAATTCGTGGAATTTTATTTGTTAACGTTTATGGCCCCGCGGCCAATGATAAGCGTGAAAAAGATGATTTTTACGGGCGGGATTTGTGCCAGCTTTTCCGCCGAAATGTGGACACGCTTGTTTTAGGAGGAGATTTTAATGCAGTTTTAGATGATTGTGACCAGGAGCCGCGGCCCAATAAATGTAGAGAACTCACTCATCTCGTATCCAGTTTTAAACTTATCGACACGTGGCGAGTGTTATACCCCCACTTTACGTATTTTACATATTTTTATCCGACGGGCCGTAGCCGTCTCGACAGGATTTACGTGTCCTCCCACTTACGTGCACAAGTGTGTCGTGCGAACGTTTTACCAGTTATTTTTTCGGACCACAGTAGTTATTCTACTGAACTTCTTTTACCACGCGTCCCTGTTCGTCGTCGGCCTTCCGCGTGGAAGTTTAACTGCAGTCTGCTCGACGACGAACATTTTATCGCTAGTTTTAATAGTTTTTGGCACAAGGCCGTTCAGGGTAGGCGCGACGCGGCGAGCACCCTGGAGTGGTGGGGTGCGCGAGGCCAAGCCGGCCGTCCGCCGGTTCCTGATGGCCTTCAGCCGCGAGGCGGCGCGCTGGCGCCGGGCCACGCACCAGTTTAACGTCAGCTGCCTGCAGGACCTCGCGCGCAGGGTGGCGTCCGACCCCTCCCTGCTCCCGGCGTATAAACATCTCCAGGCCGAACTGCTGTCCACCTTGCGCAAGCAGAGTGCGGGGGTGATCGCGAGGTGCAAACCCCCCGCCGTGGTCGCCGACGAGCCCCTCTCGCTGTACCACCTGGCAAGGGAGCGCAACCGCCGCCAGAGGCTGGCCTTCTCGTGCTGGCAGCGCCCCGACGGGACTCGAACCACCGACCAGGCGGCCATGGAGCGGGACGTGTTCGAGCATTTCAGTACCCAGCTCCGGGAGGTGGACGTCGACCCGGAGGCGCTGAGGGGCTTCCTGCAGTCTGTCCCTCGGGCGCTGAGCCGCCGGGACCGCCGCCAACTGAACGAGCCGTACACGCCGGACGAACTTTTAGACTCTGTCCGCCGGAGTCCCAACGGCAAGTCCCCTGAACCCGACGGGATCCCGGCCGAGTTTTATAAAAAGTTTTTTAACCTTTTTAGCGACATTTTTACCGATTTTAGTAACGAAATTTTAAACGGCGCTTTTATTCCTACCGAGTTTGTCGAGGGTTTTGTTACTCTTTTACCGAAATCTACTGCAACACCCAGTGTCAGAAATATCCGGCCGATAACTTTATTGAATGCTGACTATAAGATTTTTACGCGGTGTGTGGCACAGCGGCTCAGAAATGTCCTTCCATCTGCTCTGAGTGCCCACCAGACCTGTGCCATTCGCGATCGCAACATTTTTAACGCCATTCTCACTTATCGCGACTGCATCGGCCACGTCCGAAGTTCGCGACTCCGTTTCGCAGCGATCGTTTTAATTGATTTCCGTAATGCTTTTGACCGTGTCAGCCATTTTTATTTGAATAAAGTTTTAAACGGTATGGGGTTTGGAGCCAAATTTTCCGGCATGATCCGTCGACTATTGGGCAATGCCACTTCGAGGGTTTGCGTAAACGGCCGACTCACGCCGACCTTCCCCGTGGGTCGTTCCGTACGCCAGGGATGCCCCCTGTCGATGGCATTATTCTCCATCGCCCTCGACCCATTGTTGCGAACTATAGATAGTGAGTGTCGGGGCATTGCCATTGGTCCAAACACCATTACCTGCACCGCGTATGCCGACGACCTGGGTGTATATCTTGACAATCCAGATGACATAGACGTTTTATACCGTTCTTTGTGCCGTTTTCGAAAAGGCGACAGGTGCTATCGTCAACTCCCAAAAAACAGTCTTATTGCCTCTGACGCCTCAGGCACGGCTGTTACGCCGGAATTGGTATTGCGTAAAAATGCAACACAAGGTTCTAGGGGTGTTACTCACATCGAACCCCCAGCAGATGGAGGCGTTAAACTGGCGGCCTACTCTTCGCAGCATCAGAGCGGTCGCAAAGATTTATTCGGCCCGACAACTGGCGTTCCGGGACAAGGTGACGATCATCAGCACCAACATCTTGGCGAGGGCGTGGTACCTCGCCCAGATCCTGCCCGTCCCCAAACTGATCGCGCGGGCCATCCAGAGCGCCGTCAACTGGTTCTTGTGGCGAGGCCACATCTTTCGGGTGCCACACGCCGTATGCACCTTGCCGCCGGGCGAGGGCGGGCTCGGTCTGGTGGACTTTGCCAGCAAGTGCGCGGCCTTGCTGTGGAAGCGGACCACCGCAGTCATCGAGTCGAACCCCGGCGGGGCGACCTCTGCTCTGTTTCGTCGGTTTCGCCCGCACTCGATGCGACCGCCTGTCTCCATCTGCCATATACCTTTTGTTGTAAACTATGTCAGGCGGTATTATGTTGACGAAAGCTACATTTCGGTTAGCGACCTCGACACCCGCAAAATAGCAGACATTGTGTTCGCGCTTCGTGGAAGACCCCCCCGCAGCAAGTGGGAGTACCGGCTGCCGCGGTACCACTGGCCGGTGGTGTGGAACAACATCAGCACCCCCCTGCTCCCCTCCTGCGTGCACGAGGTTTGGTACACTGTCGTGCACAGGACGTACCCCACGCACACGAAACTGCACTCGATCCACCTCCTCCCGTCTGAGGATTGCGGGTCGTGCTTCGTCCCCGACACGCTGGAGCACCGCTTCACGTGCCGGCACAGTGCGGCAGTGTGGGACACGGCTCGCGATATGTTGAGGATCGTTAACCGGATGGACGCCCGGGACATCAGCCCGACCGACGCCATAGTGCCGCAGTGGCGGGCGTACCCGGCCACCAAGCAGAACTCCACCCTGTGGCTCCTCGGGCACACCGTCTATGCCATTTTCAAACTACGACTCTCTACCGAACTGGACTTCCTCACTTACTTGTGGCATGAGCACAAAAAAGCTCAATCTCACCCCAAATATAGTGAATATTATGCTGCTTTTTTAAATGTAGCACTGCTACATGCCTTTACTAAGATGAAACCCGACCTTTCGCCTGCCTAAGGACTAGAGTGGTTTTTCTCATTTCAATCATGTTTATGTAACCAGAATGTCATACTGAACGAAAATTTTTTTCATGTTCATATTCACAGGAAACTTAGGTTCCTTCCATTGCTGCAGAATTGCTCCCAGGACTTTTTTTTTATATTTTCTTCATGCATTGTTTTAATTTGTGTGCATTAATGTGGAGGAGCACCACGTTGTTTTTAGTTGTTGCTTTTATTTCATTTTTGAAGTATATTCCACCGTTTGTTTCATTGGAGTTCATTTGTTTTACCTTTAATAAGACAGGTAGCCTATATGGAGTAGTGTAGGCTGAGAGCAGTCAGTGGGAAAAAAAAAAAAAAAAAAAAAAAGTTGGGTGTACCGCTTCTCGTTCGATAATGGAAGTTAAGCAACGTTGGGCGTTTTTAGTACTTAGATGGGTGACCGTCTTTTTGGTGGGGGGGGGGGGGAATAATTGTCTTTTAACGTACGTTCCACACTGTTATTCTTTGCCCTCCGGAGTAGAAAGATTTTTTTCCTATTTTTTTATTGGAATAATTGTCTTTTAACGTACGTTCCACACTGTTATTCTTTGCCCTCCGGAGTAGAAAGATTTTTTTCCTATTTTTTTATTGGACGTGAAACGGTAAAAACTTCTTATATTTACGTAAAAAAAGAAAAGCCTTGAATGAAATGTGCTGTTGGCTTTTATCGTGCGTTCCACACTGATATTCTTTGCCATCCGCAGTAGAAAGATTTGCTTTCCAATTTTTTATCGGACGTGAAACGGTAAAAACGTCTTATCTTTCCGTAAATAAATAAATAAATAACTCTTTCATTTCACGATACACATGATCGAATGGCGTATCTTGACGTGTTATTTTTCGTTAAATATGGCACGATTTCTGCCGAAAATTGCGTGTTAGGAGAGAAGGGGAACATAACTTTCTGCAAGCAGTTAACTAATTGTGTAAAATGGTCGTATATTTACGTAAAAAAAGATTAAAAATAGGAACAAATGTACGCAGATTTCCGCTATTTATTTCGCCTCTCGCAGACGCACCCTTGTGTTTCTGCCTTCATAAACCCCTACACTCCAGCGTCAGCGAGCGTCAGTACAGCAAAGTCGGGACAAGTCGAGACAGAAGGGAAGGGGCGGTAGCAACTGACAATATTAATTTCAAAACGCTTTCGTGTCCTGCTTGTGTCATTCTTGGCTAGAAGCGGCTCATTACAAAATGACAGTGTCCCGCAGAACCAAGTTAGACGTCACTCGGTGAAATACGTAAACATTGCTTGATTTCGCGAGGGTCTGAATACACGCTCCACTGACACAGGGCGCATCAAACTAATTCGTTGCAATTGCGGCCTTGTCTGCTAAATGGGCAAATGCGTGTCTTATGAGAGCAGCGGAAGATAACTTTTCGCCAGATATGCTACATATAATCGCCAGCGGCCGTTCCACGTTGGGTGTACCGCTTCTCGTTCGACCATGGAAATTAAGCAACGTTGGGCGTTTTTAGTACTTAGATGGGTGACCGTCTTTTGGAGGGGAAACAAAATTGTCTTTTAACGTACGTTCCACACTGTTATTCTTTGCCCTCCGGAGTAGAAAGAATTTTTTCCTATTTTTTTATTGGACGTGATACGGTAAAAACTTCTTATATTTACGTAAAAAAAAGAAAAGCCTTGAATGAAATGTGCTGTTGGCTTTTATCGTGCGTTCCACACTGATATTCTTTGCCATCCGCAGTAGAAAGATTTGCTTTCCAATTTTTTATCGGACGTGAAACGGTAAAAACGTCTTATCTTTGCGTAAATAAATTAATAAATAACTCTTTCATTTCACGATTCACATGATCGAATGGCGTATCTTGACGTGATATTATTCGTTAAATATGGCACGATTTCTGCCGAAAATTGCGTGTTAGGAGAGAAGGGGAACATAACTTTCTGCAAGCAGTTAACTAATTGTGTAAAATGGTCGTATATTTACGTAAAAAAAGATTAAAAATAGGAACAAATGTACGCAGATTTCCGCTATTTATTTCGCCTCTCGCAGACGCACCCTTGTGTTTCTGCCTTCATAAACCCCTACCCTCGAGCGTCAGCGAGCGTCAGTAGAGCAAAGTCAGGACAAGTCGAGACAGAAGGGGAAGGGGCGGTAGCAACCGAAAATATTAATTTCAAAACGCTTTCGTGTCCTGCTTGTGTCATACTTGGGTAGCAGCGGCTCATTCCAAAATGACAGTGTCCCGCAGAACCAAGTTAGACGTCACTGGGTGAAATACGTAAACATTGCTTGATTTCGCCAGGGTCTGAATACACACTCCACTGACAGAGGGCGCATCAAACTAATTCGTCTGTATTTGCGGCCTTGTCTGCTAAATGGGCAAATGCGTGTCTTAGGAGAGCAGCGGAAGATAACTTTTCGTCAAATGTGCTATATATTAGCGCCAACGGCCGTACCACGTTCGGTGCACCGCTTCTCGTTCGATAATGGAAGTTAAGCAACGTTGGGCGTTTTTAGTACTTAGATGGGTGACCATCTTTTGGGGGGGGGGGGGGGAATAATTGTCTTTTAACGTACGTTCCACACTGTTATTCTTTGCCCTCCGGAGTAGAAAGATTTTTTCCTATTTTTTTATTGGACGTGAAACGGTAAAAACGTCTTATCTTTACGTAAATAAATAAATAAATAACTCTTTCATTTCACGATACACATGATCGAATGGCGTATCTTGACGTGTTATTTTTCCTTAAATATGGCACGATTTCTGCCGAAAATTGCGTGTTAGAAGAGAAGGGGAACATAACTTTCCGCAAGCAGTTAACTAATTGTGTAAAATGGTCGTATATTTACGTAAAAAAAGATTAAAAATAGGAACAAATGTACGCAGTTTTCCGCTATTTATTTCGCCTCTCGCAGACGAATCCTAGTGTTTCTGCCTTCATAAACCCCTACCCTCGAGCGTCAGCGAGCGTCAGTAGAGCAAAGTCGGGACAAGTCGAGACAGAAGGGGAAGGGGCGGTAGCAACCGAAAATATTAATTTCAAAACGCTTTCGTGTCCTGCTTGTGTCATACTTGGATAGCAGCGGCTCATTCCAAAATGACAGTGTCCCGCAGAACCAAGTTAGACGTCACTCGGTGAAATACGTAAACATTGCTTGATTTCGCCAGGGTCTGAATACACACTCCACTGACAGAGGGCGCATCAAACTAATTCGTCTGTATTTGCGGCCTTGTGTGCTAAATGGGCAAATGCGTGTTTTAGGAGAGCAGCGGAAGATAACTTTTCGCCAGATGTGCTATATATTAGCGCCAACGGCCGTACCACGTTGGGTGTACCGCTTCTCGTTCGATAATGGAAGTTAAGCAACGTTGGGCGTTTTTAGTATTTAGATGGGTGACCGTCTTTTTGGTGGGGGGGGGGGAATAATTGTCTTTTAACGTACGTTCCACACTGTTATTCTTTGCCCTCCGGAGTAGAAAGATTTTTTTCCTATTTTTTTATTGGAATAATTGTCTTTTAACGTACGTTCCACACTGTTATTCTTTGCCCTCCGGAGTAGAAAGATTTTTTTCCTATTTTTTTATTGGACGTGAAACGGTAAAAACTTCTTATATTTACGTAAAAAAAAGAAAAGCCTTGAATGAAATGTGCTGTTGGCTTTTATCGTGCGTTCCACACTGATATTCTTTGCCATCCGCAGTAGAAAGATTTGCTTTCCAATTTTTTATCGGACGTGAAACGGTAAAAACGTCTTATCTTTACGTAAATAAATAAATAAATAACTCTTTCATTTCACGATACACATGATCGAATGGCGTATCTTGACGTGTTATTTTTCGTTAAATATGGCACGATTTCTGCCGAAAATTGCGTGTTAGGAGAGAAGGGGAACATAACTTTCCACAAGCAGTTAACTAATTGTGTAAAATGGTCGTATATTTACGTAAAAAAAGATTAAAAATAGGAACAAATGTACGCAGTTTTCCGCTATTTATTTCGCCTCTCGCAGACGCATCCTAGTGTTTCTGCCTTCATAAACCCCTACCCTCGAGCGTCAGCGAGCGTCAGTAGAGCAAAGTCGGGACAAGTCGAGACAGAAGGGGAAGGGGCGGTAGCAACCGAAAATATTAATTTCAAAACGCTTTCGTGTCCTGCTTGTGTCATACTTGGATTGCAGCGGCTCATTCCAAAATGACAGTGTCCCGCAGAACCAAGTTAGACGTCACTCGGTGAAATACGTAAACATTGCTTGATTTCGCCAGGGTCTGAATACACACTCCACTGACAGAGGGCGCATCAAACTAATTCGTCTGTATTTGCGGCCTTGTGTGCTAAATGGGCAAATGCGTGTTTTAGGAGAGCAGCGGAAGATAACTATTCGCCAGATGTGCTATATAATAGCGCCAACGGCCGTACCACGTTCATTCGAGTGGCAGTCGTGGTGGACGAAGGACGTGTGGCGGCCTCGCTGGCGGTCCTGTTGTAAACAACGGCTGTTTCGCGCCCTACAAGGTTAGTCTTAACTGCATCCTTGCGATTGTGGCTTTAGTTAACCCGATTAATAAGACAGAATGAATACGACAAAAGAGATGAGGAAAGACACGATCAAATTTACTTTTGACAGAAACTTTATCAGACCGAAAGCTTATGAGGTTAAACAGTGGTTCATCGAGAAAGTGAAGATTTCAGGGAATGAAGTAATTGGTGTACATTTATCGTTCGTTTCAAATGCTGCTTTTGTTAAGTTGACAAGTCCAGAATTATGTTATGCAATAGTTGATAAGTGTGGCGGTGTTATGAAATTTAACCATTCAGACGGAACAGTGAGTGATGTCATTGTTACTCACGCAGGTTTAGGTATTCGGACAGTGAGGGTTTTTGAGTTACCTTTCGAGATGCCGGCGGAAGAAATAAATTCGGTTCTCAGCCCCTATGGTACCATTCTGTCCAATGTCGCCGAAAAGTGGTCGGAGGCACATATGTTCCCCGTATTGAACGGCGTTCGGCAACTTAAGATGGAACTGCAGAGACACATTCCTTCTTATATCAATGTGCTAGGATATCGGGCTATTGTTATCTATGACGGGCAGCCGCGAACGTGTGCTCTGTGTAACTCAACAGAGCACATCCGCAGTGAGTGCGGTAGGAAACGCGTCGCGCAGCTGCCGGCCGCAGAGCCTGTAGTCCCGGGCCAGGCGGTCAGCCTCAGGCTGACTTACGCCGCCGCCACGAACCCGCGCCGCTCAGCGGGGCCGTCAACAGCGGGGCAGGAGGACGTCGCGCCGGAACAGCCGCTACCAGGAAACAGCGCGGGGCCGAGCATGGCCGATGATGAGCGAAGTGGTGAGGCGGGCCGGGCGCATAAGGAAACAGGCGACACACACGGCGTGACTGAGCGTCGCGCTAATCCAGCGCAGGCAAACCTGAACACGATACCAGCAGATTCTGCGTCGAGTCCTCCGGCCTTTCAACGCGAGGAGCTAGGGACTTTAGAACCGGTACCAATGGCTATTGATGACAACCCCAACCAGAGTACAACGACACAAGAAGGTCGCTCGGAACATTCGTCGCAGAGAGTAGTAATTCACAAACCTGACGAAGTCAAACGTAATACACAGAAGGAAAAAAATGACAATGAACCTCAATTAAACAACGGAAAGGGACAAAAGCTCAATGTCGACGATCACTATGTCTCTCAAAGTTCTAACTTCGATCAGACGAAGGATCAGATATTACGAGAAAGATCTTCTACGGAATCGACGGACAAGTCACCTGATCTATCCCCGGCGGCATCGCCGAAGAGGAAACGCAACAAGAAACGTAGACTGGCTCATGAGGCTGCGGAGAAGGTTGCTCCCATCTTAAAGGAGAAATTGAGAAGCATGCGGGACAAAGACAAGAACAAAGCAGACCCAACATCCGCTCGATGCAATGAGTCTTGTATAGGAAGTAGAACAAAAGAAGGAGTCGAATGTACAATGCAGACATCACATACCGAGGCCGACCATCCAATTCGTGACAAAGACGAAGCATCCCTCCTTGGACGAAGTGCTGCAGTGGCAAGATCTGAATGGAGCGAAGATATCAACGACGGTGCCGATGAGGACATGGAAGAGGAAAATTTACCAGAAGAAGATTTATTTTATTAATATAGTGTCCGACAGTGTAACAACAGCACACAAGGTGCACAAAATGAAAGGAGGTACACGGAGTGAAAGAAAACTTTTGTCCTTAACGAAGTCTTGTACATTCCTAAATCTCACTTCTTCATGGAACAGACATATAATGTGACCACCTTAAACGTAAACAAAATTCAAAGTGAAGTTGCAGCGCTTAAAGATTTTTTATATCAATCAGACACCGATATAGCTTTGCTGCAAGAGGTCAAAGTCAAAAACCTTCATGTGGCTGGTTACCAAGAAATTGTAAACATTGCCCATGAGAGCAGTTGCGGGACTGCAATCCTAGTAAGAGACGGGATCGAAATAACAGACACCGCTCTTTTAGAATCTGGGAGAGGCATAAAATGCAAAATTCTTAATAAAACTTTCATCAATATCTATGCCCCATCTGGAAACAACGCTAAACTGGAAAGAGCCGCATTTTACAAAACTGGCATTTTACCATTACTTTATAATAACCCTGTTGACTTTTTAATTGGCGGTGACTGGAATTGTGTACTACACGAAAAGGATCAAAGACCGAATTTTAATAAATCCAGAGAACTAGAAGGCCTAGTTAAAAATATGAAATGGAAGGATGCTTGGGAGATAAAGTATCCCACCATTGTCAAGTTTACTTATATTACTAACTCATCTCAAAGTCGGTTAGATAGAATTTACGTATCCTCGACTTTAGAAAATAATGTTCAGGCCATTGAAGTGATACCCGCCATCTTTTCTGACCATCAAGCAGTCAGGTGCAGTATAAGGCTAATGAGACAAAGGACGTACTGGGGGAGGTCGGTATGGAAACTGAATATTAACATGTTGCTAGAAAATTCTCTCGCTGACCACATTGCAGAGACTTGGCGGGCGTCTTTAGGAACACGCTACAAATACAGATCCACTGTGGAATGGTGGAGCGCTGTTGCTAAGAAACGGTTAAGAGGCACGTTGATAGAATACGGAAAAGAGAGGGCGAGGTGGATGCGGCGCACTATAGAGTTTCACTACACATGCTTACGTGAACTCTATGAGCAACCGATGTCACAAGACATCTTACTGCAAATAAAGAGGACCAAAGCCGAACTGATAAAGCTCAAGCGATCACAGATTGACGGTCTGAAAATAAAATCCCACACTCAGACTGTAGTTGAGGAGGAAAATACGTCGATATACCATCTCATCAAACATGCTCAACAAAGGAGAAGAACTTTTCTGGCGTCTCTTCGGGCAGAGGATAACAGCGTCCTGTCAACTCAAAAAGACATTATCAATGAAGCCTACCGATTTTATACTGCACTCTATACCAAAAATAGTAACGAGGACCAGGTCATCAATGACTTTTTATCTGGATCTGAACTTCAGGACACCATCACCGACGAGGATAATGAACATATTAACGCAGAAATAAGCGAAGAAGAAGTTTGGGATATAATAAAGACTTCCCCTTCAAAAAAGTCACCAGGACCCGATGGTCTGCCTCTTGAGTTTTATAAAGAGTTTTGGCACGTTATAGGCAGCACTTTCACAGACATTATTAACGAAACCTTAAAGGGAGAGGCCGTACCAGCAGATTTAAAACAGTGTTTTACCGTGTTACTTCCCAAAGGCAAGAACACGGAAACAAAAGATATTAAGAAAATGAGGCCTATTACTCTAATGAATTCAGACTATAAAATAATAGCTAGAGTTTTGAAAGAGCGACTGCGGCCAGTCCTAGACAAAATAATCGGATCCCACCAGACGTGTCTCCCTGGGCGCATTATTTTGAAGACAGTTAGCGAGTACAGGGACATTGTCGGCATATTTTCAAACTCTTCGGCATATGGCGGTCTTGCATTTGTAGATTTTGCAAAGGCTTTCGATAAAGTTAATCACGACTACCTTTTTAAAACCCTGACGTATTTGGGTGTTAGTGAGAATAATGTGAGGATTTTCTACAACATTTTAAAAGGTATAAAGACGAAAGTAGCTATTAATGGTCACTACACTAAGGACATTCCCATTGACAATGGAGTACCCCAGGGGAGCCCCTTATCAATGATGCTGTTTGTTGTGGCAATCGAACCACTTTTAAGGAGACTGCATAAAGAATTAGAGGGTATCTTAATATCAGGAATGAAAACAGTTATTAATGCCTACGCCGATGATGTAGGTGTCATAATAAGAAGCACTGATGATATTAAGAAACTTACGGCTAACTTAAAACTATACTGTAGTGCGACAGGCGCTGAAATTAATGAAACAAAGAGTGCTTTTTTAAATCTGAGTGGCCTCACAAATGTACAGGTCTCTTGGGCACAACGTGTGGAGAATCATACAGCTTTGGGTGTAACCCTATACAGCTGCCCCCTTCAAATGATTGCCGCTAACTGGAAAACAGTATTAGCTAAGATTCGAGGCACCCTTCAATTACACGACATGAGAGATCTAAATCTGAAGCAGAAAGTCAAGATCATCAACTGCGTGGGTCCTCTCAAAAGCGACATACATAGGGCAGGTTTTGCCTCTTCCAAAACAAATAGCAAAGGCAATCATGACAACGGTATGTCGATATATCTGGCAAGGACAGATTTTTAGAGTATCTTTAGATACAATAACTCTGAAAACAGAAAAGGGTGGACTCGCGCTTACTGACATTCAGAGGAAAACAACAGCATTATTCATAAAAAGGTCCCTGCAACTTATTGACGATCACCCACTCAGCATAACAGCGCAATTATTCAAATTATTTGAACCTGAAAGCTTGCAGCCGCCAGTCGACATCACCAAAATAAATTATAAAATGAAGTACATTAGACTTTATTATCTCGAATTAAGCTACATGAGGAGTATTGTCTTGGACAGAAAGAAGAGGACCTACCACTATATTATCGAGAGATTAAAATATAAGGAAAACAAAAACAGAATGGAGATTAAGTTTCCAAACAGAAACTGGAAAGTCATTTGGAAAAACATCAGTAATAATTTGCTTCCATTAGAAGTACAGGTAGCGTGGTATAGAGTTATCAACAATATCGTTAGTACCAATGAGAGATTATATGCACTCGGACTTTGCGATACAAACAGATGCCCTAAATGCGACGCTATTGATACCTTGGACCATAGATTCACTTGTTCAGAATACAGTGCAGTATGGCAGGAACTTAGGAAACAAATATCGTTCCTTAAGAGAAGCGACGGGAGAGAAATATCTTTAAATCTTATCTTCTTCCCAGACGAGATGTATTTTCCTGCCCAAAAAAATAATGCCATTTTGTGGCTACTGGGGCATTTTATTCATTACGTTATTAACAACAAAGGGACTGGCACTGTCCAGGAATTTAAAGAATTTGAACTACAAGGATATTACAAAATATTCCGGAAAAGAAATTTGAAAAAGAATTATGGAAATATGTTGAAGATTCTCTTCGAGAAAGAGGGTGTAGGATGATTACTACAGACAATTAACAATGCAAATAGAGGCATGCCAAAGTAGGGGATCGCTGCTGGGGGTGAAGTACGGTGGGGACTTCGTGGGCCCCGTGGCCGCTACGGTAGCCGTGAAGGCCTCAGCAGAACCCTGAAACAGCATGCTGCAACGGATGTCGGACTACACTCCTTTTCTACCAGAAAAAAACCAGTTTCATAAGCGATCAAGAGAAAACGAAGAAAAAAGAATGATCACAGAATATTTTAATTATTTTTATTATTATAATTTATTTAGTTAGGAGAAATCTTTCTGTTCATCATATTGCATTAAAAAAATTTTCTTTTCGTTCATCCAATGTCAAAGAAGAAGAAAGGAAATGCCACAGAAGAGGCTAAAGTGGAAAACTGCCAGTCAACGTTACTTTACCTGTTTATTTTCAGAAATCCCTCATTTCCAAGACGGAAATATGACGACTTCTACATTTTCTTTTCTTCTATGCTGTCAAAGATGTATATATGGAAACACTTTTATTTTTAAGTATCGGACAGCAGCAACTATTCTTTATTAAAGGCAGAAGAAGCCGACGCCGATGAAGGCGATGTTAAAAAAAAAAAAAAAAAAAAAAAAAAAAAAAAAAAAAAAAAAAAAAAAACGTTGGGTGTACCGCTTCTCATTCGATAATGGAAGTTAAGCAACGTTGGGCGTTTTTAGTATTTAGATGGGTGACCGTCTTTTTGGTGGGGGGGGGGGAATAATTGTCTTTTAACGTACGTTCCACACTGTTATTCTTTGCCCTCCGGAGTAGAAAGATTTTTTTCCTATTTTTTTATTGGAATAATTGTTTTTTAACGTACGTTCCACACTGTTATTCTTTGCCCTCCGGAGTAGAAAGATTTTTTTCCTATTTTTTTATTGGACGTGAAACGGTAAAAACTTCTTATATTTACGTAAAAAAAAGAAAAGCCTTGAATGAAATGTGCTGTTGGCTTTTATCGTGCGTTCCACACTGATATTCTTTGCCATCCGCAGTAGAAAGATTTGCTTTCCAATTTTTTATCGGACGTGAAACGGTAAAAATGTCTTATCTTTACGTAAATAAATAAATAAATAACTCTTTCATTTCACGATACACATGATCGAATGGCGTATCTTGACGTGTTATTTTTCGTTAAATATGGCACGATTTCTGCCGAAAATTGCGTGTTAGGAGAGAAGGGGAACATAACTTTCCGCAAGCAGTTAACTAATTGTGTAAAATGGTCGTATATTTACGTAAAAAAAGATTAAAAATAGGAACAAATGTACGCAGTTTTCCGCTATTTATTTCGCCTCTCGCAGACGCACCCTTGTGTTTCTGCCTTCATAAACCCCTACCCTCGAGCGTCAGCGAGCGTCAGTAGAGCAAAGTCAGGACAAGTCGAGACAGAAGGGGAAGGGGCGGTAGCAACCGAAAATATTAATTTCAAAACGCTTTCGTGTCCTGCTTGTGTCATACTTGGGTAGCAGCGGCTCATTCCAAAATGACAGTGTCCCGCAGAACCAAGTTAGACGTCACTGGGTGAAATACGTAAACATTGCTTGATTTCGCCAGGGTCTGAATACACACTCCACTGACAGAGGGCGCATCAAACTAATTCGTCTGTATTTGCGGCCTTGTCTGCTAAATGGGCAAATGCGTGTCTTAGGAGAGCAGCGGAAGATAACTTTTCGTCAAATGTGCTATATATTAGCGCCAACGGCCGTACCACGTTCGGTGCACCGCTTCTCGTTCGATAATGGAAGTTAAGCAACGTTGGGCGTTTTTAGTACTTAGATGGGTGACCATCTTTTGGGGGGGGGGGAATAATTGTCTTTTAACGTACGTTCCACACTGTTATTCTTTGCCCTCCGGAGTAGAAAGATTTTTTCCTATTTTTTTATTGGACGTGAAACGGTAAAAACGTCTTATCTTTACGTAAATAAATAAATAAATAACTCTTTCATTTCACGATACACATGATCGAATGGCGTATCTTGACGTGTTATTTTTCCTTAAATATGGCACGATTTCTGCCGAAAATTGCGTGTTAGAAGAGAAGGGGAACATAACTTTCCGCAAGCAGTTAACTAATTGTGTAAAATGGTCGTATATTTACGTAAAAAAAGATTAAAAATAGGAACAAATGTACGCAGTTTTCCGCTATTTATTTCGCCTCTCGCAGACGAATCCTAGTGTTTCTGCCTTCATAAACCCCTACCCTCGAGCGTCAGCGAGCGTCAGTAGAGCAAAGTCGGGACAAGTCGAGACAGAAGGGGAAGGGGCGGTAGCAACCGAAAATATTAATTTCAAAACGCTTTCGTGTCCTGCTTGTGTCATACTTGGATAGCAGCGGCTCATTCCAAAATGACAGTGTCCCGCAGAACCAAGTTAGACGTCACTCGGTGAAATACGTAAACATTGCTTGATTTCGCCAGGGTCTGAATACACACTCCACTGACAGAGGGCGCATCAAACTAATTCGTCTGTATTTGCGGCCTTGTGTGCTAAATGGGCAAATGCGTGTTTTAGGAGAGCAGCGGAAGATAACTTTTCGCCAGATGTGCTATATATTAGCGCCAACGGCCGTACCACGTTGGGTGTACCGCTTCTCGTTCGATAATGGAAGTTAAGCAACGTTGGGCGTTTTTAGTACTTAGATGGGTGACCGTCTTTTTGGTGGGGGGGGGGGGGGGGGAATAATTGTCTTTTAACGTACGTTCCACACTGTTATTCTTTGCCCTCCGGAGTAGAAAGATTTTTTTCCTATTTTTTTATTGGAATAATTGTCTTTTAACGTACGTTCCACACTGTTATTCTTTGCCCTCCGGAGTAGAAAGATTTTTTTCCTATTTTTTTATTGGACGTGAAACGGTAAAAACTTCTTATATTTACGTAAAAAAAAGAAAAGCCTTGAATGAAATGTGCTGTTGGCTTTTATCGTGCGTTCCACACTGATATTCTTTGCCATCCGCAGTAGAAAGATTTGCTTTCCAATTTTTTATCGGACGTGAAACGGTAAAAACGTCTTATCTTTACGTAAATAAATAAATAAATAACTCTTTCATTTCACGATACACATGATCGAATGGCGTATCTTGACGTGTTATTTTTCGTTAAATATGGCACGATTTCTGCCGAAAATTGCGTGTTAGGAGAGAAGGGGAACATAACTTTCCACAAGCAGTTAACTAATTGTGTAAAATGGTCGTATATTTACGTAAAAAAAGATTAAAAATAGGAACAAATGTACGCAGATTTCCGCTATTTATTTCGCCTCTCGCAGACGCATCCTAGTGTTTCTGCCTTCATAAACCCCTACCCTCGAGCGTCAGCGAGCGTCAGTAGAGCAAAGTCGGGACAAGTCGAGACAGAAGGGGAAGGGGCGGTAGCAACCGAAAATATTAATTTCAAAACGCTTTCGTGTCCTGCTTGTGTCATACTTGGATTGCAGCGGCTCATTCCAAAATGACAGTGTCCCGCAGAACCAAGTTAGACGTCACTCGGTGAAATACGTAAACATTGCTTGATTTCGCCAGGGTCTGAATACACACTCCACTGACAGAGGGCGCATCAAACTAATTCGTCTGTATTTGCGGCCTTGTGTGCTAAATGGGCAAATGCGTGTTTTAGGAGAGCAGCGGAAGATAACTATTCGCCAGATGTGCTATATAATAGCGCCAACGGCCGTACCACGTTGGGTGTACCGCTTCTCATTCGATAATGGAAGTTAAGCAACGTTGGGCGTTTTTAGTATTTAGATGGGTGACCGTCTTTTTGGGGGGGGGGGGGGGGAATAATTGTCTTTTAACGTACGTTCCACACTGTTATTCTTTGCCCTCCGGAGTAGAAAGATTTTTTTCCTATTTTTTTATTGGAATAATTGTTTTTTAACGTACGTTCCACACTGTTATTCTTTGCCCTCCGGAGTAGAAAGATTTTTTTCCTATTTTTTTATTGGACGTGAAACGGTAAAAACTTCTTATATTTACGTAAAAAAAAGAAAAGCCTTGAATGAAATGTGCTGTTGGCTTTTATCGTGCGTTCCACACTGATATTCTTTGCCATCCGCAGTAGAAAGATTTGCTTTCCAATTTTTTATCGGACGTGAAACGGTAAAAACGTCTTATCTTTACGTAAATAAATAAATAAATAACTCTTTCATTTCACGATACACATGATCGAATGGCGTATCTTGACGTGTTATTTTTCGTTAAATATGGCACGATTTCTGCCGAAAATTGCGTGTTAGGAGAGAAGGGGAACATAACTTTCCGCAAGCAGTTAACTAATTGTGTAAAATGGTCGTATATTTACGTAAAAAAAGATTAAAAATAGGAACAAATGTACGCAGTTTTCCGCTATTTATTTCGCCTCTCGCAGACGCACCCTTGTGTTTCTGCCTTCATAAACCCCTACCCTCGAGCGTCAGCGAGCGTCAGTAGAGCAAAGTCGGGACAAGTCGAAACAGAAGGGGAAGGGGCGGTAGCAACTGACGATATTAATTTCAAAACGCTTTCGTGTCCTGCTTGTGTCATACTTGGATAGCAGCGGCTCATTCCAAAATGACAGTGTTCCGCAGAACCAAGTTAGACGTCACTCGGTGAAATACGTAAACATTGCTTGATTTCGCCAGGGTCTGAATACACACTCCACTGACAGAGGGCGCATCAAACTAATTCGTCTGTATTTGCGGCCTTGTCTGCTAAATGGGCAAATGCGTGTTTTAGGAGAGCAGCGGAAGTTAACTTTTCGCCAGATGTGCTACATATTTGCGCCAACGGCCGTACCACGTTGGGTGTACCGCTTCTCGTTCGATAATGGAAGTTAAGCAACGTTGGGCGTTTTTAGTACTTAGATGGGTGACCGTCTTTTTTTTTGGGGGGGGGGGGGGGGAATAATTGTCTTTTAACGTACGTTCCACACTGTTATTCTTTGCCCTCCGGAGTAGAAAGATTTTTTTCCTATTTTTTTATTGGAATAATTGTCTTTTAACGTACGTTCCACACTGTTATTCTTTGGCCTCCGGAGTAGAAAGATTTTTTTCCTATTTTTTTATTGGACGTGAAACGGTAAAAACTTCTTATATTTACGTAAAAAAAAGAAAAGCCTTGAATGAAATGTGCTGTTGGCTTTTATCGTGCGTTCCACACTGATATTCTTTGCCATCCGCAGTAGAAAGATTTGCTTTCCAATTTTTTATCGGACGTGAAACGGTAAAAACGTCTTATCTTTGCGTAAATAAATTAATAAATAACTCTTTCATTTCACGATTCACATGATCGAATGGCGTATCTTGACGTGTTATTATTCGTTAAATATAGCACGATTTCTGCCGAAAATTGCGTGTTAGGAGAGAAGGGGAACATAACTTTCTGCAAGCAGTTAACTAATTGTGTAAAATGGTCGTATATTTACGTAAAAAAAAGATTAAAAATAGGAACAAATGTACGCAGATTTCCGCTATTTATTTCGCCTCTCGCAGACGAATCCTAGTGTTTCTGCCTTCATAAACCCCTACCCTCGAGCGTCAGCGAGCGTCAGTAGAGCAAAGTCGGGACAAGTCGAGACAGAAGGGGAAGGGGCGGTAGCAACCGAAAATATTAATTTCAAAACGCTTTCGTGTCCTGCTTGTGTCATACTTGGATTGCAGCGGCTCATTCCAAAATGACAGTGTCCCGCAGAACCAAGTTAGACGTCACTCGGTGAAATACGTAAACATTGCTTGATTTCGCCAGGGTCTGAATACACACTCCACTGACAGAGGGCGCATCAAACTAATTCGTCTGTATTTGCGGCCTTGTGTGCTAAATGGGCAAATGCGTGTTTTAGGAGAGCAGCGGAAGATAACTTTTCGCCAGATGTGCTATATAATAGCGCCAACGGCCGTACCACGTTGGGTGTACCGCTTCTCATTCGATAATGGAAGTTAAGCAACGTTGGGCGTTTTTAGTATTTAGATGGGTGACCGTCTTTTTGGGGGGGGGGGGGGGGGGGAATAATTGTCTTTTAACGTACGTTCCACACTGTTATTCTTTGCCCTCCGGAGTAGAAAGATTTTTTTCCTATTTTTTTATTGGAATAATTGTTTTTTAACGTACGTTCCACACTGTTATTCTTTGCCCTCCGGAGTAGAAAGATTTTTTTCCTATTTTTTTATTGGACGTGAAACGGTAAAAACTTCTTATATTTACGTAAAAAAAAGAAAAGCCTTGAATGAAATGTGCTGTTGGCTTTTATCGTGCGTTCCACACTGATATTCTTTGCCATCCGCAGTAGAAAGATTTGCTTTCCAATTTTTTATCGGACGTGAAACGGTAAAAACGTCTTATCTTTACGTAAATAAATAAATAAATAACTCTTTCATTTCACGATACACATGATCGAATGGCGTATCTTGACGTGTTATTTTTCGTTAAATATGGCACGATTTCTGCCGAAAATTGCGTGTTAGGAGAGAAGGGGAACATAACTTTCCGCAAGCAGTTAACTAATTGTGTAAAATGGTCGTATATTTACGTAAAAAAAGATTAAAAATAGGAACAAATGTACGCAGTTTTCCGCTATTTATTTCGCCTCTCGCAGACGCACCCTTGTGTTTCTGCCTTCATAAACCCCTACCCTCGAGCGTCAGCGAGCGTCAGTAGAGCAAAGTCGGGACAAGTCGAAACAGAAGGGGAAGGGGCGGTAGCAACTGACGATATTAATTTCAAAACGCTTTCGTGTCCTGCTTGTGTCATACTTGGATAGCAGCGGCTCATTCCAAAATGACAGTGTTCCGCAGAACCAAGTTAGACGTCACTCGGTGAAATACGTAAACATTGCTTGATTTCGCCAGGGTCTGAATACACACTCCACTGACAGAGGGCGCATCAAACTAATTCGTCTGTATTTGCGGCCTTGTCTGCTAAATGGGCAAATGCGTGTTTTAGGAGAGCAGCGGAAGTTAACTTTTCGCCAGATGTGCTACATATTTGCGCCAACGGCCGTACCACGTTGGGTGTACCGCTTCTCGTTCGATAATGGAAGTTAAGCAACGTTGGGCGTTTTTAGTACTTAGATGGGTGACCGTCTTTTTTTTTGGGGGGGGGGGGGAATAATTGTCTTTTAACGTACGTTCCACACTGTTATTCTTTGCCCTCCGGAGTAGAAAGATTTTTTTCCTATTTTTTTATTGGAATAATTGTCTTTTAACGTACGTTCCACACTGTTATTCTTTGGCCTCCGGAGTAGAAAGATTTTTTTCCTATTTTTTTATTGGACGTGAAACGGTAAAAACTTCTTATATTTACGTAAAAAAAAGAAAAGCCTTGAATGAAATGTGCTGTTGGCTTTTATCGTGCGTTCCACACTGATATTCTTTGCCATCCGCAGTAGAAAGATTTGCTTTCCAATTTTTTATCGGACGTGAAACGGTAAAAACGTCTTATCTTTGCGTAAATAAATTAATAAATAACTCTTTCATTTCACGATTCACATGATCGAATGGCGTATCTTGACGTGTTATTATTCGTTAAATATGGCACGATTTCTGCCGAAAATTGCGTGTTTAGGAGAGAAGGGGAACATAACTTTCTGCAAGCAGTTAACTAATTGTGTAAAATGGTCGTATATTTACGTAAAAAAAGATTAAAAATAGGAACAAATGTACGCAGATTTCCGCTATTTATTTCGCCTCTCGCAGACGAATCCTAGTGTTTCTGCCTTCATAAACCCCTACCCTCGAGCGTCAGCGAGCGTCAGTAGAGCAAAGTCGGGACAAGTCGAGACAGAAGGGGAAGGGGCGGTAGCAACCGAAAATATTAATTTCAAAACGCTTTCGTGTCCTGCTTGTGTCATACTTGGATTGCAGCGGCTCATTCCAAAATGACAGTGTCCCGCAGAACCAAGTTAGACGTCACTCGGTGAAATACGTAAACATTGCTTGATTTCGCCAGGGTCTGAATACACACTCCACTGACAGAGGGCGCATCAAACTAATTCGTCTGTATTTGCGGCCTTGTGTGCTAAATGGGCAAATGCGTGTTTTAGGAGAGCAGCGGAAGATAACTTTTCGCCAGATGTGCTATATAATAGCGCCAACGGCCGTACCACGTTGGGTGTACCGCTTCTCATTCGATAATGGAAGTTAAGCAACGTTGGGCGTTTTTAGTATTTAGATGGGTGACCGTCTTTTTGGGGGGGGGGGGGGGGGAATAATTGTCTTTTAACGTACGTTCCACACTGTTATTCTTTGCCCTCCGGAGTAGAAAGATTTTTTTTCCTATTTTTTTATTGGAATAATTGTTTTTTAACGTACGTTCCACACTGTTATTCTTTGCCCTCCGGAGTAGAAAGATTTTTTTCCTATTTTTTTATTGGACGTGAAACGGTAAAAACTTCTTATATTTACGTAAAAAAAAGAAAAGCCTTGAATGAAATGTGCTGTTGGCTTTTATCGTGCGTTCCACACTGATATTCTTTGCCATCCGCAGTAGAAAGATTTGCTTTCCAATTTTTTATCGGACGTGAAACGGTAAAAAACGTCTTATCTTTACGTAAATAAATAAATAAATAACTCTTTCATTTCACGATACACATGATCGAATGGCGTATCTTGACGTGTTATTTTTCGTTAAATATGGCACGATTTCTGCCGAAAATTGCGTGTTAGGAGAGAAGGGGAACATAACTTTCCGCAAGCAGTTAACTAATTGTGTAAAATGGTCGTATATTTACGTAAAAAAAGATTAAAAATAGGAACAAATGTACGCAGTTTTCCGCTATTTATTTCGCCTCTCGCAGACGCACCCTTGTGTTTCTGCCTTCATAAACCCCTACCCTCGAGCGTCAGCGAGCGTCAGTAGAGCAAAGTCGGGACAAGTCGAAACAGAAGGGGAAGGGGCGGTAGCAACTGACGATATTAATTTCAAAACGCTTTCGTGTCCTGCTTGTGTCATACTTGGATAGCAGCGGCTCATTCCAAAATGACAGTGTTCCGCAGAACCAAGTTAGACGTCACTCGGTGAAATACGTAAACATTGCTTGATTTCGCCAGGGTCTGAATACACACTCCACTGACAGAGGGCGCATCAAACTAATTCGTCTGTATTTGCGGCCTTCTCTGCTAAATGGGCAAATGCGTGTTTTAGGAGAGCAGCGGAAGTTAACTTTTCGCCAGATGTGCTACATATTAGCGCCAACGGCCGTACCACGTTGGGTGTACCGCTTCTCGTTCGATAATGGAAGTTAGGCAACGTTGGGCGTTTTTAGTACTTAGATGGGTGACCGTCTTTTTTTTTGGGGGGGGGGGAATAATTGTCTTTTAACGTACGTTCCACACTGTTATTCTTTGCCCTCCGGAGTAGAAAGATTTTTTTCCTATTTTTATATTGGAATAATTGTCTTTTAACGTACGTTCCACACTGTTATTCTTTGCCCTCCGGAGTAGAAAGATTTTTTTCCTATTTTTTTATTGGACGTGAAACGGTAAAAACTTCTTATATTTACGTAAAAAAAAGAAAAGCCTTGAATGAAATGTGCTGTTGGCTTTTATCGTGCGTTCCACACTGATATTCTTTGCCATCCGCAGTAGAAAGATTTGCTTTCCAATTTTTTATCGGACGTGAAACGGTAAAAACGTCTTATCTTTACGTAAATAAATAAATAAATAACTCTTTCATTTCACGATACAGATGATCGAATGGCGTATCTTGACGTGTTATTTTTCGTTAAATATGGCACGATTTCTGCCGAAAATTGCGTGTTAGGAGAGAAGGGGAACATAACTTTCTGCAAGCAGTTAACTAATTGTGTAAAATGGTCGTATATTTACGTAAAAAAAGATTAAAAATAGGAACAAATGTACGCAGTTTTCCGCTATTTATTTCGCCTCTCGCAGACGCATCCTAGTGTTTCTGCCTTCATAAACCCCTACCCTCGAGCGTCAGCGAGCGTCAGTAGAGCAAAGTCGGGACAAGTCGAGACAGAAGGGGAAGGGGCGGTAGCAACCGAAAATATTAATTTCAAAACGCTTTCGTGTCCTGCTTGTGTCATACTTGGATTGCAGCGGCTCATTCCAAAATGACAGTGTCCCGCAGAACCAAGTTAGACGTCACTCGGTGAAATACGTAAACATTGCTTGATTTCGCCAGGGTCTGAATACACACTCCACTGACAGAGGGCGCATCAAACTAATTCGTCTGTATTTGCGGCCTTGTGTGCTAAATGGGCAAATGCGTGTTTTAGGAGAGCAGCGGAAGATAACTCTTCGCCAGATGTGCTATATAATAGCGCCAACGGCCGTACCACGTTGGGTGTACCGCTTCTCATTCGATAATGGAAGTTAAGCAACGTTGGGCGTTTTTAGTATTTAGATGGGTGACCGTCTTTTTGGGGGGGGGGGGGAATAATTGTCTTTTAACGTACGTTCCACACTGTTATTCTTTGCCCTCCGGAGTAGATAGATTTTTTTCCTATTTTTATATTGGAATAATTGTCTTTTAACGTACGTTCCACACTGTTATTCTTTGCCCTCCGGAGTAGAAAGATTTTTTTCCTATTTTTTTATTGGATGTGAAACGGTAAAAACTTCTTATATTTACGTAAAAAAAAGAAAAGCCTTGAATGAAATGTGCTGTTGGCTTTTATCGTGCGTTCTACACTGATATTCTTTGTCATCCGCAGTAGAAAGATTTGCTTTCCAATTTTTTATCGGACGTGAAACGGTAAAAACGTCTTATCTTTACGTAAATAAATAAATAAATAACTCTTTCATTTCACGATACACATGATCGAATTGCGTATCTTGGCGTGTTATTTTTCGTTAAATATGAAACGATTTCTGCCGAAAATTGCGTGTTAGGAGAGAAGGGGAACATAACTTTCCGCAAGCAGTTAACTAATTGTGTAAAATGGTCGTATATTTACGTAAAAAAAGATTAAAAATAGGAACAAATGTACGCAGTTTTCCGCTATTTATTTCGCCTCTCGCAGACGCATCCTAGTGTTTCTGCCTTCATAAACCCCTACCCTCGAGCGTCAGCGAGCGTCAGTAGAGCAAAGTCGGGACAAGTCGAGACAGAAGGGGAAGGGGCGGTAGCAACCGAAAATATTAATTTCAAAACGCTTTCGTGTCCTGCTTGTGTCATACTTGGATTGCAGCGGCTCATTCCAAAATGACAGTGTCCCGCAGAACCAAGTTAGACGTCACTCGGTGAAATACGTATACATTGCTTGATTTCGCCAGGGTCTGAATACACACTCCACTGACAGAGGGCGCATCAAACTAATTCGTCTGTATTTGCGGCCTTGTGTGCTAAATGGGCAAATGCGTGTTTTAGGAGAGCAGCGGAAGATAACTCTTCGCCAGATGTGCTATATAATAGCGCCAACGGCCGTACCACGTTGGGTGTACCGCTTCTCATTCGATAATGGAAGTTAAGCAACGTTGGGCGTTTTTAGTATTTAGATGGGTGACCGTCTTTTTGGGGGGGGGGGGAATAATTGTCTTTTAACGTACGTTCCACACTGTTATTCTTTGCCCTCCGGAGTAGATAGATTTTTTTTCCTATTTTATATTGGAATAATTGTCTTTTAACGTACGTTCCACACTGTTATTCTTTGCCCTCCGGAGTAGAAAGATTTTTTTCCTATTTTTTTATTGGACGTGAAACGGTAAAAACTTCTTATATTTACGTAAAAAAAAAGAAAAGCCTTGAATGAAATGTGCTGTTGGCTTTTATCGTGCGTTCCACACTGATATTCTTTGTCATCCGCAGTAGAAAGATTTGCTTTCCAATTTTTTATCGGACGTGAAACGGTAAAAACGTCTTATCTTTACGTAAATAAATAAATAAATAACTCTTTCATTTCACGATACACATGATCGAATTGCGTATCTTGGCGTGTTATTTTTCGTTAAATATGGCA
>JAOYRU010000317.1:0-72330 GCA_026315105.1 Locusta migratoria
CGTATATCGCGTTTTCACTGCTTTTGACGCTTACAGCCACTACATTCATTTTTCGGCAAAATCATATTTTTTACTGTTTCTATATGATAATCCAATTTATTCGCCGTTTGTTTAGGTAAAGTAGTCATAATGTAAAGGAGCAGATGATTTTGGTTGTATATAGTTACCATGGGACAGTGACCATCAGGTGCTGCACCACCGACCCGCACTGGCCACCATGGCCACACTGCTGCCCAGGTCGCAACACTACAGATTAGTTCAACTAGCGTATATCGCGTTTTCACTGCTTTTGACGCTTACAGCAACTACATTCATTTTTCCGCAAAATGATATTTTTTCCTGTTTCTATATGGTAATCCAATTTATTCGCCGTTTGTTTAGGTAAAGTAGTCATAATTTCAAGGAGCAGATGATTTTGGATGTAAATAGTTACCATGGGCCAGTGAGCATCAGGTGCTGCACCACCGACCCGCACTGGCCACCCTGGCCACACTACTGCTCAGGTCGCAACACTACAGATTAGTTCAACTAGCGTGTATCGCGTTTTTACTGCTTTTGACGCTTACAGCCACTACATTCATTTTTCCGCAAAATGATATTTTTTCCTGTTTCTATATGGTAATCCAATTTATTCGCCGTTTGTTTAGGTAAAGTTGTCATAATTTCAAGGAGCAGATGATTTTGGATGTATATAGTTACCATGGGCGAGGAGCATCAGGTTCTGCACCACCGACCCGCACTGGCCGCCCTGGCCAAAATGCTGCTCCGGTCGCAACAGTACAGATTAGTTCAACTAGCGTATATCGCGTTTTCAATGCTTTTGACGCTTACAGCCACTACATTCATTTTTCCGCAAAATGATATTTTTTCCTGTTTCTATATGGTAATCCACTTTATTCGCCGTTTGTTTAGGTAAAGTAGTCATAATTTCAAGGAGCAGATGATTTTGGATGTATATAGTTACCATGGGCCAGGGAGCATCAGGTGTTGCACCACCGACCCGCACTGGCCACATTGGCCACACTCCTGCTCAGGTCGCAACACTACAGATTAGTTCAACTAGCGTATATCGCGTTTTCACTGGTTTTGACGCTTACAGACACTACATCCATTTTTCGGTAAAATGATATTTTTTCCGGTTTCTATATGGTAATGCAATTTACTCGTCGTTTGTTTAGGTAAAGTAGTCATAATTTCAAGGAGCAGATGATTTTGGATGTATATAGTTACCATGGGCCAGGGAGCATCAGGTGTTGCACCACCGACCCGCACTGGCCACATTGGCCACACTCCTGCTCAGGTCGCAACACTACAGATTAGTTCAACTAGCGTATATCGCGTTTTCACTGCTTTTGACGCTTACAGCCACTACAATCATTTTTCCGCAAAACGATATTTTTTCCTGTTTCTATATGGTAATCCACTTCATTCGCCGTTTGTTTAGGTAAAGTAGTCATAATTTCAAGCAGCAGATGATTTTGGATGTATATAGTTACCATGGGACAGGGAGCATCATTTGCTGCACCACCGACCCGCACTGGCCACCCTGGCCACACTGCTGCTCAGGTCGCAACACTACAGATTAATTCAACTAGCGTATATCGCGTTTTCACTGCTTTTGACGCTTACAGCCACTACATTCATTTTCGGCAAAATCATATTTTTTCCTGTTTCTATATGATATCCAATTTATTCGCCGTTTGTTTAGGTAAAGTAGTCATAATTTCAAGGAGCAGATGATTTTGGTTGTATATAGTTACCATGGCCAGTGAGCATCAGGTGCTGCACCACCGACCCGCACTGGACACCCTGGCCACACTGCTGGTCAGGTCGCAACACTACAGATTAGTTCAACTAGCGTATATCGCGTTTTCACTGCTTTTGACGCTTACAGCCACTACAATCATTTTTCACGCAAAACGATATTTTTTCCTGTTTCTATATGGTAATCCACTTTTTTCACCGTTTGTTTAGGTAAAGTAGTCATAATTTCAAGGAGCAGATGATTTTGGATGTATATAGTTACCATGGGACAGGAGCATCATTTGCTGCACCACCGACCCGCACTGGCCACCCTGGCCACACTGCTGCTCAGGTCGCAACACTACAGATTAATTCAACTAGCGTATATCGCGTTTTCACTGCTTTTGACGCTTACAGCCACTACATTCATTTTTCGGCAAAATCATATTTTTTTCCTGTTTCTATATGATAATCCAATTTATTCGCCGTTTGTTTAGGTAAAGTAGTCATAATTTCAAGGAGCAGATGATTTTGGTTGTATATAGTTACCATGGGCCAGTGAGCATCAGGTGCTGCACCACCGACCCGCACTGGCCACCATGGCCACACTGCTGCTCAGGGCGCAACACTACAGATTAGTTCAACTAGCGTATATCGCGTTTTCACTGCTTTTGACGCTTACAGCAACTACATTCATTTTTCCGCAAAATGATATTTTTTCCTGTTTCTATATGGTAATCCAATTTATTCGCCGTTTGTTTAGGTAAAGTAGTCATAATTTCAAGGAGCAGATGATTTTGGATGTATATAGTTACCATGGGACAGTGACAATCAGGTGCTGCACCAACGACCCGCACTGGCCACCCTGGCCACACTACTGCTCAGGTCGCAACACTACAGATTAGTTCAACTAGCGTGTATCGCGTTTTTACTGCTTTAGACGCATATAGCCACTACATTCATTTTTCCGCAAAATGATATTTTTTCCTGTTTCTATATGGTAATCCAATTTATTCGCCGTTTGTTTAGGTAAAGTAGTCATAATTTCAAGGAGCAGATGATTTTGGATGTATATAATTACCATGGGCGAGGGAGCATCAGGTTCTGCACCACCGACCCGCACTGGCCGCCCTGGCCAAACTGCTGCTCCGGTCGCAACAGTACAGATTAGTTCAACTAGCGTATATCGCGTTTTCAATGCTTTTGACGCTTACAGCCACTACATTCATTTTTCCGCAAAATGATATTTTTTCCTGTTTCTATATGGTAATCCACTTTATTCGCCGTTTGTTTAGGTAAACTAGTCATAATTTCAAGGAGCAGATGATTTTGGATGTATATAGTTACCATGGGCCAGGGAGCATCAGGTGCTGCACCACCGACCCGCACTGGCCACATTGGCCACACTGCTGCGCAGGTCGCAACACTACAGATTAGTTCAACTAGCGTATATCGCGTTTTCACTGGTTTTGACGCTTACAGACACTACATACATTTTTCCGCAAAATGATATTTTTTTCGGTTTCTATATGGTAATGCAATTTACTCGTCGTTTGTTTAGGTAAAGTAGTCATAATTTCAAGGAGCAGATGATTTTGGATGTATATAGTTACCATGGGCCAGGGAGCATCAGGTGCTGCACCACCGACCCGCACTGGACACCCTGGCCACACCGCTGCTCAGGTCGCATCACTAAAGATTAGTTCAACTAGCGTATATCGCGTTTTCACTGCGTTTGACGCTTGCAGCCACTACATTCATTTTTCGGCAAAATGATATTTTTTCCTGTTTCTATATGGTAAACCACTTTATTCGCCGTTTGTTTAGGTAAGTAGTCATAATTTCAAGGAGCAGATGATTTTGGTTGTCTATAGTTACCATGGGCCAGTGAGCATCAGGTGCTGCACCACCAACCCGCACTGGCCCGCCCTGGCCACACTGCTGCTCAGGTCGCAACAATACAGATTAGTTCAAGTAACGTATAACGCGTTTTCACTGCTTTTGACGCTTACAGCCACTACATTCATTTTTTCGCAAAATGACATTTTTTCCTGTTTCTATATGGTAATCCACTTATTCGCCGTTGGTTTAGGTAAAGTAGTAATAATTTCAAGGAGCAGATGATTACTGCTGCTCAGGTCGCAACACTACAGATTAGTTCAACTAGCGTATATTGCGTTTTCACTGCTTTTGACGCTTACAGCCACTATATCCATTTTTCCGCAAAATGATATTTTTTCCTGTTTCTATATGGTAATCCACTTTATTCGCCGTTTGTTTAGGTAAGTAGTCATAATATCAAGGAGCAAATGAGTTTGGATGTATATAGTTATCATGGGCCAGGGAGCATCAGGTGCTGCACCACCGACCCGCACTGGCAGCCCTGGCCACACAGCTGCTTAGGCCGCAACACTACAGATTAGTTCAACTAGCGTATATCGCGTTTTCACTGCGTTTGACGCTTACTGAAACTACATTCATTTTTCCGCAAAATGATATTTTTTCGTGTTTCTATGTGGTAATCCAATTTATTCGCGGTTTGTTTAGGTAAAGTTGTCATAATTTCAATGAGCAGATGATTTTGGATGTATATAGTTACCATGGGCGAGGGAGCATCAGGTGCTGCACCACCGACCCGCACTGGCCGCCCTGGCCCTACTGCTGCTCCGGTCGCAAGACTACAGATTAGTTCAACTAGCGTATATCGCGTTTTCACTGCTTTTGACGCTTACAGCCACTACATTCATTTTTCCGCAAAATGATATTTTTTCCTGTTTCTATATGGTAATCCAATTCATTCGCCGTTTGTTTAGGTAAAGTAGTCATAATTTCAAGGAGCACATGATTTTGGATATATATAGTTACCATGGGACAGTGAGCATCAGGTGCTGCACAACCGACCCGCACTGACCACCCTGGGCACACTACTGCTCAGGTCGCAACACTACAGATTAGTTCAACTAGCGTATATCGCGTTTTCACTGCTTTTGACGCTTACAGCCACTACATTCATTTTTCCGCAGAATGATATTTTTTCCTGTTTCTATATGGTAATCCAATTTTTCGCCGTTTGTTTAGGTAAAGTGGTCATAATTTCAAGGAGCAGATGATTTTGGTTGTATATAGTTACCATGGGCCAGTGAGCATCAGGTGCTGCACCACCGACCCGCACTGGACACCCTGGCCACACTGCTGCTCAGGTCGCAACACTACAGATTAGTTCAACTAGCGTATATCGCGTTTTCACTGCTTTTGACGCTTACAGCCACTACAATCATTTTTCCGCAAAACGATATTTTTTCCTGTTTCTATATGGTAATCCACTTTTTTCGCCGTTTGTTTAGGTAAAGTAGTCATAATTTCAAGGAGCAGATGATTTTGGATGTATATAGTTACCATGGGACAGGAAGCATCATTTGCTGCACCACCGACCCGCACTGGCCACCCTGGCCACACTGCTGCTCAGGTCGCAACACTACAGATTAATTCAACTAGCGTATATCGCGTTTTCACTGCTTTTGACGCTTACAGCCACTACATTCATTTTTCGGCAAAATCATATTTTTCCCTGTTTCTATATGATAATCCAATTTATTCGCCGTTTGTTTAGGTAAAGTAGTCATAATTTCAAGGAGCAGATGATTTTGGTTGTATATAGTTACCACGGGACAGTGACCGTCAGGTGCTGCACCACCGACCCGCACTGGCCACCATGGCCACACTGCTGCTCAGGGCGCAACACTACAGATTAGTTCAACTAGCGTATATCGCGTTTTCACTGCTTTTGACGCTTACAGCAACTACATTCATTTTTCCGCAAAATGATATTTTTTCCTGTTTCTATATGGTAATCCAATTTATTCGCCGTTTGTTTAGGTAAAGTAGTCATAATTTCAAGGAGCAGATGATTTTGGATGTATATAGTTACCATGGGACAGTGACAATCAGGTGCTGCACCACCGACCCGCAATGGCCACCCTGGCCACACTACTGCTCAGGTCGCAACACAACAGATTAGTTCAACTAGCGTGTATCGCGTTTTTACTGCTTTTGACGCTTACAGCCACTACATTCATTTTTCCGCAAAATGATATTTTTTCCTGTTTCTATATGGTAATCCAATTTATTCGCCGTTTGTTTAGGTAAAGTTGTCATAATTTCAAGGAGCAGATGATTTTGGATGTATATAGTTACCATGGGCCAGGGAGCATCAGGTTCTGCACCACCGACCCGCACTGGTCGCCCTGGCCACACTGCTGCTCAGGTCGCAACACTACAGATTAGTTCAACTAGCGTATATCGCGTTTTCACTGCGTTTGACGCTTACAGCCACTACATTCATTTTTCGGCAAAATGATATTTTTTCCTGTTTCTATATGGTAAACCACTTGATTCGCCGTTTGTTTAGGTAAAGTAGTCATAATTTCAAGGAGCAGATGATTTTGGTTGTCTATAGTTACCATGGGCCAGTGAGCATCAGGTGCTGCACCACCGATCCGCACTGGCCGCCCTGGCCACACTGCTGCTCAGGTCACAACACTACAGATTAGTTCAACTAACGTATATCGCGTTTTCACTGCTTTTGACGCTTACAGCCACTACATTCGTTTTATCGCAAAATGACATTTTTTCCTGTTTCTATATGGTAATCCACTTTATTCGCCGTTTGTTTAGGTAAAGTAGTCATAATTTCAAGGAGCAGATGATTTTGGTTGTATATAGTTACCATGGGACAGTGACCATCAGGTGCTGCACCACCGACCCGCACTGGCCACCATGGCCACACTGCTGCTCAGGGCGCAACACTACAGATTAGTTCAACTAGCGTATATCGCGTTTTCACTGCTTTTGACGCTTACAGCAACTACATTCATTTTTCCGCAAAATGATATTTTTTCCTGTTTCTATATGGTAATCCAATTTATTCGCCGTTTGTTTAGGTAAAGTAGTCATAATTTCAAGGAGCAGATGATTTTGGATGTATATAGTTACCATGGGACAGTGACAATCAGGTGCTGCACCACCGACCCGCACTGGCCACCCTGGCCACACTACTGCTCAGGTCGCAACACTACAGATTAGTTCAACTAGTGTGTATCGCGTTTTTACTGCTTTTGACGCTTACAGCCACTACATTCATTTTTCCGCAAAATGATATTTTTTCCTGTTTCTATATGGTAATCCAATTTATTCGCCGTTTGTTTAGGTAAAGTAGTCATAATTTCAAGGAGCAGATGATTTTGGATGTATATAGTTCCCATCGGCGAGGGAGCATCAGGTTCTGCACCACCGACCCGCACTGGCCGCCCTGGCCAAACTGCTGCTCCGGTCGCAACAGTACAGATTAGTTCAACTAGCGTATATCGCGTTTTCACTGGTTTTGACGCTTACAGACACTACATCCATTTTTCCGCAAAATGATATTTTTTCCGGTTTCTATATGGTAATGCAATTTACTCGTCGTTTGTTTAGGTAAAGTAGTCATAATTTTAAGGAGCAGATGATTTTGGATGTATATAGTTACCATGGGCCAGGGAGCATCAGGTGCTGCACCACCGACCCGCACTGGACACCCTGGCCACACCGCTGCTCAGGTCGCAACACTAAAGATTAGTTCAACTAGCGTATATCGCGTTTTCACTGCGTTTGACGCTTACAGCCACTACATTCATTTTTCGGCAAAATGATATTTTTTCCTGTTTCTATATGGTAAACCACTTGATTCGCCGTTTGTTTAGGTAAAGTAGTCATAATTTCAAGGAGCAGATGATTTTGGTTGTCTATAGTTACCATGGGCCAGTGAGCATCAGGTGCTGCACCACCGATCCGCACTGGCCGCCCTGGCCACACTGCTGCTCAGGTCGCAACACTACAGATTAGTTCAACTAGCGTATATCGCGTTTTCAATGCTTTTGACGCTTACAGCCACTACATTCATTTTTCCGCAAAATGATATTTTTTCCTGTTTCTATATGGTAATCCACTTTATTCGCCGTTTGTTTAGGTAAAGTAGTCATAATTTCAAGGAGCAGAGGATTTTAGATGTATATAGTTACCATGGGACAGTGACAATCAGGTGCTGCACCACAGACCCGCAATGGCCACCCTGGCCACACTACTGCTCAGGTCGCAACACTACAGATTAGTTCAACTAGCGTGTATCGCGTTTTTACTGCTTTTGACGCTTACAGCCACTACATTCATTTTTCCGCAAAATGATATTTTTTCCTGTTTCTATATGGTAATCCAATTTATTCGCCGTTTGTTTAGGTAAAGTTGTCATAATTTCAAGGAGCAGATGATTTTGGATGTATATAGTTACCATGGGCGAGGGAGCATCAGGTTCTGCACCACCGACCCGCACTGGCCGCCCTGACCAAACTGCTGCTCCGGTCGCAACAGTACAGATTACTTCAACTAGCGTATATCGCGTTTTCAATGCTTTTGACGCTTACAGCCACTACATTCATTTTTCCGCAAAATGATATTTTTTCCTGTTTCTATATGGTAATCCACTTTATTCGCCGTTTGTTTAGGTAAAGTAGTCATAATTTCAAGGAGCAGATGATTTTGGATGTATATAGTTACCATGGGCCAGGGAGCATCAGGTGCTGCACCACCGACCCGCACTGGCCACACTGGCCACACTGCTGCTCAGGTCGCAACACTACAGATTAGTTCAACTAGCGTATATCGCGTTTTCACTGGTTTTAACGCTTACAGACACTACATCCATTTTTCCGCAAAATGATATTTTTTCCGGTTTCTATATGGTAATGCAATTTACTCGTCGTTTGTTTAGGTAAAGTAGTCATAATTTCAAGGAGCAGATGATTTTGGATGTATATAGTTACCATGGGCCAGGGAGCATCAGGTGCTGCACCACCGACCCGCACTGGACACCCTGGACACACCGCTGCTCAGGTCGCAATACTAAAGATTAGTTCAACTAGCGTATATCGCGTTTTCACTGCGTTTGACGCTTACAGCCACTACATTCATTTTTCGGCAAAATGATATTTTTTCCTGTTTCTATATGGTAAACCACTTTATTCGCCGTTTGTTTAGGTAAAGTAGTCATAATTTCAAGGAGCAGATGATTTTGGTTGTCTAAAGTTACCATGGGCCAGTGAGCATCAGGTGCTGCACCACCGATCCGCACTGGCCGCCCTGGCCACACTGCTGCTCAGGTCGCAACACTACAGATTAGTTCAACTAACGTATATCGCGTTTTCACTGCTTTTGACGCTTACAGCCACTACATTCATTTTATCGCAAAATGACATTTTTTCCAGTTTCTATATGGTAATCCACTTTATTCGCCGTTTGTTTAGGTAAAGTAGTCATAATTTCAAGGAGCAGATGATTTTGGTTGTATATAGTTACCATGGGACAGTGACCATCAGGTGCTGCACCACCGACCCGCACTGGCCACCATGGCCACACTGCTGCTCAGGGCGCATCACTACAGATTAGTTCAACTAGCGTATATCGCGTTTTCACTTCTTTTGACGCTTACAGCAACTACATTCATTTTTCCGCAAAATGATATTTTTTTCCTGTTTCTATATGGTAATCCAATTTATTCGCCGTTTGTTTAGGTAAAGTAGTCATAATTTCAAGGAGCAGATGATTTTGGATGTATATAGTTACCATGGGACAGTGACAAACAGGTGCTGCACCACCGACCTGCACTGGCCACCCTGGCGACACTACTGCTCAGGTCGCAACACTACAGATTAGTTCAACTAGTGTGTATCGCGTTTTTACTGCTTTTGACGCTTACAGCCACTACATTCATTTTTCCGCAAAATGATATTTTTTCCTGTTTCTATATGGTAATCCAATTTATTCGCCGTTTGTTTAGGTAAAGTTGTCATAATTTCAAGGAGCAGATGATTTTGGATGTATATAGTTACCATGGGCGAGGGAGCATCAGGTTCTGCACCACCGACCCGCACTGGCCGCCCTGGCCAAACTGCTGCTCCGGTCGCAACAGTACAGATTAGTTCAACTAGCGTATATCGCGTTTTCAATGCTTTGGTGCTTACAGCCACTACATTCATTTTTCCGCAAAATGATATTTTTTCCTGTTTCTATATGGTAATCCACTTTATTCGCCGTTTGTTTAGGTAAAGTAGTCATAATTTCAAGGAGCAGATGATTTTGGATGTATATAGTTACCATGGGCCAGGGAGCATCAGGTGCTGCACCACCGACCCGCACTGGCCACACTGGCCACACTGCTGCTCAGGTCGCAACACTACAGATTAGTTCAACTAGCGTATATCGCGTTTTCACTGGTTTTGACGCTTACAGACACTACATCCATTTTTCCGCAAAATGATATTTTTTCCGGTTTCTATATGATAATGCAATTTACTCGTCGTTTGTTTAGGTAAAGTAGTCATAATTTCAAGGAGCAGATGATTTTGGATGTATATAGTTACCATGGGCCAGGGAGCATCAGGTGCTGCACCACCGACCCGCACTGGACACCCTGGCCACACCGCTGCTCAGGTCGCAACACTAAAGATTAGTTCAACTAGCGTATATCGCGTTTTCACTGCGTTTGACGCTTACAGCCACTACATTCATTTTTCGGCAAAATCATATTTTTTCCTGTTTCTATATGGTAAACCACTTTATTCGCCGTTTGTTTAGGTAAAGTAGTCATAATTTCAAGGCGCAGATGATTTTGGTTGTCTATAGTTACCATGGGCCAGTGAGCATCAGGTGCTGCACCACCGATCCGCACTGGCCGCCCTGGCCACACTGCTGCTCAGGTCGCAACACTACAGATTAGTTCAACTAACGTATATCGCGTTTTCACTGCTTTTGACGCTTACAGCCACTACATTCATTTTATCGCAAAATGACATTTTTTCCTGTTTCTATATGGTAATTAACTTTATTCGCCGTTTGTTTAGGTAAAGTAGTAATAATTTCAAGGAGCAGATGATTACTGCTGCTCAGGTCGCAACACTACAGATTAGTTCCACTAGCGTATATTGCGTTTTCACTGCTTTTGACGCTTACAGCCACTATATTCATTTTTCCGCAAAATGATATTTTTTCCTGTTTCTATATTGTAATCCACTTTATTCGCCGTATGTTTAGGTAAAGTAGTCATAATTTCAAGGAGCAGATGATTTTGGATGTATATAGTTATCATGGGCCAGGGAGCATCAGGTGCTGCACCACCGACCCGCACTGGCAGCCCTGGCCACACTGCTGCTTAGGCCGCAACACTACAGATTAGTTCAACTAGCATATATCGCGTTTTCACTGCTTTTGACGCTTACTGAAACTACATTCATTTTTCCGCAAAATGATATTTTTTCGTGTTTCTATGTGGTAATCCAATTTATTCGCGGTTTGTTTAGGTTAAGTAGTCATAATTTCAAGGAGCAGATGATTTTGGATGTATATAGTTACCATGGGCGATGGAGCATCAGGTTCTGCACCACCGACCCGCACTGGCCGCCCTGGCCAAACTGCTGCTCCGGTCGCAACACTAGAGATTAGTTCAACTAGCGTATATCGCGTTTTCACTGCTGTTGACACTTACAGCCACTACATTCATTTTTCCGCAAAATGATATTTTTTCCTGTTTCTATATGGTAATCCACTTTATTCGCCGTTTGTTTAGGTAAAGTAGTCATAATTTCAAGTAGCAGATGATTTTGTATTTATATAGTTACCATGGGCCAGGGAGCATCAGGTGCTGCACCACCGACCCACACTGGCCACCCTGGCCACACTGCTGCTCAGGTCGCAACACTACAGATTAGTTCAAGTAGCGTATATCTCGTTTTCACTGCTTTTGACGCCTACAGACACTACATCCATTTTTCCGCAAAATGATATTTTTTCCAGTTTCTATATGGTAATCCAATTTACTCGCCGTTTGTTTAGGTGAAGTTGTCATAATTTCAATGAGCAGATGATTTTGGATGTATATAGTTACCATGGGCGAGGGAGCATCAGGTGCTGCACCACCGACCCGCACTGGCCGCCCTGGCCCAACTGCTGCTCTGGTCGCAAGACTACAGATTAGTTCAACTAGCGTATATCGCGTTTTCACTGCTTTTGACGCTTACAGCCACTACATTCATTTTTCCGCAAAATGATAATTTTTCCTGTTTCTATATGGTAATCCACTTTATTCGCCGTTTGATTCGGTAAAGAAGTCATAATTTCAAGGAGCAGATGATTTTGGATGTATATAGTCACCATGGGCCAGGGAGCATCAGGTGCTGCACCACCGACCCGCACTGGCCACCCTGGCCACACTGCTGCTCAGGTCGCAACACTACAGATTAGTTCAACTAGCGTATATCGCGTTTTCACTGCTTTTGACGCTTACAGCCACTACATTCATTTTTCCGCAAAATGATATTTTTTCCTGTTTCTATATGGTAATCCAATTTATTCGCCGTTTGTTTAGGTAAAGTAGTCATAATTTCAAGGAGCAGATGATTTTGGATGTATATAGTTACCATGGGACAGTGAGCATCAGGTGCTGCACAACCGACCCGCACTGACCACCCTGGGCACACTACTGCTCAGGTCGCAACACTACAGATTAGTTCAACTAGCGTATATCGCGTTTTCACTGCTTTTGACGCTTACAGCCACTACATTCATTTTTCCGCAGAATGATATTTTTTCCTGTTTCTATATGGTAATCCAATTTATTCGCCGTTTGTTTAGGTAAAGTGGTCATAATTTCAAGGAGCAGATGATTTTTGTTGTATATAGTTACCATGGGACAGTGAGCATCAGGTGCTGCACCACCGACCCGCACTGGACACACTGGCCACACTGCTGCTCAGGTCGCAACACTACAGATTAGTTCAACTAGCGTATATCACTTTTTCACTGCTTTTGACGCCTACAGCCACTACAATCATTTTTCCGCAAAACGATATTTTTTCCTGTTTCTATATGGTAATCCAATTGATTCGCCGTTTGTTTAGGTAAAGTAGTCATAATTTCAAGGAGCAGATGATTTTGGATGTATATAGTTACCATGGGACAGTGACAATCAGGTGCTGCACCACCGACCCGCACTGGCCACCCTGGCCACACTACTGCTCAGGTCGCAACACTACAGATTAGTTCAACTAGCGTGTATCGCGTTTTTACTGCTTTTGACGCTTACAGCCACTACATTCATTTTTCCGCAAAATGATATTTTTTCCTGTTTCTATATGGTAATCCACTTTATTCGCCGTTTGTTAGGTAAAGTAGTCATAATATCAAGGAGCAGATGATTTTGGATGTATATAGTTACCATGGGCCAGGGAGCATCAGGTGCTGCACCACCGACCCGCACTGGCCACACTGGCCACACTGCTGCTCAGGTCGCAACACTACAGATTAGTTCAACTAGCGTATATCGCATTTTCACTGGTTTTGTCGCTTACAGACACTACTTCCATTTTTCCGCAAAATATTTTTTCCGGTTTCTATATGGTAATGCAATTTACTCGTCGTTTGTTAGGTAAAGTAGTCATAATTTCAAGGAGCAGATGATTTTGGATGTATATAGTTACCATGGGCCAGGGAGCATCAGGTGCTGCACCACCGACCCGCACTGGACACCCTGGCCACACCGCTGCTCAGGTCGCAACACTAAAGATTAGTTCAAGTAGCGTATATCGCGTTTTTACTGCTTTCGACGCTTACAGCCACTACATTCATTTTTCCGCAAAATGATTTTTTCTGTTTCTATATGGTAATCCAATTTATTCGCCGTTTGTTTAGGTAAAGTTGTCATAATTTCAAGGAGCTGATGATTTTGGATGTATATAGTTACCATGGGACAGTGAGCATCAGGTGCTGCACCATCGAACCGCACTGACCACACTGGCCACACTACTGCTCAGGTCGCAACACTACAGATTAGTTCAACTAGCGTATATCGCGTTTTCACTGCTTTTGACGCTTACAGCCACTACATTCATTTTTCCGCAGAATGATATTTTTTCCTGTTTCTATATGGTAATCCAATTGATTCGCCGTTTGTTTAGGTAAAGTAGTCATAATTTCAAGGAGCAGATGATTTTGGTTGTATATAGTTACCATGGGTCAGTGAGCATCAGGTGCTGCACCACCGTCCCGCCCTGGACACCCTGGCCACACTGCTGCTCAGGTCGCAACACTACAGATTAGTTCAACTAGCGTATATCGCGTTTTCACTGCTTTTGACGCTTACAGCCACTACATTCATTTTTCCGCAAAATGATATTTTTTCCTGTTTCTATATGGTAAACCACTTTATTCGCCGTTTGTTTAGGTAAAGTAGTCATAATTTCAAGGAGCAGATGATTTTGGATGTATATAGTTACGATGGGCCAGGGAGTATCAGGTGCTGCACCACCGACCCGCACTGGCTGCCCTGGCCAAACTGCTGCTCCGGTCGCAACACTACAGATTAGTTCAACTAGCGTATATCGCGTTTTCACTGCTTTTGACGCTTACAGCCACTACATTCATTTTTCCGCAAAATGAAATTTTTTCCTGTTTCTATATGGTAATCCAATGTACTCGCCGTTTGTTTAGGTAAAGTAGTCATAATTTCAAGGAGCAGATGATTTTGGATGTATATAGTTACCATGGGCCAGGGAGCATCAGGTGCTACACCACCGACACGCACTGGACACCCTGGCCACACTGCTGCTCAGGGCGCAACACTACAGATTAGTTCAACTAGCGTATACCGCGTTTTCACTGCTTTTGACGCTTACAGCCACTAAATTCATTTTTCCGCAAAATGATATTTTTTCCTGTTTCTATATGGTAATCCACTTTATTCGCCGTTTGTTTAGGTAAAGTAGTCATAATTTAAAGGAGCAGATGATTATGGATGTATATAGTTACCATGGGCGAGGGAGCATCAGGTGCTGCACCACCGACCCGCACTGGCCGTCCTGGCCAAACTGCTGCTCCGGTCGCAACACTACAGATTAGTTCAACCAGCGTATATCGCGTTTTCACTGCTTTTGACGCTTACAGACACTACATTCATTTTTCCGCAAAATGATATTTCTTCTGTTTCTATATGGTAATCCAATTTACTTGCCGTTTGTATAGGTAAAGTAGTCATAATTTAAAGGAGCAGATGATTTTGGATGTATATAGTTACCATGGGCCAGGGAGCATCAGGTGCTGCACCACCGACCCGCACTGGCAGCCCTGGCCACACTGCTGCTTAGGCCGCAACACTACACATTAGTTCAACTAGCGTATATCGCGTTTTCACTGCTTTTGACGCTTACAGTCACTACATTCATTTTTCCGCAAAATGATATTTTTGCCTGTTTCTATATGGTAATCCAATTTATTCGCCGTTTGTTTAGGTAAAGTAGTCATAATTTCAAGGAGCAGATGATTTTGGTTGTATATAGTTACCATGGGCCAGTGAGCATCAGGTGCTGCTCCACCGACTCGCACTGGCCACCCTGGCCACACTGCTGCTCAGGTCGCAACACTACAGATTAGTTCAACTAGCATACATCGCGTTTTCACTGCTTTTGACGCTTACAGCCACTACATTCTTTTTTCCGCAAAATGATATTTTTTCCTATATCTATATGGTAATCCAATTTATTCGCCGTTTGTTTAGGTAAAGTAGTCATAATTTCAAGGAGCAGATGATTTTGGTTGTATATTGTTACCATGGGCCTGTCAGCATCAGGTGCTGCACCACCGACCCACAGTGGCCGCCCTGGCCACACTGCGGCTCAGGTCGCAACACTAAATATTAGTTCAACTAGCGTATATCGCGTTTTCACTGCTTTTGACGCTTACAGCCACTACATTCATTTATCTGCATAATGATATTTTTTCCTGTTTCTATATGGTAATCAAATTTATTCGCCGTTTGTTTAGGTAAAGTAGTCATAATTTCAAGGAGCAGATGATTTTGGTTGTATATAGTTACCATGGGCCAGTGAGCATCAGGTGCTGCTCCACCGACCCGCACTGGCCACCCTGGCCACACTGCTGCTCAGGTCGCAACACTACAGATTAGTTCAACTAGCGTATATCGCGTTTTCACTGCTTTTGACGCTTACAGCCAGTACATTAATTTTTCCGCAAAATGATATTTTTTCCTATTTCTATATGGTAATCCAATTTATTCGCCGTTTGTTTAGGTAAAGTAGTCATAATTTCAAGGAGCAGATGATTATTGTTGTATATAGTTACCATGGGCCAGGGAGCATCAGGTGCTGAACGACCAACCCGCACTGGCCGCCCTGGCCACACTGCTGCTTGGGCCACAGCACTACAGATTAGTTCAATTAGCGTATATCGCGTTTTCACTGATTTTGACGCTTACAGCCACTACATTCATTTTTCC
Organism: Locusta migratoria; assembly: GCA_026315105.1. NCBI lineage: Eukaryota > Metazoa > Arthropoda > Insecta > Orthoptera > Acrididae > Locusta > Locusta migratoria. The sequence continues at coordinate 16,115 of JAOYRU010000317.1, forward strand.
GCAAAATGATATTTTATCCTGTTTCTATATGGTAATCCAATTTATTCGCCGTTTGTTTAGGTAAAGTAGTCATAATTTCAAGGAGCAGATGACTTTGGTTGTATATAGTTACCATGGGCCCGTGAGCATCATGTGCTGCACCACCGACCCGCACTGGCCACCCTGGCCACGTTGCTGCTCAGGTCGCAACACTACAGCTTAGTTCAACTAGCATATATCGCGTTTTCACTGCTTTTGACGCTTACAGCCACTACATTCATTTTTCCGCAAAATGATATTTTTTCCTGTTTCTATATGGTAATCCAATTTTTTCGCCGTTTGTTTAGGTAAAGTAGTCATAATTTCAAGGAGCAGATGATTTTGGTTGTATATAGTTACCATGGGCCAGGGAGCATCAGGTGCTGAACGACCAACCCGCACTGGCCGCCCTGGCCACACTGCTGCTTGGGCCACAGCACTACAGATTAGTTCAATTAGCGTATATCGCGTTTTCACTGATTTTGACGCTTACAGCCACTACAATAATTTTTCCGCAAAATGATATTTTATCCTGTTTCTATATGGTAATCCAATTTATTCGCCGTTTGTTTAGGTAAAGTAGTCATAATTTCAAGGAGCAGATGACTTTGGTTGTATATAGTTACCATGGGCCAGTGAGCATCATGTCCTGCACCACAGAACCGCACTGGCCACCCTGGCCACACTGCTGCTCAGGTCGCAACACTACAGATTAGTTCAACTAACGTATATCGCGTTTTACACTGCTTTTGACGCTTACAGCAACTACATTCATTTTTCCGCAAAATGATATTTTTTCCTTTTTCTATATGGTAATCCAATTTATTCGCCGTTTGTTTAAGTAAAGTAGTCATAATTTCAAGGAGCAGATGATTTTGCATGTATATAGTTACCATGGGACAGTGAGCATCACGTGCTGCACCACCGACCCGCACTGGCCACCCTGGCTACACTACTGCTCAGGTCGCAACGCTACAGATTAGTTCAACTAGCGTATATCGCGTTTTCACTGCTTTTGACGCTTACAGCCACTACATTCATTTTTCCGCAGATTGATATTCTTTTCTGTTTCTATATGGTAATCCAATTTATTCGCCGTTTGTTTAGGTAAAGTAGTCATAATTTCAAGGAGCAGATGATTTTGGTTGTATATAGTTACCATGGGCTAGTGAGCATCAGGTGCTGCACCACCGACCCGCACTGGCTTCCCTGGCCACACTGCTGCTCATGTCGCAACACTACAGATTAGTTCAACTAGCGTATATCGCGTTTTCACTGCTTTTGACGCTTACAGCCACTACATTCACTTTTCCGCAGATTGATATTCTTTTCTGTTTCTATATGGTAATCCAATTTATTCGCCGTTTGTTTAGGTAAAGTAGTCATAATTTCAAGGAGCAGATGATTTTGGTTGTATATAGTTACCATGGGCTAGTGAGCATCAGGTGCTGCACCACCGACCCGCACTGGCTTCCCTGGCCACACTGCTGCTCAGGTCGCAACACTACAGATTAGTTCAACTAGCGTATATCGCGTTTTCACTGCTTCTGACGCTTACAGCCACTATATTCATTTTTCCGCAAAATGATATTTTATCCTGTTTCTATATGGTAATCCAATTGATTCGCCGTTCGTGTAGGTAAAGTAGTCATAATTTCAAGGAGCAGATGATTTTGGTTGTATATAGTTACCATGGGCCAGTGAGCATCAGGTGCTGCACCACCGACCCGCACTGGCCACCCTGGCCACACTGCTGCTCAGGTCGCAACACTACAGATTAGTTCAACTAGCGTATATCGCGTTTTACACTGCTTTTGACGCTTACAGCAACTACATTCATTTTTCCGCAAAATGATATTTTTTCCTTTTTCTATATGGTAATCCAATTTATTCGCCGTTTGTTTAAGTAAAGTAGTCATAATTTCAAGGAGCAGATGATTTTGCATGTATATAGTTACCATGGGACAGTGAGCATCACGTGCTGCACCACCGACCCGCACTGGCCACCCTGGCTACACTACTGCTCAGGTCGCAACACTACAGATTAGTTCAACTAGCGTATATCGCGTTTTCACTGCTTTTGACGCTTACAGCCACTACATTCATTTTTCCGCAGATTGATATTCTTTTCTGTTTCTATATGGTAATCCAATTTATTCGCCGTTTGTTTAGGTAAAGTAGTCATAATTTCAAGGAGCAGATGATTTTGGTTGTATATAGTTACCACGGGCTTGTGAGCATCAGGTGCTGCACCACCGACCCGCACTGGCTTCCCTGGCCACACTGCTGCTCAGGTCGCAACACTACAGATTAGTTCAACTAGCGTATATCGCATTTTCACTGCTTTTGACGCTTACAGCCACTACATTCATTTTTCCGCAAAATGATATTTTTTCCTGTTTCTATAAGGTAATCCAATTTATTCGCCGTTTGTTTAGGTAAAGTAGTCATAATCTCAAGGAGCAGATGATTTTGGATGTATATAGTTACCATGGGCCAGTGAGCATCAGGTGCTGCACCACCGACCCGCACTGGCCACCCTGGCCACACTGCTGCTCAGGTCGCAACACTACAGATTAGTTCAACTAGCGTATATCGCGTTTTACACTGCTTTTGACGCTTACAGCAACTACATTCATTTTTCCGCAAAATGATATTTTTTCCTGTTTCTATATGGTAATCCAATTTATTCGCCGTTTGTTTAGGTAAAGTAGTCATAATCTCAAGGAGCAGATGATTTTGGATGTATATAGTTACCATGGGACAGTGAGCATCAGGTGCTGCACCACCGACCCGCACTGGCCACACTGGCCACACTACTGCTCAGGTCGCAACACTACAGATTAGTTCAACTAGCGTATATCGCATTTTCACTGCTTTTGACGCTTACAGCCACTACATTCATTTTTCCGAAGAATGATATTTTTTCCTGTTTCTATATGGTAATCCAATTTATTCGCCATTTGTTTAGGTAAAGTAGTCATAATTTCAAGGAGCAGATGATTTTGGTTGTATATAGTTACCATGGGCCAGTGAGCATCAGGAGCTGCACCACCTACCCGCACTGGCCGCCCTGGCCACACTGCTGCTCAGGTCGCAAAACACTACAGATTAGTTCAACTAGCGTATATCGCGTTTTCACTGCTTTTGACGCTTACAGCCACTACATTCATTTTTCCGCAAAATGAAATTTTTTCCTGTTTCTATATAGTAATCCAATTTATTCGCCGTTTGTTTAGGTAAAGTAGTCATAATTTCAAGGAGCAGATGATTTTGGTTGTATATAGTTACCATGGGCCAGTGAGCATCATGTGCTGCACCACCGACCCGCACTGGCCACCTTGGTCACACTGCTGCTCTGGTCGCAACACTACAGGTTAGTTCAACTAGCGTATAATGCGTTTTCACTGCTTTTGACGCTTACAGCCACTACATTCATTTTTCCGCAAAATGATATTTTTTCCTGTTTCTATATGGTAATCCAATTTATTCGCCGTTTGTTTAGGTAAAGTAGTCATAATTTCAAGGAGCAGATGATTTTGGTTGTATATAGTTACCATGGGCCAGGGAGCATCAGGTGCTTCACCACCGACCCGCACTGGCCACACTGGCCACACTGATGCTCAGGTCGCAACACTACAGATTAGTTCAACTAGCGTATATCGCGTTTTCTCTGCTTTTGACGCTTACAGCCACTACATTCATTTTTCCGCAAAATGATATTTTTCCCTGTTTCTATATGGTAATCCAATTGATTCGCCGTTTGTTTAGGTAAAGTAGTCATAATTTCAAGAAGTAGATGATGTTGGTTGTATATAGTTACCATGGGCCAGTGAGCATCAGGTGCTGCACCACCGACCCGCACGGGCCCTCCAGGCCACACTGCTGCTCAGGTCGCAACACTACAGATTAGTTGAATTAGCGTATATCGCGTTTTCTCTGCTTTTGACGCTTACAGCCACTACATTCTTCTTTCCGCAAAATGATATTTTTTCCTGTTTCTATATGGTAATCCACTTAATTCGCCGTTTGTTTAGGTAAAGTAGTCATAATTTCAAGGAGCAGATGATTTTGGTTGTATATAGTTACCATGGGCCAGTGAGCTTCAGGTGCTGCACCACCGACCCGCACTGGCCACCCTGGCCACACTGCTGCTCAAGTCGCAACACTACAGATTAGTTCAGCTAGCGTATATCGCGTTTTCTCTGCTTTTGACGCTTACAGCCACTACATTCATTTTTCCGCAAAATGATATTTTTTCCTGTTTCTATATGGTAATCCAATTTATTCGCCGTTTGTTTAAGTAAAGTAGTCTTAATTTCAAGGAGCAGATGATTTTGGTTGTATATAGTTACCATGGGCCAGTGAGCATCAGGTGCTGCACCACCGACCTGCACTGGCCACCCTGGCCACACTGCTGCTCAGGTCGAACCCTACAGATTAGTCCAACTAGCGTATATCGCGTTTTCACTGCTTTTGAAGCTTACAGCCACTACATTCATTTTTCCGCAAAATGAAATTTTTTCCTGTTCCTATATGGTAATCCAATTTATTCGCCGTTTGTTTAGGTAAAGTAGTCATAATTTTAAGGAGCAGATGATTTTGGTTGTATATAGTTACCATGGGCCAGTGAGCATCAGGTGCTGCACCACCGACCCGCACTGGCCACCTTGGCCACACTGCTGCTCTGGTCGCAACACTACAGGTTAGTTCAACTAGCGTATAATGCGTTTTCACTGCTTTTGACGCTTACAGCCACTACATTCATTTTTCCGCAAAATGATATCTTTTCCTGTTTCTATATGGTAATCCAATTTATTCGCTGTTTGTTTAGGTAAAGTAGTCATAATTTCAAGGAGCAGATGATTTTGGTTGTATATAGTTACCATGGGCCAGGGAGCATCAGGTGCTTCACCACCGACCCGCACTGGCCACCCTGGCCACACTGCTGCTCAGGTCGCAACACTACAGATTATTTCAACTAGCGTATATCGCGTTTTCACTGCTTTTGACGCTTACAGCCACTACATTCATTTTTCCGCAAAATGATATTTTTTCCTGTTTCTATATGGTAATCCAATTTATTCGCCGTTTGTTTAGGTAAAGTAGTAATAATTTCAAGGAGCAGATGATTTTGGTTGTATATAGTTATCATGGGCCAGTGAGCATCAGGTGCTGCACCACCGACCCGCACTGGAAACCCTGGCCACACTGCTGCTCAGGTCACAACACTACAGATTAGTTGAATTAGCGTATATCGCGTTTTCTCTGCTTTTGACGCTTACAGCCACTACATTCATTTTTCCGCAAAATGATATTTTTTCCTGTTTCTATATGGTAATCCACTTTATTCGCCGTTTGTTTAGGTAAAGTAGTCATAATTTCAAGGAGCAGATGATTTTGGTTATATATAGTTACCATGGGCCAGTGAGCTTCAGGTGCTGCACCACCGACCCGCACTGGCCACCCTGGCCACACTGCTGCTCAAGTCGCAACACTACAGATTAGTTCAACTAGCGTATATTGCGTTTTCACTGCTTTTGACGGTTACAGCCACTACATTCATTTTGCCGCAAAACGATATTTCTTCCTGTTTCTATATGACAATCCAATTTATTCGCCGATTGTTTAGGTAAAGTAGTCATAATTTCAAGGAGCAGATGATTTTGGTTGTATATAGTTACCATGGGCCAGTGAGCATCAGGTGCTGCACCACCGACCTGCATTGGCCGCCCTGGCCACACTGCTGCTCAGGTCGCAAAACACTACAGATTTGTTCAACTAGCGTATATCGCGTTTTCACTGCTTTTGACGCTTACAGCCACTACATTCTTTTTTCCACAAAATGATATTTTTTCCTGTTTCTATATGGTAATCCAATTTATTCGCCGTTTTTTTAGGTAAAATAGTCATAATATCAAGGAGCAGATGATTTTGGTTGTATATAGTTACCATGGGCCAGTGAGCATCAGGTGCTGCACCACCGACCCGCACTGGTCACCCCTGGCCACACTGCTGCTCAGGTCGCAACAATACAGATTAGTTCAACTAGCGTATATCGCGTTTTCACTGCTTTTGACGCTTACAGCCAATACATTCATTTTTCCGCAAAATGATATTTTTTCCTGTTTCTATATAGTAATCCAATTTATTCGCCGTTTGTTTAGGTAAAGTAGTCATAATTTCAAGGAGCAGATGATTTTGGTTGTATACAGTTACCATGGGCCAGTGAGCATCAGGTGCTGCACCACAGACCCGCACTGGCCACCCTGGCCACACTGCTGCTCTGGTCGCAACACTACAGGTTAGTTGAACTAGCGTATAATGCGTTTTCACTGCTTTTGACGCTTATAGCCAGTACATTCATTTTTCCGCAAAATGATATTTTTTCCTGTTTCTATATGGTAATCCAATTTATTCGCCGTTTGTTTAGGTAAAGTAGTCATAATTTCAAGGTGCAGATGATTTTGGTTGTATATAGTTACCATGGGCCAGTGAGCATCAGGTGCTGCACCACCGACCCGCACTGGCCACCCTGGCCACACTGCTGCTCAGGTCGCAACACTACAGATTAGATCAACTAGCGTATATCGCGTTTTCACTGCTTTTGACGCTTACAGCCACTTCATTCATTTTTCCGCAAAATAAAATTTTTTCCTGTTTCTATATGGTAATCCAATTTATTCGCCGTTTGTTTAGGTAAAGTAGTCATAATTTCAAGGAGCAGATGATTTTGGTTGTATATAGTTACCGTGGGCCAGTGAGCATCAGGTGCTGCACCACCGACCCGCAATGGCCACACTGCTGCTCAGGTCGCAACACTACAGATTAGTTCAACTAGCGTATATCGCCTTTTCACTGCTTTTGACGCTTACAGCCACTACATTCATTTTTCCGCAAAATTATATTTTTTCCTGTTTCTATATGGTAATCCAATTTATTCGCCGTTTGTTCAGGTAAAGTATTCAAAATTTCAAGGAGCTGATGATTTTGGTTGTATATAGTTACCATGGGCCAGTGAGCATCAGGTGCTGCACCACCGACCCGCACTGGCCACCCTGGCCACACTGCTGCTCAGGTCGAACCCTCCAGATTATTTCAACTAGCGTTTATCGCGTTATCACTGCTTTTGACGCTTACAGCCACTACATTCATTTTTCCGCAAAATGATATTTTTTCCTGTTTCTATATGGTAATCCAATTTATTCGCCGTTTGATTAGGTAAAGTAGTCATAATTTCAAGGAGCAGATGATTTTGGTTGTACATAGTTACCATGGGCCAGTGAGCATCAGGTGCTGCACCACCGACCCGCACTGGCCGCCCTGGCCACACTGTTGCTCAGGTCGCAAAACACTACAGATTAGTTCAAATAGCGTATATCGCGTTTCCACTGCTTTTGACGCTTACAGCCACTACATTCATTTTTCCGCAAAATGATATTTTTTCCTGTTTCTATATGGTAATCCAATTTATTCGCCGTTTGTTTAGGTAAAGTAGTCATAATTTCAAGGAGTGGATGATTTTGGTTGAATATAGTTACCATGGGCCAGTGAGCATCAGGTGCTGCACCACCGACCCGCACTGGCCACCCTGCCCACACTGCTGCTCAGGTCGCAACACTACAGATAAGTTCAACTAGCGTATATCGCGTTTTCTCTGCTTTTGACGCTTACAGCCACTACATTCATTTTTCCGCAAAATGATATTTTTTCCTGTTTCTATATGGTAATCCAATTTATTCGGCGTTTGTTTAGGTAAAGTTGTCATAATTTCAAGGAGTAGATGATTTTGGTTGTATATAGTTACCATGGGCCAGTGAGCATCAGGTGCTGCACCACCGACCCGCACTGGCCACCCTGGCCACACTGCTGCTCAGGTCGGAACACTACAGATTACTTCAACTAGCGTATATCGCGTTTTCACTGCTTTTGACGCTTACAGACACTACATTCATTTTTTCCGCAAAATAATATTTTTTCCTGTTTCTATATGGTAATCCAATTTATTCGACGTTTTTTTTTAGGTAAAGTAGTCATAATATCAAGGAGCAGATGATTTTGGTTGTATATAGTTACCATGGGCTAGTGAGCATCAGGTGCTGCACCACTGACCCGCACTGGCCACCCTGGCCACACTGCTGCTCAGGTCGCAACACTACAGATTAGTTCAACTAACGTATATCGCGTTTTCACTGCTTTTGATGCTTACAGCCACTACATTCATTTTTCCGCAAAATGATATTTTTTCTTGTTTCTATATGGTAATCCAATTTATTCGCCGTTTGTTAAGGTAAAGTAGTCATAATTTCAAGGAGAAGATGATATTGGTTGTATATAGTTACCATGGGCCAGTGAGCATCAGGTGCTGCACCACCGACCTGCACTGGCCACACTGGCCACACTGCTGCTCAGGTCGCAACACTACAGATTAGTTCAACTAGCGTATATGGAGTTTCACTGCTTTTGACGCTTACAGCCACTACATTCATTTTTCGGCAAAATGATATTTCTCCTGTTTCTATATGGTAATCCAATTTATTCGCCGTTTGTTTAGGTAAAGTAGTCATAATTTCAAGGAGCAGATGATTTTTGTTGTATATAGTTACCATGGGCCAGTGATCATCAGGTGCTGCACCACCGACCCGCACTGGCCACCCTGGCCACACTGCTGCTCAGGTCGCAACACTACAGATTAGTTCAACTAGCGTATATCGCGTTTTCTCTGCTTTTAACGCTTACAGCCACTACATTCGTTTTTCCGCAAAATTAAATTTTTTCCTGTTTCTATATGGTAATCCAATTTATTCGCCGTTTGTTTAGGTAAAGTAGTCATAATTTCAAGGAGCAGATTATTTTGGTTGTATATAGTTACCATGGGACAGTGAGCATCAGGTACTGCACCACCGACCCGCACTGGCCACCCTGGCCACACTGCTGCTCAGGTCGCAACATTACAGATTAGTTCAACTAGCGTATATCACGTTTTCACTGCTTTTGACGCTTAGAGCCACTACATTCATTTTTTCCGCAAAATGAGTTTTTTTTTCCTGTTTCTATATGGTAATCCAATTTATTCGCCGTTTGTTTAGGTAAAGTAGTCATAATTTCAAGGAGTAGATGATTTTGGTTGAATTTAGTTACCATGGGCCAGTGAGCATCAGGTGCTGCACCACCGACCCGCACTGGCCACCCTGGCCACACTGCTGCTCAGGTCGCAACACTACAGATTAGTTCAACTAGCGTATATCGCGTTTTCACTGCTTTTGACGCTTACAGCCACTACATTCATTTTTCCGCAAAACGATATTTCTTCCTGTTTCTATATGGTAATCCAATTTATTCGCGTTTGTTTAGGTAAAGTAGTCATAATTTCAAGGAGCAGATGATTTTGGTTGTATATAGTTACCATGGGCCAGTGAGCATCAGGTGCCGCACCAACGACCTGCACTGGCCACACTGGCCACACTGCTGCTCAGGTCGCAACACTACAGATTAGGTCAACTAGCGTATATCGCGTTTTCACTGCTTTTGACGCTTACAGCCACTACATTCATTTTTCCGCAAAATGATATTTTTTCCTGTTTCTATATGGTAATCCAATTTATTCGCCGTTTGTTTAGGTAAAGTAGTCATAATTTCTAGGAGCAGATGATTTTGGTTGTATATAGTTACCATGGGCCAGTCAGCATCAGGTGCTGCACCACCGACCCGCACTGGCCAACGTGGCCACACTGCTGCTCAGGTCGCAACACTACAGATTAGTTCAACTAGCGTATATCGCGTTTTCACTGCTTTTGATGCTTACAGCCACTACATACATTTTTCCGCAAAATGATATTTTTTCCTGTTTCTATATGGTAATCCAATTTATTCGCCGTTTGTTTAGTTAAAGTAGTCATAATTTCAAGGAGCAGATGATTTTGGTTGTATACAGTTACCGTGGGCCAGTGAGCATCAAGTGCTGCACCACCGACCCGCACTGGCCACCCTGGCCACACTGCTGCTCAGGTCGCAACACTACAGATTAGTTCAACTAGCGTATATCGCGTTTTCACTGCTTTTGACGCTTACAGCCACTACATTCATTTTTCCGCAAAATGATATTTTTCCTGTTTCTATATGGTAATCCAATTTATTCGCCGTTTGTTTAGGTAAAGTAGTCATAATTTCAAGGAGCAGATGATTTTGGTTGTACATAGTTACCATGGGCCAGTGAGCATCAGTTGCTGAACCACCGACCCGCACTGACCGCCCTGGCCACACTGCTGCTCAGGTCGAACCCTACAGATTAGTTCAACTAGCGTATATCGCGTTTTCACTGCTTTTGACGTTTACAGCCACTACATTCATTTTTCCGCAAAATGATATTTTTTCCTGTTTCTATATGGTAATCCAATTTATTCGCCGTTTGTTTAGGTAAAGTAGTCATAATTTCAAGGAGCAGATGATTTTGGTTGTATACAGTTACCGTGGGCCAGTGAGCATCAAGTGCTGCACCACCGACCCGCACTGGCCACCCTGGCCACACTGCTGCTCAGGTCGCAACACTACAGATTAGTTCAACTAGCGTATATCGCGTTTTCTATGCTTTTGACGCTTACAGCCACTATACTCATTTTTCCGCAAAATGATATTTTTTCCTGTTTCTATATGGTAATCCAATTGATTCGCCGTTTGTTCAGGTAAAGTAGTCATAATTTCAAGGAGCAGATGATTTTGGTTGTATATAGTTACCGTGGGCCAGTGAGCATCATGTGCTGCACCACCGATCCGCAATGGCCACCCCTCTCCACACTGCTGCTCAGGTCGCAACAATACAGATTAGTTCAATTAGCGTATATCGCGTTTTCTCTGCTTTTGACGCTTACAGCCACTACACTCATTTTTCCGCAAAATGATATTTTTTCCTGTATCTATATGGTAATCCAATTTATTCGCCGTTTGTTTAGGTAAAGTAGTCATAATTTCAAGGAGCAGATGATTTTGGTTGTATATAGTTACCATGGGCCAGGGAGCATCAGGTGCTGCACCACCGACCCGCACTGGCCACCCTGGCCACACTGCTGCTCAGGTCGCAGCACTACAGATTAGTTCAACTAGCGTATATCGCGTTTTCTCTGCTTTTGACGCTTACAGCCACTACATTCATTTTTCCGCAAAATGATATTTTTTCCTATTTTTATATGGTAATCCTATTTATTCGCCGTTTGTTTAGGTAAAGTAGTCATAATATCAAGGAGCAGATGATTTTGGTTGTATATAGTTACCATGGGCCAGTGAGCATCATGTGCTGCACCACCGACCCACACTGGCCACACTGGCCACACTGCTGCTCAGGTCGCAACACTACAGATTAGTTCAACTAGCGTATATCGCGTTTTCACTGCTTTTGACGCTTACAGCCACTACATTCATTTTTCCGCAAAATTATATTTTTTCCTGTTTCTATATGGTAATCCAATTTATTCGCCGTTTGTTCAGGTAAAGTAGTCATAATTTCAAGTAGCTGATGATTTTGGTTGTATATAGTTACCATGGGGCAGTGAGCATCAGGTGCTGCACCACCGACCCGCACTGGCCACCCTGGCCACACTGCTGCTCAGGTCGCAACACTACAGATTAGTTCAACTAGCGTATATCGCGTTTTCACTGCTTTTGACGCTTACAGCCACTACATTCATTTTTCCGCAAAATGATATTTTTTCCTGTTTCTATATGGTAATCCAATTTATTCGCCGTTTGTTTAGGTAAAGTAGTCATAATTTCAAGGAGCAGATGATTTTGGTTGTATATAGTTACCATGGGCCAGGGACCATCAGGTGCTTCACCACCGACCCGCACTGGCCAACGTGGCCACACTGCTGCTCAGGTCGCAACACTACAGGTTAGTTCAACTAGCGTATATCGCGTTTTCACTGCTTTTGACGCTTACAGCCACTACATTCATCTTACACAAAAAGATATTTTTTCCTGTTTCTATATGGTAATCCAATTTATTCGCCGTTTGTTTAGGTAATTTAGTCATAATTTCAAGGAGTAGATGATTTTGGTTGAATATAGTTACCCTGGGCCAGTGAGCATCAGGTGCTGCACCACCGACCCGCTCTGGCCACCCTGGCCACACTGCTGCTCAGGTCGAACCCTACAGATTAGTTCAACTAGCGTATATCGCGTTTTCACTGCTTTTGACGCTTATAGCCACTACATTCATTTTTCCGAAAAACGATATTTCTTCCTCTTTCTATATGGTAATCCAATTTTTTCGCGTTTGTTTAGGTAAAGTAGTCATAATTTCAAGGAGCAGATGATTTTGGTTGTATATAGTTACCATGGGCCAGTGAGCATCAGGTGCTGTACCACCGACCCGCACTGGCCACCCTGGCCACACTGCTGCTCTGGTCGCAACACTACAGGTTAGTTCAACTAGCGTATAATGCATTTTTACTGCTTTTGACGCTTACAGCCACTACATTCATTTTTCCGCAAAATGTAATTTTTTCCTGTTTCTATATGGTAATCCAATTTATTCGCCGTTTGTTTAGGTAAAGTAGTCATAATTTCAAGGAGCAGATGATTTTGGTTGTATATAGTTACCATGGGCCAGGGATTATCAGGTGCTTCACCACCGACCCGCACTGGTCAACGTGGCCACACTGCTGCTCAGGTCGCAACACTACAGGTTAGTTTAACTAGCGTATATCGCGTTTTCACTGCTTTTGACGCTTACAGCCACTACATTCATTTTTCCGCAAAACGATATTTCTTCCTGTTTCTATATGGTAATCCAATTTATTCGCCGATTGTTTAGGTAAAGTAGTCATAATTTCAAGGAGCAGATGATTTTGGTTATATATAGTTACCATGGGCCAGTGAGCATCAGGTGCTGCACCACCGGCTTGCACTGGCCACCCTGGCCACACTGCTGCTCAGGTCGCAACACTGCAGATTACTTCAACTAGCGTATATCGCGTTTTCACTGCTTTTGACGCTTACAGCCACTACATTCATTTTTCTGCAATATGATATTTTTTCCTGTTTCTATATGGTAATCCATCTTATTCGCCGTTTGTTTAGGTAAAGTAGTCATAATTTCAGGAGCAGATGATTTTTGTTGTATATAGATACCATGGGCCAGTGAGCATCAGGTGCTGCACCACCGACCCGCACTGGCCACCCTGGCCACACTGCTGCTCAGGTCGCAACACTACAGATTAGTTCAACTAGCGTATATCGCGTTTTCACTGCTTTTGACGCTTACAGCCACTACATTCATTTTTCCGCAAAATGATATTTTTTCCTGTTTCTATATGGTAATCCAATTTATTCGCCGTTTGTTTAGGTAAAGTAGTCATAATTTCAAGGAGCAGATGATTTTTGTTGTATATAGTTACCATGGGCCAGTGAGCATCAGGTGCTGCACCACCGACCCGCACTGGCCACCCTGGCCACACTGCTGCTCAGGTCGCAACACTACAGATAGTTCAACTAGCGTATATCGCGTTTTCACTGCTTTTGACGCTTACAGCCACTACATTCATTTTTCCGCAAAATTATATTTTTTCCTGTTTCTATATGGTAATCCAATTATCGCCGTTTCTTCAGGTAAAGTAGTCATAATTTCAAGGAGCTGATGATTTTGGTTGTATATAGTTACCATGGGGCAGTGAGCACCAGGTGCTGCACCACCGACCCGCACTGGCCACCCTGGCCACACTGCTGCACAGGTCGCAACACTACAGATTAGTTCAACTAGCGTATATCGCGTTTTCACTGCTTTTGACGCTTACAGCCACTTCATTCATTTTTCCGCAAAATGATATTTTTTCCTGTTTCTATATGGTAATACAATTTATTCACCGTTTGTTTAGGTAAAGTAGTCATAATTTCAAGGAGCAGATGATTTTGGTTGTACATAGTTACCATGGGCCAGGGACCATCAGGTGCTTCACCACCGACCCGCACTGGCCAACGTGGCCACACTGCTGCTCAGGTCGCAACACTACAGGTTAGTTCAACTAGCGTATATCGCGTTTTCACAGCATTTGACGCTTACAGCCACTACATTCATCTTACACAAAAAGATATTTTTTCCTGTTTCTATATGGTAATCCAATTTATTCGCCGTTTGCTTAGGTAAATTAGTCATAATTTCAAGGAGTAGATGATTTTGGTTGAATATAGTTACCCTGGGCCAGTGAGCATCAGGTGCTGCACCACCGACCCGCTCTGGCCACCCTGGCCACACTGCTGCTCAGGTCGAACCCTACAGATTAGTTCAACTAGCGTATATCGCGTTTTCACTGCTTTTGACGCTTATAGCCACTACATTCATTTTTCCGAAAAACGATATTTCTTCCTGTTTCTATATGGTAATCCAATTTTTTCGCGTTTGTTTAGGTAAAGTAGTCATAATTTCAAGGAGCAGATGATTTTGGTTGTATATAGTTACCATGGGCCAGTGAGCATCAGGTGCTGTACCACCGACCCGCACTGGCCACCCTGGCCACACTGCTGCTCTGGTCGCAACACTACAGGTTAGTTCAACTAGCGTATAATGCATTTTTACTGCTTTTGACGCTTACAGCCACTACATTCATTTTTCCGCAAAATGTAATTTTTTCCTGTTTCTATATGGTAATCCAATTTATTCGCCGTTTGTTTAGGTAAAGTAGTCATAATTTCAAGGAGCAGATGATTTTGGTTGTATATAGTTACCATGGGCCAGGGACCATCAGGTGCTTCACCACCGACCCGCACTGGCCAACGTGGCCACACTGCTGCTCAGGTCGCAACACTACAGGTTAGTTTAACTAGCGTATATCGCGTTTTCACTGCTTTTGACGCTTACAGCCACTACATTCATTTTTCCGCAAAACGATATTTCTTCCTGTTTCTATATGGTAATCCAATTTATTCGCCGATTGTTTAGGTAAAGTAGTCATAATTTCAAGGAGCAGATGATTTTGGTTATATATAGTTACCATGGGCCAGTGAGCATCAGGTGCTGCACCACCGGCTTGCACTGGCCACCCTGGCCACACTGCTGCTCAGGTCGCAACACTGCAGATTACTTCAACTAGCGTATATCGCGTTTTCACTGCTTTTGACGCTTACAGCCACTACATTCATTTTTCTGCAATATGATATTTTTTCCTGTTTCTATATGGTAATCCATCTTATTCGCCGTTTGTTTAGGTAAAGTAGTCATAATTTCAGGAGCAGATGATTTTTGTTGTATATAGTTACCATGGGCCAGTGAGCATCAGGTGCTGCACCACCGACCCGCACTGGCCACCCTGGCCACACTGCTGCTCAGGTCGCAACACTACAGATTAGTTCAACTAGCGTATATCGCGTTTTCACTGCTTTTGACGCTTACAGCCACTACATTCATTTTTCCGCAAAATGATATTTTTTCCTGTTTCTATATGGTAATCCAATTTATTCGCCGTTTGTTTAGGTAAAGTAGTCATTATTTCAAGGAGCAGATGATTTTTGTTGTATATAGTTACCATGGGGCAGTGAGCACCAGGTGCTGCACCACCGACCCGCACTGGCCACCCTGGCCACACTGCTGCACAGGTCGCAACACTACAGATTAGTTCAACTAGCGTATATCGCGTTTTCACTGCTTTTGACGCTTACAGCCACTTCATTCATTTTTCCGCAAAATGATATTTTTTCCTGTTTCTATATGGTAATACAATTTATTCACCGTTTGTTTAGGTAAAGTAGTCATAATTTCAAGGAGCAGATGATTTTGGTTGTACATAGTTACCATAGGCCAGTGAGCATCAGGTGCTGAACCACCGACCCGCACTGGCCGCCCTGGCCACACTGCTGCTCAGGTCGCAAAACACTACAGATTAGTTCAACTAGCGTATATCGCGTTTTCACTGCTTTTGACGCTTACAGCCACTACATTCATTTTACGCAAAAAGATATTTTTTCCTGTTTCTATATGGTAATCCAATTTATTCGCCGTTTGTTTAGGTAAATTAGTCATAATTTCAAGGAGTAGATGATTTTGGTTGAATATAGTTACCCTGGGCCAGTGAGCATCAGGTGCTGCACCACCGACCCGCACTGGCCACCCTGGCCACACTGCTGCTCACGTCGCAACACTACAGATTAGTTCAACTAGCGTATATCGCGTTTTCTCTGCTTTTGACGCTTACAGCCACTACATTCATTTTTCCGCAAAATGATATTTTTTCCTGTTTCTATATGGTAAACCAATTTATTCGCCGTTTGTTTAGGTATAGTAATCATAATTTCAAGGAGCAGATTATTTTGGTTGAATATAGTTACCCTGGGCCAGTGAGCATCAGGTGCTGCACCACCGACCCGCACTGGCCACCCTGGCCACACTGCTGCTCACGTCGCAACACTACAGATTAGTTCAACTAGCGTATATCGCGTTTTCACTGCTTTTGACGCTTACAGCCACTACATTCATTTATCCGCAAAACGATATTTCTTCCTGTTTCTATATGGTAATCCAATTTATTCGCCGTTTGTTTAGGTAAAGTAGTCATAATTTCAAGGAGCAGATGATTTTGGTTATATATAGTTACCATGGGCCAGGGAGCATCAGGTGCTGCACCACCGACCCGCACTGGCCACCCTGGCCACACTGCTGCTCAGGTCCCAACACTACAGATTACTTCAACTAGCGTATATCGCGTTTTCACTGCTTTTGACGCTTACAGCCACTACATTCATTTTTCTGCAATATGATATTTTTTTCTGTTTCTATATGGTAATCCAATTTATTCGCCGTTTGTTTAGGTAAAGTAGTCATAATTTCAGGAGCAGATGATTTTTGTTGTATATAGTTACCATGGGCCAGTGAGCATCAGGTGCTGCACCACCGACCCGCACTGGCCACCCTGGCCACACTGCTGCTCAGGTCGCAACACTACAGATTAGTTCAACTAGCGTATATCGCGTTTTCACTGCTTTTGTCGCTTACAGCCACTACATTCATTTTTCCGCAAAATGATATTTTTTCCTGTTTCTATATGGTAATCCAATTTATTCGCCGTTTGTTTAGGTAAAGTAGTCATAATTTCAAAGAGCAGATGATTTTTGTTGTATATAGTTACCATGGGCCAGTGAGCATCAGGTGCTGCACCACCGACCCGCACTGGCCACCCTGGCCACACTGCTGCTCAGGTCGCAACACTACAGATTAGTTCAACTAGCGTATATCGCGTTTTCACTGCATTTGACGCTTACAGCCACTACATTCATTTTTCCGCAAAACGATATTTTTTCCAGTTTCTATATGGTAATCCAATTTATTCGCCGTTTGTTTAGGTAAAGTAGTCATAATTTCAAGGAGCAGATGATTTTGGTTGTACATAGTTACCATGGGCCAGTGAGCATCAGGTGCTGCACCACCGACCCGTACTGGCCACCCTGGCCACACTGCTGCTCAGGTCGCAACACTACAGATTAGTTCAACTAGCGTATATCGCGTTTTCTCTGCTTTTGACGCTTACAGCCACTGCATTCATTTTTCCGCAAAATGAAATTTTTTCCTGTTTCTATATGGTAATCCAATTTATTCGCCGTTTGTTTAGGTAAAGTAATCATAATTTCAAGGAGCAGATTATTTTGGTTGTATATAGTTACCATGGGCCAGTGAGCATCAGGTACTGCACCACCGACCCGCACTGGCCACCCTGGCCACACTGCTGCTCAGGTCGAACCCTACAGATTAGTTCAACTAGCGTATATCGCGTTTTCACTGCTTTTGACGCTTACAGCCACAACATTCATTTTTCCGCAAAACGATATTTCTTCCTGTTTCTATATGGTAATCCAATTTATTCGCGTTTGTTTAGGTGAAGTAGTCATAATTACAAGGAGTAGATGATTTTGGTTGTATATAGTTACCATGGGCCAGTGAGCATCAGGTGCTTCACCACCGACCCACACTGGCCACCCTGGGCACACTGCTGCTCAGGTCGCAACACTACAGATTAGGTCAACTAGCGTATATCGCGTTTTCACTGCTTTTGACGCTTACAGCCACTACATTCATTTTTCCGCAAAATGATTTTTTTTCCTGTTTCTATATCGTAATCCTATTTATTCGCCGTTTGTTTAGGTAAAGTAGTCATAATTTCAAGGAGCAGATGATTTTGGTTGTATATAGTTACCATGGGCCAGTCAGCATCAGGTGCTGCACCACCGACCCGCACTGGCCAACGTGGCCACATTGCTGCTCAGGTCGCAACACTACAGATTAGTTCAACTAGCGTATATCGCGTTTTCACTGCTTTTGACGCTTACAGCCACTACATTCATTTTTCCGCAAAATGATATTTTTTCCTGTTTCTATATGGTAATCCAATTCATTCGCCGTTTGTTTAGGTAAAGTAGTCATAATTTCAAGGAGCAGATGATTTTGGTTGTATATAGTTACCATGGGTCAGTGAGCATCAGGTGCTGCACCACCGACCCGCACTGGCCAACCTGGCCACATTGCTGCTCAGGTCGAACCCTACAGATTAGTACAACTAGCGTATATCGCGTTTTCACTGCTTTTGACGCTTACAGCCACTACATTCATTTTACGCAAAAAGATATTATTTCCTGTTTCTATATGGTAATCCAATTTATTCGCCGTTTGTTCAGGTAAAGTAGTCATAATTTCAAGGAGCTGATGATTTTGGTTGTATATAGTTACCATGGGGCAGTGAGCATCAGGTGCTGCACCACCGACCCGCACTGGCCATCCTGGCCACACTGCTGCTCAGGTCGCAACACTACAGATTAATTCAACTAGCGTATATCGCGTTTTCACTGCTTTTGACGCTTACAGCCACTACATTCATTTTTCCGCAAAATGATATTTTTTCCTGTTTCTATATGGTAATCCAATTTATTCGCCGTTTGTTTAGGTAAAGTAGTCATAATTTCAAGGAGCAGATGATTTTGGTTGTACATAGTTACCATGGGCCAGTGAGCATCATGTGCTGAACCACCGACCCGCACTGGCCGCCCTGGCCACACTGCTGCTCAGGTCGCAAAACACTACAGATTAGTTCAACTAGCGTATATCGCGTTTGCACTGCTTTTGACACTTACAGCCACTACATTCATTTTACGCAAAAAGATATTATTTCCTGTTTCTATATGGTAATCCAATTTATTCGCCGTTTGTTTAGGTAAAGTAGTCATAATTTCAAGAGGTAGATGATTTTGGTTGAATATAGTTACCCTGGGCCAGTGAGCATCAGGTGCTGCACCACCGACCGGCACTGGCCACCCTGGCCACACTGCTGCTCAGGTCGCAACACTAGAGATTAGTTCAACTACCGTATATCGCGTTTTCTCTGCTTTTGACGCTTACAGCCACTACATTCATTTTTCCGCAAAATGATATTTTTTCCTGTTTCTATATGGTAATCCAATTTATTCGCCGTTTGTTTAGGTAAAGTAGTCATAATTTCAAGAGGTAGATGATTTTGGTTGAATATAGTTACCCTGGGCCAGTGAGCATCAGGTGCTGCACCACCGACCCGCACTGGCCACCCTGGCCACACTGCTGCTCAGGTCGCAACACTACAGATTAGTTCAACTAGCGTATATCGCGTTTTCTCTGCTTTTGACGCTTACAGCCACTACATTCATTTTTCCGCAAAATGATATTTTTTCCTGTTTCTATATGGTAATCCAATTTATTCGCCGTTTGTTTAGGTAAAGTAGTCATAATTTCAAGGAGCAGAAGATTTTGGTTGTATATAGTTACCATGGGCCAGAGACCATCAGGTGCTTCACCACCGACCCGCACTGGCCAACGTGGCCACACTGCTGCTCAGGTCGCAAAACACCACAGATTAGTTCAACTAGCGTATATCGCGTTTTCACTGCTTTTGACGCTTACAGCCACTACATTCATTTTTCCGCAAAACGATATTTTTTCCTGTTTCTATATGGTAATCCAATTTATTCGCCGTTTGTTTAGGTAAAGTAGTCATAATTTCAAGGAGTAGATGATTTGGGTTGAATACAGTTACGATGGGCCAGTGAGCATTAGGTGCTACACCACCGACCCGCACTGGCCACCCTGGCCACACTGCTGCTCAGGTCCCAACACTACAGATTACTTCAACTAGCGTATATCGCGTTTTCACTGCTTTTGACGCTTACAGCCACTACATTCATTTTTCTGCAATATGATATTTTTTTCTGTTTCTATATGGTAATCCAATTTATTCGCCGTTTGTTTAGGTAAAGTAGTCATAATTTCAGGAGCAGATGATTTTTGTTGTATATAGTTACCATGGGCCAGTGAGCATCAGGTGCTGCACCACCGACCCGCACTGGCCACCCTGGCCACACTGCTGCTCAGGTCGCAACACTACAGATTAGTTCAACTAGCGTATATCGCGTTTTCACTGCTTTTGTCGCTTACAGCCACTACATTCATTTTTCCGCAAAATGATATTTTTTCCTGTTTCTATATGGTAATCCAATTTATTCGCCGTTTGTTTAGGTAAAGTAGTCATAATTTCAAAGAGCAGATGATTTTTGTTGTATATAGTTACCATGGGCCAGTGAGCATCAGGTGCTGCACCACCGACCCGCACTGGCCACCCTGGCCACACTGCTGCTCAGGTCGCAACACTACAGATTAGTTCAACTAGCGTATATCGCGTTTTCACTGCATTTGACGCTTACAGCCACTACATTCATTTTTCCGCAAAACGATATTTTTTCCAGTTTCTATATGGTAATCCAATTTATTCGCCGTTTGTTTAGGTAAAGTAGTCATAATTTCAAGGAGCAGATGATTTTGGTTGTACATAGTTACCATGGGCCAGTGAGCATCAGGTGCTGCACCACCGACCCGTACTGGCCACCCTGGCCACACTGCTGCTCAGGTCGCAACACTACAGATTAGTTCAACTAGCGTATATCGCGTTTTCTCTGCTTTTGACGCTTACAGCCACTGCATTCATTTTTCCGCAAAATGAAATTTTTTCCTGTTTCTATATGGTAATCCAATTTATTCGCCGTTTGTTTAGGTAAAGTAATCATAATTTCAAGGAGCAGATTATTTTGGTTGTATATAGTTACCATGGGCCAGTGAGCATCAGGTACTGCACCACCGACCCGCACTGGCCACCCTGGCCACACTGCTGCTCAGGTCGAACCCTACAGATTAGTTCAACTAGCGTATATCGCGTTTTCACTGCTTTTGACGCTTACAGCCACAACATTCATTTTTCCGCAAAACGATATTTCTTCCTGTTTCTATATGGTAATCCAATTTATTCGCGTTTGTTTAGGTGAAGTAGTCATAATTACAAGGAGTAGATGATTTTGGTTGTATATAGTTACCATGGGCCAGTGAGCATCAGGTGCTTCACCACCGACCCACACTGGCCACCCTGGGCACACTGCTGCTCAGGTCGCAACACTACAGATTAGTTCAACTAGCGTATATCGCGTTTTCACTGCTTTTGACGCTTACAGCCACTACATTCATTTTTCCGCAAAATGATTTTTTTTCCTGTTTCTATATCGTAATCCTATTTATTCGCCGTTTGTTTAGGTAAAGTAGTCATAATTTCAAGGAGCAGATGATTTTGGTTGTATATAGTTACCATGGGCCAGTCAGCATCAGGTGCTGCACCACCGACCCGCACTGGCCAACGTGGCCACATTGCTGCTCAGGTCGCAACACTACAGATTAGTTCAACTAGCGTATATCGCGTTTTCACTGCTTTTGACGCTTACAGCCACTACATTCATTTTTCCGCAAAATGATATTTTTTCCTGTTTCTATATGGTAATCCAATTCATTCGCCGTTTGTTTAGGTAAAGTAGTCATAATTTCAAGGAGCAGATGATTTTGGTTGTATATAGTTACCATGGGTCAGTGAGCATCAGGTGCTGCACCACCGACCCGCACTGGCCAACCTGGCCACATTGCTGCTCAGGTCGAACCCTACAGATTAGTACAACTAGCGTATATCTCGTTTTCACTGCTTTTGACGCTTACAGCCACTACATTCATTTTACGCAAAAAGATATTATTTCCTGTTTCTATATGGTAATCCAATTTATTCGCCGTTTGTTCAGGTAAAGTAGTCATAATTTCAAGGAGCTGATGATTTTGGTTGTATATAGTTACCATGGGGCAGTGAGCATCAGGTGCTGCACCACCGACCCGCACTGGCCATCCTGGCCACACTGCTGCTCAGGTCGCAACACTACAGATTAATTCAACTAGCGTATATCGCGTTTTCACTGCTTTTGACGCTTACAGCCACTACATTCATTTTTCCGCAAAATGATATTTTTTCCTGTTTCTATATGGTAATCCAATTTATTCGCCGTTTGTTTAGGTAAAGTAGTCATAATTTCAAGGAGCAGATGATTTTGGTTGTACATAGTTACCATGGGCCAGTGAGCATCATGTGCTGAACCACCGACCCGCACTGGCCGCCCTGGCCACACTGCTGCTCAGGTCGCAAAACACTACAGATTAGTTCAACTAGCGTATATCGCGTTTGCACTGCTTTTGACACTTACAGCCACTACATTCATTTTACGCAAAAAGATATTATTTCCTGTTTCTATATGGTAATCCAATTTATTCGCCGTTTGTTTAGGTAAAGTAGTCATAATTTCAAGAGGTAGATGATTTTGGTTGAATATAGTTACCCTGGGCCAGTGAGCATCAGGTGCTGCACCACCGACCGGCACTGGCCACCCTGGCCACACTGCTGCTCAGGTCGCAACACTAGAGATTAGTTCAACTACCGTATATCGCGTTTTCTCTGCTTTTGACGCTTACAGCCACTACATTCATTTTTCCGCAAAATGATATTTTTTCCTGTTTCTATATGGTAATCCAATTTATTCGCCGTTTGTTTAGGTAAAGTAGTCATAATTTCAAGAGGTAGATGATTTTGGTTGAATATAGTTACCCTGGGCCAGTGAGCATCAGGTGCTGCACCACCGACCCGCACTGGCCACCCTGGCCACACTGCTGCTCAGGTCGCAACACTACAGATTAGTTCAACTAGCGTATATCGCGTTTTCTCTGCTTTTGACGCTTACAGCCACTACATTCATTTTTCCGCAAAATGATATTTTTTCCTGTTTCTATATGGTAATCCAATTTATTCGCCGTTTGTTTAGGTAAAGTAGTCATAATTTCAAGGAGCAGAAGATTTTGGTTGTATATAGTTACCATGGGCCAGAGACCATCAGGTGCTTCACCACCGACCCGCACTGGCCAACGTGGCCACACTGCTGCTCAGGTCGCAAAACACCACAGATTAGTTCAACTAGCGTATATCGCGTTTTCACTGCTTTTGACGCTTACAGCCACTACATTCATTTTTCCGCAAAACGATATTTTTTCCTGTTTCTATATGGTAATCCAATTTATTCGCCGTTTGTTTAGGTAAAGTAGTCATAATTTCAAGGAGTAGATGATTTGGGTTGAATACAGTTACGATGGGCCAGTGAGCATTAGGTGCTACACCACCGACCCGCACTGGCCACCCTGGCCACACTGCTGCTCAGTTCTCAACACTACAGATTAGTTCAACTAGCGTATATCGCGTTTTCTCTGCTTTTGACGCTTACAGCCACTACATTCATTTTTCCGCAAAATGAAATTTTTTCCTGTTTCTATATGGTAATCCAATTTATTCGCCGTTTGTTTAGGTAAAGTAATCATAATTTCAAGGAGCAGATTATTTTGGTTGTATATAGTTACCATGGGCCAGTGAGCATCAGGTACTGCACCACCGACCCGCACTGGCCACCCTGGCCACACTGCTGCTCAGGTCGAACCCTACAGATTAGTTCAACTAGCGTATATCGCGTTTTCACTGCTTTTGACGCTTACAGCCACTACATTCATTTTTCCGCAAAACGATATTTCTTCCTGTTATTATATGGTAATCCAATTTATTCGCGTTTGTTTAGGTGAAGTAGTCATAATTACAAGGAGTAGATGATTTTAGTTGTATATAGTTACCATGGGCCAGTGAGCATCAGGTGCTGTACCACCGACTCGCACTCGCCACCCTGGACACACAGCTGCTCTGGTCGCAACACTACAGGTTAGTTCAACTAGCGTATAATGCGTTTTCACTGCTTTTGACGCTTACAGCCACTACATTCATTTTCCGCAAAATGATATTTTTTCCTGTTTCTATATGGTAATCCATCTTATTCGCCGTTTGTTTAGGTAAAGTAGTCATAATTTCAGGAGCAGATGATTTTTGTTGTATATAGTTACCATGGGCCAGTGAGCATCAGGTGCTGCACCACCGACCCGCACTGGCCACCCTGGCCACACTGCTGCTCAGGTCGCAACACTACAGATTAGTTCAACTAGCGTATATCGCGTTTTCACTGCTTTTGACGCTTACAGCCACTACATTCATTTTTCCGCAAAATGATATTTTTTCCTGTTTCTATATGGTAATCCAATTTATTCGCCGTTTGTTTAGGTAAAGTAGTCATAATTTCAAGGAGCAGATGATTTTTGTTGTATATAGTTACGATGGGCCAGTGAGCATCAGGTGCTGCACCACCGACCCGCACTGGCCACCCTGGCCACACTGCTGCTCAGGTCGCAATACTACAGGTTAGTTCAACTAGCGTATATCGCGTTTTCACTGCTTTTGACGCTTACAGCCACTACATTCATTTTTCCGCAAAATTATATTTTTTCCTGTTTCTATATGGTAATCCAATTTATTCGCCGTTTCTTCAGGTAAAGTAGTCATAATTTCAAGGAGCTGATGATTTTGGTTGTATATTGTTACCATGGGGCAGTGAGCACCAGGTGCTGCACCACCGACCCGCACTGGCCACCCTGGCCACACTGCTGCACAGGTCGCAACACTACAGATTAGTTCAACTAGCGTATATCGCGTTTTCACTGCTTTTGACGCTTACAGCCACTTCATTCATTTTTCCGCAAAATGATATTTTTTCCTGTTTCTATATGGTAATACAATTTATTCACCGTTTGTTTAGGTAAAGTAGTCATAATTTCAAGGAGCAGATGATTTTGGTTGTACATAGTTACCATGGGCCAGTGAGCATCAGGTGCTGAACCACCGACCCGCACTGGCCGCCCTGGCCACACTGCTGCTCAGGTCGCAAAACACTACAGATTAGTTCAACTAGCGTATATCGCGTTTTCACTGCTTTTGACGCTTACAGCCACTACATTCATTTTACGCAAAAAGATATTTTTTCCTGTTTCTATATGGTAATCCAATTTATTCGCCGTTTGTTTAGGTAAATTAGTCATAATTTCAAGGAGTAGATGATTTTGGTTGAATATAGTTACCCTGGGCCAGTGAGCATCAGGTGCTGCACCACCGACCCGCACTGGCCACCCTGGCCACACTGCTGCTCACGTCGCAACACTACAGATTAGTTCAACTAGCGTATATCGCGTTTTCTCTGCTTTTGACGCTTACAGCCACTACATTCATTTTTCCGCAAAACGATATTTCTTCCTGTTTCTATATGGTAATCCAATTTATTCGCCGTTTGTTTAGGTAAAGTAGTCATAATTTCAAGGAGCAGATGATTTTGGTTATATATAGTTACCATGGGCCAGTGAGCATCAGGTGCTGCACCACCGACCCGCACTGGCCACCCTGGCCACACTGCTGCTCAGGTCCCAACACTACAGATTACTTCAACTAGCGTATATCGCGTTTTCACTGCTTTTGACGCTTACAGCCACTACATTCATTTTTCTGCAATATGATATTTTTTTCTGTTTCTATATGGTAATCCAATTTATTCGCCGTTTGTTTAGGTAAAGTAGTCATAATTTCAGGAGCAGATGCTTTTTGTTGTATATAGTTACCATGGGCCAGTGAGCATCAGGTGCTGCACCACCGACCCGCACTGGCCACCCTGGCCACACTGCTGCTCAGGTCGCAACACTACAGATTAGTTCAACTTGCGTATATCGCGTTTTCACTGCTTTTGTCGCTTACAGCCACTACATTCATTTTTCCGCAAAATGATATTTTTTCCTGTTTCTATATGGTAATCCAATTTATTCGCCGTTTGTTTAGGTAAAGTAGTCATAATTTCAAAGAGCAGATGATTTTTGTTGTATATAGTTACCATGGGCCAGTGAGCATCAGGTGCTGCACCACCGACCCGCACTGGCCACCCTGGCCACACTGCTGCTCAGGTCGCAACACTACAGATTAGTTCAACTAGCGTATATCGCGTTTTCACTGCTTTTGACGCTTACAGCCACTACATTCATTTTTCCGCAAAACGATATTTTTTCCTGTTTCTATATGGTAATCCAATTTATTCGCCGTTTGTTTAGGTAAAGTAGTCATAATTTCAAGGAGCAGATGATTTTGGTTGTACATAGTTACCATGGGCCAGTGAGCATCAGGTGCTGCACCACCGACCCGCACTGGCCACCCTGGCCACACTGCTGCTCAGGTCGCAACACTACAGATTAGTTCAACTAGCGTATATCGCGTTTTCTCTGCTTTTGACGCTTACAGCCACTGCATTCATTTTTCCGCTTAATGAAAATTTTTCCTGTTTCTATATGGTAATCCAATTTATTCGCCGTTTGTTTAGGTAAAGTAATCATAATTTCAAGGAGCAGATTATTTTGGTTGTATATAGTTACCATGGGCCAGTGAGCATCAGGTACTGCACCACCGACCCGCACTGGCCACCCTGGCCACACTGCTGCTCAGGTCGAACCCTACAGATTAGTTCAACTAGCGTATAATGCGTTTTCACTGCTTTTGACGCTTACAGCCACTACATTCATTTTCCGCAAAATGATATTTTTTCCTGTTTCTATATGGTAATCCAATTTATTCGCCGTTTGTTTAGGTAAAGTAGTCATAATTTCAAGGAGCAGATGATTTTGGTTGTATATAGTTACCATGAGCCAGGGACCATCAGGTGCTTCACCACCGACCCACACTGGCCACCCTGGGCACACTGCTGCTCAGGTCGCAACACTACAGATTAGTTCAACTAGCGTATATCGCGTTTTCACTGCTTTTGACGCTTACAGCCACTACATTCATTTTTCCGCAAAATGATATTTTTTCCTGTTTCTATATGGTAATCCTATTTATTCGCCGTTTGTTTAAGTAAAGTAGTCATAACTTCAAGGAGCAGATGATTTTGGTTGTATATAGTTACCATGGGCCAGTCAGCATCAGGTGCTGCACCACCGACCCGCACTGGCCAACGTGGCCACATTGCTGCTCAGGTCGCAACACTACAGATTAGTTCAACTAGCGTATATCGCGTTTTCACTGCTTTTGACGCTTACAGCCACTACATTCATTTTTCCGCAAAATGATATTTTTTCCTGTTTCTATATGGTAATCCAATTTATTCGCCGTTTGTTTAGGTAAAGTAGTCATAATTTCAAGGAGCAGATGATTTTGGTTGTATATAGTTACCATGGGTCAGTGAGCATCAGGTGCTGCACCACCGACCCGCACTGGCCACCCTGGCCACATTGCTGCTCAGGTCGAACCCTACAGATTAGTACAACTAGCGTATATCGCGTTTTCACTGCTTTTGACGCTTACAGCCACTACATTCATTTTACGCAAAAAGATATTATTTCCTGTTTCTATATGGTAATCCAATTTATTCGCCGTTTGTTCAGGTAAAGTAGTCATAATTTCAAGGAGCTGATGATTTTGGTTGTATATAGTTACCATGGGGCAGTGAGCATCAGGTGCTGCACCACCGACCCGCACTGGCCACCCTGGCCACACTGCTGCTCAGGTCGCAACACTACAGATTAATTCAACTAGCGTATATCGCGTTTTCACTGCTTTTGACGCTTACAGCCACTACATTCATTTTTCCGCAAAATGATATTTTTTCCTGTTTCTATATGGTAATCCAATTTATTCGCCGTTTGTTTAGGTAAAGTAGTCATAATTTCAAGGAGCAGATGATTTTGGTTGTACATAGTTACCATGGGCCAGTGAGCATCATGTGCTGAACCACCGACCCGCACTGGCCGCCCTGGCCACACTGCTGCTCAGGTCGCAAAACACTACAGATTAGTTCAACTAGCGTATATCGCGTTTGCACTGCTTTTGACACTTACAGCCACTACATTCATTTTACGCAAAAAGATATTATTTCCTGTTTCTATATGGTAATCCAATTTATTCGCCGTTTGTTTAGGTAAAGTAGTCATAATTTCAAGAGGTAGATGATTTTGGTTGAATATAGTTACCCTGGGCCAGTGAGCATCAGGTGCTGCACCACCGACCCGCACTGGCCACCCTGGCCACACTGCTGCTCAGGTCGCAACACTACAGATTAGTTCAACTAGCGTATATCGCGTTTTCTCTGCTTTTGACGCTTACAGCCACTACATTCATTTTTCCGCAAAATGATATTTTTTCCTGTTTCTATATGGTAATAAAATTTATTCGCCGTTTGTTTAGGTAAAGTAGTCATAATTTCAAGGAGCAGATTATTTTGGTTGTACATAGTTACCATGGGCCAGTGAGCATCAGGTGCTGCACCACCGACCCGCACTGGCCACCCTGGCCACACTGCTGCTCAGGTCGCAACACTACAGATTAGTTCAACTAGCGTATATCGCGTTTTCTCTGCTTTTGACGCTTACAGCCACTACATTCATTTTTCCGCAAAATGAAAATTTTTCCTGTTTCTATATGGTAATCCAATTTATTCGCCGTTTGTTTAGGTAAAGTAATCATAATTTCAAGGAGCAGATTATTTTGGTTGTATATAGTTACCATGGGCCAGTGAGCATCAGGTGCTGCACCACCGACCCGCACTGGCCACCCTGGCCACACTGCTGCTCAGGTCGCAACACTACAGATTAGTTCAACTAGCGTATATCGCGTTTTCACTGCTTTTGTCGCTTACAGCCACTACATTCATTTTTCCGCAAAATGATATTTTTTCCTGTTTCTATATGGTAATCCAATTTATTCGCCGTTTGTTTAGGTAAAGTAGTCATAATTTCAAGGAGCAGATGATTTTGGTTGTATATAGTTACCATGAGCCAGGGACCATCAGGTGCTTCACCACCGACCCACACTGGCCACCCTGGGCACACTGCTGCTCAGGTCGCAACACTACAGATTAGTTCAACTAGCGTATATCGCGTTTTCACTGCTTTTGACGCTTACAGCCACTACATTCATTTTTCCGCAAAATGATATTATTTCCTGTTTCTATATGGTAATCCTATTTATTCGCCGTTTGTTTAGGTAAAGTAGTCATAACTTCAAGGAGCAGATGATTTTGGTTGTATATAGTTACCATGGGCCAGTCAGCATCAGGTGCTGCACCACCGACCCGCACTGGCCAACGTGGCCACATTGCTGCTCAGGTCGCAACACTACAGATTAGTTCAACTAGCGTATATCGCGTTTTCACTGCTTTTGACGCTTACAGCCACTACATTCATTTTTCCGCAAAATGATATTTTTTCCTGTTTCTATATGGTAATCCAATTTATTCGCCGTTTGTTTAGGTAAAGTAGTCATAATTTCAAGGAGCAGATGATTTTGGTTGTATATAGTTACCATGGGTCAGTGAGCATCAGGTGCTGCACCACCGACCCGCACTGGCCACCCTGGCCACATTGCTGCTCAGGTCGAACCCTACAGATTAGTACAACTAGCGTATATCGCGTTTTCACTGCTTTTGACGCTTACAGCCACTACATTCATTTTACGCAAAAAGATATTATTTCCTGTTTCTATATGGTAATCCAATTTATTCGCCGTTTGTTCAGGTAAAGTAGTCATAATTTCAAGGAGCTGATGATTTTGGTTGTATATAGTTACCATGGGGCAGTGAGCATCAGGTGCTGCACCACCGACACGCACTGGCCACCCTGGCCACACTGCTGCTCAGGTCGCAACACTACAGATTAATTCAACTAGCGTATATCGCGTTTTCACTGCTTTTGACGCTTACAGCCACTACATTCATTTTTCCGCAAAATGATATTTTTTCCTGTTTCTATATGGTAATCCAATTTATTCGCCGTTTGTTTAGGTAAAGTAGTCATAATTTCAAGGAGCAGATGATTTTCGTTGTACATAGTTACCATGGGCCAGTGAGCATCATGTGCTGAACCACCGACCGGCACTGGCCGCCCTGGCCACACTGCTGCTCAGGTCGCAAAACACTACAGATTAGTTCAACTAGCGTATTTCGCGTTTGCACTGCTTTTGACACTTACAGCCACTACATTCATTTTACGCAAAAAGATATTATTTCCTGTTTCTATATGGTAATCCAATTTATTCGCCGTTTGTTTAGGTAAAGTAGTCATAGTTTCAAGAGGTAGATGATTTTGGTTGAATATAGTTACCCTGGGCCAGTGAGCATCAGGTGCTGCACCACCGACCCGCACTGGCCACCCTGGCCACACTGCTGCTCAGGTCGCAACACTACAGATTAGTTCAACTAGCGTATATCGCGTTTTCTCTGCTTTTGACGCTTACAGCCACTACATTCATTTTTCCGCAAAATGATATTTTTTCCTGTTTCTATATGGTAATCCAATTTATTCGCCGTTTGTTTAGGTAAAGTAGTCATAATTTCAAGAGGTAGATGATTTTGGTTGAATATAGTTACCCTGGGCCAGTGAGCATCAGGTGCTGCACCACCGACCCGCACTGGCCACCCTGGCCACACTGCTGCTCAGGTCGCAACACTACAGATTAGTTCAACTAGCGTATATCGCGTTTTCTCTGCTTTTGACGCTTACAGCCACTACATTCATTTTTCCGCAAAATGATATTTTTTCCTGTTTCTATATGGTAATCCAATTTATTCGCCGTTTGTTTAGGTAAAGTAGTCATAATTTCAAGGAGCAGAAGATTTTGGTTGTATATAGTTACCATGGGCCAGGGACCATCAGGTGCTTCACCACCGACCCGCACTGGCCAACGTGGCCACACTGCTGCTCAGGTCGCAAAACACCACAGATTAGTTCAACTAGCGTATATCGCGGTTTCACTGCTTTTGACGCTTACAGCCACTACATTCATTTTTCCGCAAAACGATATTTTTTCCTGTTTCTATATGGTAATCCAATTTATTCGCCGTTTGTTTAGGTAAAGTAGTCATAATTTCAAGGAGTAGATGATTTGGGTTTGAATACAGTTACCATGGGCCAGTGAGCATCAGGTGCTACACCACCGACCCGCACTGGCCACCCTGGCCACACTGCTGCTCAGTTCTCAACACTACAGATTAGTTCAACTAGCCGTATATCGCGTTTTCTCTGCTTTTGACGCTTACAGCCACTGCATTCATTTTTCCGCAAAATGAAATTTTTTCCTGTTTCTATATGGTAATCCAATTTATTCGCCGTTTGTTTAGGTAAAGTAGTCATAATTTCAAGGAGCAGATGATTTTGGTTGTATATAGTTACCATGGGTCAGTGAGCATCAGGTGCTGCACCACCGACCCGCACTGGCCACCCTGGCCACATTGCTGCTCAGGTCGAACCCTACAGATTAGTACAACTAGCGTATATCGCGTTTTCACTGCTTTTGACGCTTACAGCCACTACATTCATTTTTCCGCAAAACGATATTTCTTCCTGTTTCTATATGGTAATCCAATTTATTCGCCGTTTGTTTAGGTAAAGTAGTCATAATTTCAAGGAGCAGATGATTTTGGTTGTATATAGTTACCATGGGTCAGTGAGCATCAGGTGCTGCACCACCGACCCGCACTGGCCACCCTGGCCACATTGCTGCTCAGGTCGAACCCTACAGATTAGTACAACTAGCGTATATCGCGTTTTCACTGCTTTTGACGCTTACAGCCACTACATTCATTTTACGCAAAAAGATATTATTTCCTGTTTCTATATGGTAATCCAATTTATTCGCCGTTTGTTCAGGTAAAGTAGTCATAATTTCAAGGAGCTGATGATTTTGGTTGTATATAGTTACCATGGGGCAGTGAGCATCAGGTGCTGCACCACCGACACGCACTGGCCACCCTGGCCACACTGCTGCTCAGGTCGCAACACTACAGATTAATTCAACTAGCGTATATCGCGTTTTCACTGCTTTTGACGCTTACAGCCACTACATTCATTTTTCCGCAAAATGATATTTTTTCCTGTTTCTATATGGTAATCCAATTTATTCGCCGTTTGTTTAGGTAAAGTAGTCATAATTTCAAGGAGCAGATGATTTTCGTTGTACATAGTTACCATGGGCCAGTGAGCATCATGTGCTGAACCACCGACCGGCACTGGCCGCCCTGGCCACACTGCTGCTCAGGTCGCAAAACACTACAGATTAGTTCAACTAGCGTATTTCGCGTTTGCACTGCTTTTGACACTTACAGCCACTACATTCATTTTACGCAAAAAGATATTATTTCCTGTTTCTATATGGTAATCCAATTTATTCGCCGTTTGTTTAGGTAAAGTAGTCATAGTTTCAAGAGGTAGATGATTTTGGTTGAATATAGTTACCCTGGGCCAGTGAGCATCAGGTGCTGCACCACCGACCCGCACTGGCCACCCTGGCCACACTGCTGCTCAGGTCGCAACACTACAGATTAGTTCAACTAGCGTATATCGCGTTTTCTCTGCTTTTGACGCTTACAGCCACTACATTCATTTTTCCGCAAAATGATATTTTTTCCTGTTTCTATATGGTAATCCAATTTATTCGCCGTTTGTTTAGGTAAAGTAGTCATAATTTCAAGAGGTAGATGATTTTGGTTGAATATAGTTACCCTGGGCCAGTGAGCATCAGGTGCTGCACCACCGACCCGCACTGGCCACCCTGGCCACACTGCTGCTCAGGTCGCAACACTACAGATTAGTTCAACTAGCGTATATCGCGTTTTCTCTGCTTTTGACGCTTACAGCCACTACATTCATTTTTCCGCAAAATGATATTTTTTCCTGTTTCTATATGGTAATCCAATTTATTCGCCGTTTGTTTAGGTAAAGTAGTCATAATTTCAAGGAGCAGAAGATTTTGGTTGTATATAGTTACCATGGGCCAGGGACCATCAGGTGCTTCACCACCGACCCGCACTGGCCAACGTGGCCACACTGCTGCTCAGGTCGCAAAAACACCACAGATTAGTTCAACTAGCGTATATCGCGTTTTCACTGCTTTTGACGCTTACAGCCACTACATTCATTTTTCCGCAAAACGATATTTTTTCCTGTTTCTATATGGTAATCCAATTTATTCGCCGTTTGTTTAGGTAAAGTAGTCATAATTTCAAGGAGTAGATGATTTGGGTTGAATACAGTTACCATGGGCCAGTGAGCATCAGGTGCTACACCACCGACCCGCACTGGCCACCCTGGCCACACTGCTGCTCAGTTCTCAACACTACAGATTAGTTCAACTAGCGTATATCGCGTTTTCTCTGCTTTTGACGCTTACAGCCACTGCATTCATTTTTCCGCAAAATGAAATTTTTTTCCTGTTTCTATATGGTAATCCAATTTATTCGCCGTTTGTTTAGGTAAAGTAGTCATAATTTCAAGGAGCAGATGATTTTGGTTGTATATAGTTACCATGGGTCAGTGAGCATCAGGTGCTGAACCACCGACCCGCACTGGCCACCCTGGCCACATTGCTGCTCAGGTCGAACCCTACAGATTAGTACAACTAGCGTATATCGCGTTTTCACTGCTTTTGACGCTTACAGCCACTACATTCATTTTTCCGCAAAACGATATTTCTTCCTGTTTCTATATGGTAATCCAATTTATTCGCCGTTTGTTTAGGTAAAGTAGTCATAATTTCAAGGAGCAGATGATTTTGGTTGTATATAGTTGCCATGGGCCAGTGAGCATCAGGTGCTGCACCACCGACCCGCACTGGCCACCCTGGCCACACTGCTGCTCAGGTCGCAACACTACATATTACTTCAACTAGCGTATATCGCGTTTTCACTTCTTTTGACGCTTACAGCCACTACATTCATTTTTCCGCAAAATGATATTTTTTCCTGTTTCTATATGGTAATCCAATTTATTCGCCGTTTGTTTAGGAAAAGTAGTCATAATTTCAAGGAGCAGATGATTTTGGTTGTATATAGTTACCATGGGCCAGTGAGCATCATGTGCTGCACCACCGACCCGCACTGGCCACCCTGGCCACACTGCTGCTCAGGTCGCAACACTACAGATTAGTTCAACTAGCGTATATCGCGTTTTCACTGCTTTTGACGCTTACAGCCACTACATTCATTTTTCCGCAAAATTATATTTTTTCCTGTTTCTATATGGTAATCCAATTCATTCGCCATTTGTTCAGGTAAAGTAGTCATAATTTCAAGGAGCTGATGATTTTGGTTGTATATAGTTACCATGGGGCAGTGAGCATCAGGTGCTGCACCACCGACCCACCCTGGCCACACTGCTGCTCAGGTCGCAACACTACAGATTAATTCAACTAGCGTATATCGCGTTTTCACTGCTTTTGACGCTTACAGCCACTACATTCATTTTTCCGCAAAATGATATTTTTTCCTGTTTCTATATGGTAATCCAATTTATTCGCCGTTTGTTTAGGTAAAGTAGTCATAATTTCAAGGAGCAGATGATTTTGGTTGTACATAGTTACCATGGGCCAGTGAGCATCATGTGCTGAACCACCGACCCGCACTGGCCGCCCTGGCCACACTGCTGCTCAGGTCGCAAAACACTACAGATTAGTTCAACTAGCGTATATCGCGTTTGCACTGCTTTTGACTTTTGACGCTTACAGCCACTACATTCATTTTTCCGCAAAACGATATTTCTTCTGTTTCTATATGGTAATCCAATTTATTCGCCGTTTGTTTAGGTAAAGTAGTCATAATTTCAAGGAGCAGATGATTTTGGTTGTATATAGTTACCATGGGCCAGTCAGCATCAGTTGCTGCACCACCGACCCGCACTGGCCAACGTGGCCACATTGCTGCTCAGGTCGCAACACTACAGATTAGTTCAACTAGCGTATATCGCGTTTTCACTGCTTTTGACGCTTACAGCCACTACATTCATTTTTCCGCAAAATGATATTTTTTCCTGTTTCTATATGGTAATCCAATTTATTCGCCGTTTGTTTAGGTAAAGTAGTCATAATTTCAAGGAGCAGATGATTTTGGTTGTATATAGTTACCATGGGCCTGTGAGCATCATGTGCTGAACCACCGACCCGCACTGGCCGCCCTGGCCACACTGCTGCTCAGGTCGCAAAACACTACAGATTAGTTCAACTAGCGTATATCGCGTTTGCACTGCTTTTGACACTTACAGCCACTACATTCATTTTACGCAAAAAGATATTTTTTCCTGTTTCTATATGGTAATCCAATTTATTCGCCGTTTGTTTAGGTAAAGTAGTCATAATTTCAAGAGGTAGATGATTTTGGTTGAATATAGTTACCCTGGGCCAGTGAGCATCAGGTGCTGCACCACCGACCCGCACTGGCCACCCTGGCACACTGCTGCTCAGGTCGCAACACTACAGATTAGTTCAACTAGCGTATATCGCGTTTTCTCTGCTTTTGACGCTTACAGCCACTACATTCATTTTTCCGCAAAATGATATTTTTTCCTGTTTCTATATGGTAATCCAATTTATTCGCCGTTTGTTTAGGTAAAGTAGTCATAATTTCAAGGAGTAGATGATTTGGGTTGAATATAGTTACCATGGGCCAGTGAGCATCAGGTGCTACACCACCGACCCGCACTGGCCACCCTGGCCACACTGCTGCTCAGTTCTCAACACTACAGATTAGTTCAACAAGCGTATATCGCGTTTTCTCTGCTTTTGACGCTTACAGCCACTACATTCATTTTTCTGCAAAATGATATTTTTTCCTGTTTCTATATGGTAATCCAATTTATTCGCCGTTTGTTTAGGTAAAGTAATCATAATTTCAAGGAGCAGATGATTTTGGTTGTATATAGTTACCATGGGCCAGTGAGCATCATGGGCTGCACCACCGACCCGCACTGGCCACCCTGGCCACACTGCTGCTCAGGTCGAACCCTACAGATTAGTTCAACTAGCGTATATCGCGTTTTCGCTGCTTTTGACGCTTACAGCCACTACATTCATTTTTCGCAAAACGATATTTCTTCTTGTTTCTATATCCAATTTATCCAATTTATTCGCGTTTGTTTAGGTAAAGTAGTCATAATTTCAAGGAGCAGATGATTTTGGTTGTATATAGTTACCATGGGCCAGTGAGCATCAGGTGCTGTACCACCGACCCGCACTGGCCATTCTGGCCACACTGCTGCTCTGGTCGCAACACTACAGGTTAGTTCAACTAGCGTATAATGCGTTTTCACTGCTTTTTACGCTTACAGCCACTACATTCATTTTTCCGCAAAATGATATTTTTTCCTGTTTCTATATGTAATCCAATTTATTCGCCGTATGTTTAGGTAAAGTTGTCATAATTTCAAAGGAGCAGATGATTTTGGTTGTATATAGTTACCATGGGCCAGGGACCATCAGGTGCTTCACCACCGACCCGCACGGGCACCCTGGGCACACTGCTGCTCAGGTCGCACACTACAGTTTAGTTCAAATAGCGTATATCGCGTTTTCATTGCTTTTGACGCTTACAGCCACTACATTCATTTTTCCGCAAAATGATATTTTTTCCTGTTTCTATATGGTAATCCTATTTATTCGCTGTTTGTTTAGGTAAGTAGTCATAATTTCAAGGAGCAAATGATTTTGGTTGTATATAGTTACCATGGGCCAGTCAGCATCAGGTACTGCACCACCGACCCGCACTGGCCAACGTGGCCACACTGCTGCTCAGGTCGCAACACTACAGATTAGTTCAACTAGCGTATATCGCGTTTTCACTGCTTTTGACGCTTACAGCCACTACATTCATTTTTCCGCAAAATGATATTTTTTCTTGTTTCTATATGGTAATCCAATTTATTCGCCGTTTGTTTAGGTAAAGTAGTCATAATTTCAAGGAGCAGATGGTTTTGGTTGTATATAGTTACCATGGGTCAGTGAGCATCAGGTGCTGCACCACCGACCCGCTCTGGCCACCCTGGCCACACTGCTGCTCAGGTCGAACCCTACAGATTAGTTCAACTAGCGTATATCGCGTTTTCACTGCTTTTGACGCTTACAACCACTACATTCATTTTTCCGCAAAATGATATTTTTTCCTGTTTCTATATGGTAATCCAATTTATTCGCCGTTTGTTTAGGTAAAGTAGTCATAATTTCAAGGAGCAGATTATTTTGGTTGTATATAGTTACCATGGGCCAGTGAGCACCAGGTGCTGCACCACCGACCCGCACTGGCCACCCTGGCCACACTGCTGCTCAGGTCGCAACACTACAGATTAGTTCAACTAGCGTATATCGCGTTTTCACTGCTTTTGACGCTCACAGCCACTACATTCATTTTTCCGCAAAATGATATTTTTTCCTGTTTCTATATGGTTATCCAATTTATTCGCCGTTTGTTTAGGTAAAGTAGTCATAATTTTAAGGAGCAGATGATTTTGCTTGTATATAGTTACCAAGGGCCTGTGAGCATCAGGTGCTGCACCACCGACCCGCACTGGCCACCCTGGCCACACTGCTGCTCTGGACGCAACACTATAAATTAGTTCAACTAGCGTATATCGCGTTTTCTCTTCTTTTCACGCTTACAGCCACTACACTCATTTTTCCGCAAAATGTTTTTTTTTCCTGTTTCTATATGGTAATCCAATTTATTCGCCGTTTGTTTAGGTAAAGTAGTCATAATTTCAAGGAGCAGATGATTTTGGTTGTATATAGTTACCATGGGCCCGTCAGCATCAGGTGCTGCACCACCGACCCGCACTGGCCACCCTGGCCACACTGCTGCTCAGGTCGCAACACTACAGATTAGTTCAACTAGCGTATATCGCGTTATCACTGCTTTTGACGCTTACAGCCACTACATTCATTTTTCCGCAAAATGATATTTTTTCCTGTTTCTATATGGTAATCCAATTTATTCGCCGTTTGTTTAGGTAAAGTAGTCATAATTTCAAGGAGCAGATGATTTTGGTTGTACATAGTTACCAAGGGCCAGTGAGCATCAGGTGCTGAACCACCGACCCGCACTGGCCGCCCTGGCCACACTGCTGCTCAGGTCGCAAAACACTACAGATTAGTTCAACTAGCGTATATCGCGTTTTCACTGCTTTTGACGCTTACAGCCACTACATTCATATTACGCAAAAAGATATTTTTTCCTGTTTCTATATGGTAATCCAATTTATTCGCTGTTTGTTTAGGTAAAGTAGTCATAATTTCAAGGAGCAGATGATTTTGGTTGTATATAGTTACCATGGGCCAGTGAGCATCAGGTGCTGTACCACCGACCCGCACTGGCCACCCTGGCCACACTGCTGCTCTGGTCGCAACACTACAGGTTAGTTCAACTAGCGTATAATGCGTTTTCACTGCTTTTGACGCTTACAGCCACTACATTCATTTTTCCGCAAAATGATACTTTTTCCTGTTTCTATATGGTAATCCAATTTATTCGCCGTTTGTTTAGGTAAAGTAGTCATAATTTCAAGGAGCAGATGATTTTGGTTGTATATAGTTACCATGGGCCAGGGAGCATCAGGTGCTTCACCACCGACCCGCACTGGCCACCCTGGGCACACTGCTGCTCAGGTCGCAACACTACAGATTAGTTCAACTAGCGTATATCGCGTTTTCCCTGCTTTTGACGCTTACAGCCACTACATTCATTTTTCCGCAAAATGATATTTTTTCCTGTTTCTATATGGTTATCCAATTTATTCGCCGTTTGTTTAGGTAAAGTAGTCATATTTTCAAGGAGCAGATGATTTTGGTTGTATATAGTTACCATGGGCCAGTCAGCATCAGGTGCTGCACCACCGACCCGCACTGGCCACCCTGGCCACACTGCTGCTCAGGTCGCAACACTACAGATTAGTTCAACTAGCGTATATCGCGTTTTCACTGCTTTTGACGCTTACAGCCACTACATTCATTTTTCCGCAAAATGATATTTTTTCCTGTTTCTATATGGTAATCCAATTTATTCGCCGTTTGTTTAGGTGAAGTCGTCATAATTAAGAGGAGCAGATGATTTTGGTTGTATATAGTTACCATGGGCCAGTGAGCATCAGGGGCTGCACTACCGACCCGTACTGGCCACCCTGGCCACACTGCTGCTCAGGTCGCAACACTACAGATTAGTTCAACTAGCGTATATCGCGTTTTCTCTGCTTTTGACGCTTGCAGCCACTATACGCATTTTTCCGCAAAATGATATTTTTTCCTGTTTCTATATGGTAATCCAATTGGTTCGCCGTTTGTTCAGGTAAAGTAGTCATAATTTCAAGGAGCTGATGATTTTGCTTGTATATAGTTACCATGGGCCAGTGAGCATCATGTGCTGCACCACCGACCCGTACTCGCCACCCTGGTCACACTGCTGCTCAGGTCGCAACACTACAGATTAGTTCAACTAGCGTATATCGCGTTTTCTCTGCTTTTGACGCTTACAGCCACTACACTCATTTTCCGCAAAATGATATTTTTTCCTGTTTCTATATGGTAATCAAATTTATTCGCCGTTTGTTTAGGTAAAGTAGTCATAATTTCAAGGAGTAGATGATTTTGGTTGTATATAGTTACCATGGGCCAGTGAGCATCAGGTGCTGCACCACCGACCCGCACTGGCCACCCTGGCCACACTGCTGCTCAGGTCGCAACACTACAGATTAGTTCAACTAGCGTATGTGGAGTTTCACTGCTTTTGACGCTTACAGCCACTACATTCATTTTTCCGCAAAATGATTTTTTTTTTCCTGTTTCTATATGGTAATCCAATTTATTCGCCGTTTGTTTAGGTAAAGTAGTCATAATTTCAAGGAGCAGATGATTTTGGTTGTATATAGTTACCATGGGCCAGTGAGCATCAGGTGCTGCACCACCGACCCGCACTGGCCACCCTGACCACACTGCTGCTCAGGTCGCAACACTATAGATTAGTTCAACTAGCGTATATCGCGTTTTCTCTGCTTTTGACGCTTACAGCCGCTACACTCATTTTTCCGCAAAATGATATTTTTTCCTGTTTCTATATGGTAATCCAATTTATTCGCCATTTGTTTAGGTAAAGTAGTCATAATT
Source organism: Locusta migratoria (assembly GCA_026315105.1). Lineage (NCBI taxonomy): Eukaryota > Metazoa > Arthropoda > Insecta > Orthoptera > Acrididae > Locusta > Locusta migratoria. The sequence continues at coordinate 56,338 of JAOYRU010000317.1, forward strand.
TCAAGGAGTAGATGATTTTAGTTGTATATAGTTACCATGGGCCAGTGAGCATCAGGTGCTGCACCACCGACCCGCACTTGCCACCCTGGCCACACTGCTGCTCAGGTCGCAACACTACAGATTAATTCAACTAGCGTATATCGCGTTTTTTCTGCTTTTGACGCTTACAGCCACTACATTCATTTTTCCGCAAAATCATATTTTTTCCTGTTTCTATATGGTAATCCAATTTATTCGCCGTTTGTTTAGGTAAAGTAGTCATAATTTCAAGGAGCAGATGATTTTGGTTGTATATAGTTGCCATGGGCCAGTGAGCATCAGGTGCTGCACCACCGACCCGCACTGGCCACCCTGGCCACACTGCTGCTCAGGTCGCAACACTACAGATTAGTTCAACTAGCGTATATCGCGTTTTCACTGCTTTTGACGCTTACAGCCACTACATTCATTTTTCCGCAAAATTATATTTTTTCCTGTTTCTATATGGTAATCCAATTTATTCGCCGTTTGTTCAGGTAAAGTAGTCATAATTTCAAGGAGCTGATGATTTTGGTTGTATATATTTACCATGGGGCAGTGAGCATCAGGTACTGCACCACCGACCCGCACTGGCCACCCTGGCCACACTATTGCTCAGGTCGCAACACTACAGATTAGTTCAACTAGTGTATATCGCGTTTTCTCTGCTTTTGACGCTTACAGCCACTACACTCATTTTTCCGCAAAATGATATTTTTTCCTGTTTCTATATGGTAATCCAATTTATTCGCCGTTTGTTTAGGTAAAGTAGTCATAATTTCAAGGAGCAGATGATTCTGGTTGTATATAGTTACCATGGTTCAGGGAGCATCAGGTGCTTCACCACCGACCCGCACTGGCCACCCTGGCCACACTGCTGCTCAGGTCGCAACACTACAGATTAGTTTAACTAGCGTATATCGCTTTTTCACTGCTTTTTTCGCTTACAGCCACTACATTCATTTTTCCGCAAAATCATATTTTTTCCTGTTTCTATATGGTAATCCAATTTATTCGCCGTTTGTTTAGGTAAAGTAGTCATAATTTCAAGGAGCAGATGATTTTGGTTGTATATAGTTACCATGGGCCAGGGAGCATCAGGTGCCTCACCACCGACCCGCACTGGCCACCCTGGCCACACTGCTGCTCAGGTCGCAACACTACAGATTAGTACAACTAGCGTATATCGCGTTTTCACTGCTTTTGACGCTTACAGCTACTACATTCATTTTTCCGCAAAATGATATTTTTTCCTGTTTCTATATGGTAATCCAATTTATTCGCCGTTTGTTTAGGTAAAGTAGTCATAATTTCAAGGAGCAGATGATTTTGGTTGTATATAGTTACCATGGGCCAGTGAGCATCAGGTGCTGCACCACCGACCCGCACAAGCCACCCTGGCCACACTGCTGCTCAGGTCGCAACACTATAGATTAGTTCAACTAGCGTATATCGCGATTTCTCTGCTTTTGACGCTTACAGCCACTACATTCATTTTTCCGCAAAATGATATTTTTTCCTGTTTCCATATGGTAATCCAATTTATTCGCCGTTTCTTTAGGTAAAGTAGTCATAATTTCAAGGAAGAGATGAGTTTGGTTGTATATAGTTACCATGGCCCAGGGAGCATCAGGTGCCTCACCACCGACCCGCACTGGCCACACTGGCCACACTGCTGCTCAGGTCGCAACACTACAGATTAGTTCAACTAGCGTATATCGCTTTTTCACTGCTTTTTTCACTTACAGCCACTACATTCATTTTTCCGCAAAATCATATTTTTTCCTGTTTCTATATGGTAATCCAATTGATTCGCCGTTTGTTTAGGTAAAGTAGTCATAATTTCAAGGAGCAGATGATTTTGGTTGTATATAGTTACCATGGGCCAGTGAGCATCAGTTGCTGCACCACCGACCGGCACTGGCCATCCTGGCCACACTGCTGCTCAGGTCGCAAATCTACAGATTAGTTCAACTAGCGTATATCGCGTTTTCACAGCTTTTGACGCTTACAGCCACTACATTCATTTTTCCGCAAAATGATATTTTTTCCTGTTTCTATATGGTAATCCAATTTATTCGCCGTTGTTTAGGTAAAGTAGTCATAATTTCAAGGAGCAGATGATTTTGGTTGTATATAGTTACCATGGGCCAGTGAGCATCAGGTGCTGCACCACCGACCCGCACTGGCCACCGTGGCCACACTGCTGCTCAGGTCGCAACACTATAGATTGGTTCAATTAGCGTATATCGCGTTTTCTCTGCTTTTGACGCTTACAGCCACTACATTCATTTTTCCGCAAAATCATATTTTTTCCTGTTTCTATATGGTAATCCAATTTATTCGCCGTTTGTTTAGGTAAAGTAATCATAATTTCAAGGAGCAGATGATTTTGGTTGTATATAGTTACCATGGGCCAGTAAGCATCAGGTACTGCACCACCGACCCGCACAGGCCACCCTGGCCACACTGCCGCTCAGGTCGCAACACTATAGATTAGTTCAGCTAGCGTATATCGCGTGTTCTCTGCTTTTGACGCTTACAGCCACTACATTCATTTTTCCGCAAAATGATATTTTTTCCTGTTTCCATATGGTAATCCAATTTATTCGCCGTTTCTTTAGGTAAAGTAGTCATAATTTCAAGGAGCAGATGATTTTGATTGTATATAGTTACCATGGGCCAGTGAGCATCAGGTGCTGCACCACCGGCACGCACTGGCCACCCTGGCCATACTGCTGCTCAAGTCGCAACACTACAGATTAGTTCAACTAGCGTATATCGCGCTTTCACTGCTTTTGATGGTTACAGCCACTACATTCATTGTTCCGCAAAACGATATTTCTTCCTGTTTCTATATGGTAATCCAATTTATTCGCCGTTTGTTTAGGTAAAGTAGTCATAATTTCAAGGAGCAGATGATTTTGGTTGTATATAGTTACCATGGGCCAGGGAGCATCAGGTGCTTCACCACCGATCCGCACTGGCCACCCTGGCCACACTGCTGCTCAGGTCGCAACACTACAGATTAGTTCAACTAGCGTATATCGCGTTTTCACTGCTTTTGACGCTTACAACCACTACATTCATTTTTCCCAAAAAGATATTTTTTCCTGTTTCTATATGGTAATCCAATTTATTCGCCGTTTGTTTAGGTAAAGTATTCATAATTTCAAGGAGCAGATGATTTTGGTTGTATATAGTTACCATGGGCCAGTGAGCATCAGGTGCTGCACCACCGACCCGCACTGGCCACCCTGGCCACACTGCTGCTCAGGTCGCAACACTAGAGATTGGTTCAATTAGCGTATATCGCGTTTTTTCTGCTTTTGACGCTTACAGCCACTACATTCATTTTTCTGCAAAATGATATTTTTTCCTGTTTCTATATGGTAATCCAATTTATTCGCCGTTTGTTTAGGTAAAGTGGTCATAATTTCAAGAGCAGATGATTTTGGTTGTATATAGTTTCCATGGGCCAGTGAGCATCAGGTGCTGCACCACCGACCCGCACTGGCCACCCTGGCCACACTGCTGCTCAGGTCGCAACACTACAGATTAGTTCAACTAGCATATATCGCGTTTTCACTGCTTTTGACGCTTACAGCCACTACATTCATTTTTCCGCAAAATGATATTTTTTCCTGTTTCTATATGGTAATCCAATTTATTCGCCGTTTGTTTATTTAAAGTAGTCATAATTTCAAGGTGCAGATGATTTTGGTTGTATATAGTTACCATGGGCCAGTGAGCATCAGGTGCTGCACCACCGACCCGCACTGGCCACCCTAGCCACACTGCTGCTCAGGTCGCAACACTATGGATTAGTTCAACTAGCGTATATCGCGTTTTCACTGCTTTTTACGGTTACAGCCACTACATTCATTTTTCCGCAAAACGATATTTCTTCCTGTTTCTATATGGTAATCCAATTTATTCGCCGTTTGTTTAGGTAAAGTAGTCATAATTTCAAGGAGCAGATGATTTTGGTTGTATATAGTTACCGTGGGCCAGTGAGCATCAAGTGCTGCACCACCGACCCGCACTGGCCACCATGGCCACACTGCTGCTCAGGTCGATACACTACAGATTAGTTCAACTAGCGTATATCGCGTTTTCACTGCTTTTGACGCTTACAGCCACTACATTCATTTTTCCGCAAAAATATAATTTTTCCTGTTTCTATATGGTAATCCAATTTATTCGCCGTTTGTTCAGGTAAAGTAGTCATAATTTCAAGGTACAGATGATTTTGGTTGTATATAGTTACCAAGGACCAGTGAGCATCAGGTGCTGCACCACCGACCCGCACTGGCCACCCTGGCCACACTGCTGCTCAGGTCGCAACACTATGGAATACTTCAACTAGCGTATATCGCGTTTTCTCTGCTTTTGACGCTTACAGCCACTACATTCATTTTTCCGCAAAATGATATTTTTTCCTGTTTGTATATGGTAATCCAATTTATTCGCCGTTTGTTTAGGTAAAGTAGTCATAATTTCAAGAAGTAGATGATTTTGGATGTATATAGTTACCATGGGCCAGTGAGCATCAGGTGCTGCACCACCGACCCGCACTGGCCACCCTGGCCACACTGCTGCTCAGGTCGCAACACTAGAGATTAGTTCAATTAGCGTATATCGCGTTTTCTCTGCTTTTGACGCTTACAGCCACTACATTCATTTTTCCGCAAAACGATATTTCTTCCTGTTTCTATATGGTAATCCAATTTATTCGCCGTTTGTTTAGGTAAACTAGTCATAATTTCAAGGAGCAGAAGATTTTGGTTGTATATAGTTACCATGGGCCAGTGAGCATCAGGTGCTGCACCACCGGCCCGCACTGGCCACCCTGGCCACACTGCAGCTCACATCGCAACACTACAGATTAGTTCAACTAGCGTATATAGCGTTTTCACTGCTTTTGATGGATACATCGATTCGTTTTTTCGCAAAACGATATTTCTTCCTGTTTCTATATGGTAATCCAATTTATTCGCCGTTTGTTTAGGTAAAGTAGTCATAATTTCAAGGTCAGATGATTTTGGTTGTATATTGTTACCGTGGGCCAGTGAGCATCAAGTGCTGCACCACCGACCCGCACTGGCCACCATGGCAACACTGCTGCTCAGGTCGCAACACTACAGATTAGTTCAACTAGCGTATATCGCGTTTTCACTGCTTTTGACGCTTACAGCCACTACATTCATTTTTCCGCAAAATTATATTTTTTCCTGTTTCTATATGGTAATCCAATTTATTCGCCGTTTGTTCAGGTAAAGTAGTCATAATTTCAAGGAGTTGATGATTTTGGTTGTATATAGCTACCATGGGGCAGTGAGCATCAGGTGCTGCACCACCGACCCGCACTGGCCACCCTGGCCACACTGCTGCTCAGGTCGAACACTACAGATTAGTTCAACTAGCGTATATCGCGGTTTCACTGCTTTTGAGGCTTATAGCCACTACATTCATTTTTCCGCAAAATGATATTTTTTCCTGTTTCTATATGGTAATCAAATTTATTCGCCGTTTGTTTAGGTAAAGTAGTCATAATTTCAAGGAGCAGATGATTTTCGTTGTATATAGTTACCATGGGCCAGTGAGCATCAGGTGCTGCACCACCGACCCGCACTGGCCACCCTGGCCACACTGCTGCTCAGGTCGCAACACTATAGATTAGTTCAACTAGCGTATATCACGTTTTCTCTGCTTTTGACGCTTACAGCCACTACATTCATTTTTCCGCAAAATGATATTTTTTCCTGTTTCTATATGGTAATAAAATTTATTCGCCGTTTGTTTAGGTAAAGTAGCCATAATTTCAAGGAGCAGATGATTTTGGTTGTATATAGTTACCATGGGCCAGTGAGCATCAGGTGCTGCACCACCGACCCGCACTGGCCGCCCTGGCCACACTGCTGCTCAGGTCGCAAAACACTACAGATTAGTTCAACTAGCGTATATCGCGTTTTCACTGTCTTTGACGCTTACAGCCACTACATTCATTTTTCCGCAAAATGATATTTTTTCCTGTTTCTATATGGTAATCCAATTTATTCGCCGTTTTTTTTAGGTAAAGTAGTCATAATATCAAGGAGCAGATGATTTTGGTTGTATATAGTTACCATGGGAAAGTGAGCATCAGGTGCTGCACCACAGACCCGCACTGGCCACCCTGGCCACACTGCTGCTTAGGTCGCAACACTACAGATTAGTTCAACTAGCGTATATCGCGTTTTCACTACTTTTGACGCTTACAGCCACTACATTCATTTTTCCGCAAAATGATATTTTTTCCTGTTTCTATATGGTAATCCAATTTATTCGCCGTTTTTTAGGTAAAGTGATCATAATATAAAGGAGCAGATGATTTTGGTTGTATATAGTTACCATGGGCCAGTGAGCATCAGGTGCTGCACCACCGACCCGCACTGGCCACCCTGGCCACACTGCTGCTCAGGTCGCAACACTACAGATTAGTTCAACTAGCGTATATCGCGTTTTCACTGCTTTTGAGGCTTACAGCCACTACATTCATATTTCCGCAAAATGATATTTTTTCCTGTTTCTATATGGTAATCCAATTTATTCGCCGTTTGTTTAGGTAAAGTAGTCATAATTTCAAGGAGCAGATGATTTTGGTTGTATATAGTTACCATGGGCCAGTGAGCATCAGGTGATGCACAACCGACGCGCACTGGCCACCCTGGCCACACTGCTGCTCAGGTCGCAAGACTACAGATTAGTTCAACTAGCGTATATCGCGTTCTCACTGCTTTTGACGCTTACAGCCACTACATTCATTTTTCCGCAAAATGATACTTTTTCCTGTTTCTATATGGTAATCCAATTTATTCGCCGTTTGTTTAGGTAAAGTAGTCATAATTTCAAGGAGCAGATGATTTTGGTTGTATATAGTTACCATGGGCCAGTGAGCATCAGGTGCTGCACCACCGAGCCGCACTGGCCACCCTGGCCACACTGCTGCTCAGGTCGCAAGACTACAGATTAGTTCAACTAGCGTATATCGCGTTCTCACTGCTTTTGACGCTTACAGCCACTACATTCATTTTTCCGCAAAATGATAATTTTTCCTGTTTCTATATGGTAATCCAATTTATTCGCCGTTTGTTTAGGTAAAGTAGTCATAATTTCAAGGAGCAGATGATTTTGGTTGTATATAGTTACCATGGGCCAGTGAGCATCAGGTGCTGCACCACCGAGCCGCACTGGCCACTCTGGCCACACTGCTGCTCAGGTCGCAACACTATAGATTAGTTCAACTAGCGTATATCGCGTTTTCACTGCTTTTGACGCTTAAAGCCACTACATTCATTCTTCCGCAAAATGATATTTTTTCCTGTTTCTATATGGTAATCCAATTTATTCGCCGTTTGTTTAGGTAAAGTAGTCATAATTTCAAGGAGCAGATGATTTTGGTTGTATATAGTTACCATGGGCCAGTGAGCATCAGGTGCTGCACCACCGACCTGCAATGGCCACCCTGGCCACACTGCTGCTCAGGTCGCAACACTACAGATTACTTCAACTAGCGTATATTGCGTTTTCACTGCTTTTGACGCTTACAGCCACTACACTCATTTTTCCGCAAAATGATTTTTTTTCCTGTTTCTATATGGTAATCCAATTTATTCGCCGTTTGTTTAGGTAAAGTAGTCATAATTTCAAGGAGCAGATGATTTTGGTTGTATATAGTTACCATGGGCCAGTGAGCATCAGGTGCTGCCCCACCGAGCCGCACTGGCCACCCTGGCCACACTGCTGCTCAGGTCGCAACACTATAGATTAGTTCAACTAGCGTATATCGCGTTTTCTCTGCTTTTGACGCTTACAGCCACTACATTCATTTTTCCGCAAAATGATATTTTTTCCTGTTTCTATATGGTAATCCAATTTATTCGCCGTTTGTTTAGGTAAAGTAGGCATAATTTCAAGGAGCAGATGATTTTGGTTGTATATAGTTACCATGGGCCAGTGAGCATCAGGTGATGCACAACCGACCCGCACTGGCCACCCTGGCCACACTGCTGCTCAGGTCGCAACACTACAGATTAGTTCAACTAGTGTATATCGCGGTTTCACTGCTTTTGACGCTTACAGCCACTACATTCATTTTTCCGCAAAATGATATTTTTTCCTGTTTCTATATGGTAATCCAATTTATTCGCCGTTTGTTTAGGTAAAGTAGTCATAATTTCAAGGAGCAGATGATTTTGGTTGTATATAGTTACCATGGGCCAGTGAGCATCAGGTGCTGCACCACCGAGCCGCATTGGCCACCCTGGCCACACTGCTGCTCAGGTCGCAACACTATAGATTAGTTCAACTAGCGTATATCGCGATTTCTCTGCTTTTGACGCTTACAGCCACTACATTCATTTTTCCGCAAAATGATATTTTTTCCTGTTTCTATATGGTAATCCAATTTAATCGCCGTTTGTTTAGATAAAGTAGTCATAATTTCAAGGAGCAGATGATTTTGGTTGTATATAGTTACCATGGGCCAGTGAGCATCAGGTGCTGCACCACCGAACCGAACTGGCCGCCCTGGCCACACTGCTGCTCAGGTCGCAAAACACTACAGATTAGTTCAACTAGCGTATATCGCGTTTTCAATGCTTTTGACGCTTACAGCCACTACATTCATTTTTCCGCAAAATGATATTTTTTCCTGTTTCTATATGGTAATCCAATTTATTCGCCGTTTTTTTTAGGTAAAGTAGTCATAATATCAAGGAGCAGATGATTTTGGTTGTATATAGCTACCATGGGCCAGTGAGCATCAGGTGCTGCGCCACAGACCCGCACTGGCCACCCTGGCCACACTGCTGCTCAGGTCGCAACACTACAGATTAGTTCAACTAGCGTATATCGCGTTTTCACTGCTTTTGAGGCTTACAGCCACTACATTCATTTTTCCGCAAAATGATATTTTTTCCTGTTTCTATATGGTAATCCAATTTATTCGCCGTTTGTTTAGGTAAAGCAGTCATAATTTCAAGGAGCAGATGATTTTGGTTGTATATAGTTACCATGGGCCACTGAGCATCAGGTGCTGCACCACCGACCTGCACTGGCCACCCTGGCCACACTGCTGCTCATGTCGCAACACTACAGATTAGTTCAACTAGCGTATATCGCGTTATCACTGCTTTTGACGCTTACCGCCACTACATTCATTTTTCCGCAAAATGATATTTTTTTCTGTTTCTATATGGTATTCCAATTTATTCGCCGTTTGTTTAGGTAAAGTAGTCATAATTTCAAGGAGCAGATGATTTTGGTTGTATATAGTTACCATGGGCCAGTGAGCATCAGGTGCTGCACCACCGACCTGCACTGGCCACCCTGGCCACACTGCTGCTCATGTCGCAACACTACAGATTAGTTCAACTAGCGTATATCGCGTTTTCACTGCTTTTGACGCTTACCGCCACTACATTCATTTTTCCGCAAAATGATATTTTTTCCTGTTTCTATATGGTAATCCAATTTATTCACCGTTTGTTTAGGTAATGTAGTCATAATTTCAAGGACCAGATGATTTTGGTTGTATATAGTTACCATGGGCCAGTGAGCATCAGGTGATGCACCACCGACCCTCACTGGCCACCCTGGCCACACTGCTGCTCAGGTCGCAACACTACAGATTAGTTCAACTAGCGTATATCGCGGTTTCACTGCTTTTGACGCTTACAGCCACTACATTCATTTTTCCGCAAAATGATATTTTTTCCTGTTTCTATATGGTAATCCAATTGATTCGCCGTTTGTTTAGGTAAAGTAGTCATAATTTCAAGGAGCAGATGATTTTGGATGTATATAGTTACCATGGGCATCAGGTGCTGCACCACCGAGCCGCACTGGCCACCCTGGCCACACTGCTGCTCAGGTCGCAACACTATAGATTAGTTCAACTAGCGTATATAGCGTTTTCTCTGCATTTGACGCTTACAGCCACTACATTCATTTTTCCGCAAAATGATATTTTTTCCTGTTTCTATATGGTAATCCAATTTATTCGCCGTTTGTTTAGGTAAAGTAGTCATAATTTCAAGGAGCAGATGATTTTGGTTGTATATAGTTTCCATGGGCCAGTGAGCATCAGGTGCTGCACCACAGACCCGCACTTGCCGCCCTGGCCACACTGCTGCTCAGTTCGCAAAACACTACAGATTAGTTCAACTAGCGTATATCGCGTTTTCACTGCTTTTGACGCTTACAGCCACTACATTCATTTTTCCGCAAAATGATATTTTTTCCTGTTTCTATATGGTAATCCAATTTATTCGCCGTTTTTTTAGGTAAAGTAGTCATAATATCAAGGAGCAGATGATTTTGGTTGTATAAAGTTACCATGGGCCAGTGAGCATCAGGTGCTGCACCACAGACCCGCACTGGCCACCCTGGCCACACTGCTGCTCATGTCGCAACACTACAGATTAGTTCAACTAGCGTATATCGCGTTTTCACTGCTTTTGAGGCTTACAGCCACTACATTCATTTTTCCGCAAAATGATATTTTTTCCTGTTTCTATATGGTAATACAATTTATTCGCCGTTTGTTTAGGTAAAGTAGTCATAATTTCAAGGAGCAGATGATTTTGGTTGTATATAGTTACCATGGGCCAGTGAGCATCAGGAGCTGCACCACCGACCTGCACTGGCCACCCTGGCCACACTGCTGCTCAGGTCGCAACACTACAGATTAGTTCAACTAGCATATATCGCGTTTTCACTGCTTTTGACGCTTACAGCCACTACATTCATTTTTCCGCAAAATGATATTTTTTCCTGTTTCTATATGGTAATCCAATATATTCGCCGTTTGTTTTGGGAAAGTAGTCATAATTTCAAGGAGCAGATGATTTTGGTTATATATAGTTACCATGGGCCAGTGAGAATCAGGTGCTGCACCACCGGCCCGCACTGGCCACCCTGGCCACACTGCTGCTCAGGTCGAACCCTACAGATTAGTTCAACTGGCGGCGTTTTCACTGCTTTTGACGCTTACAGCCACTACATTCATTTTTCCGCAAAACGATATTTCTTCCTGTTTCTATATGGTAATCCAATTTATTCGCCGTTTGTTTAGGTAAAGTAGTCATAATTTCAAGGAGCAGATGATTTTCGTTGAAAATAATTACCATGGGCCAGTGAGCATCAGGTGATGAACCACCGACCCGCACTGGCCACCCTGGCCACACTGCTGCTCAGGTCGCAACACTACAGATTAGTTCAACTAGCGTATATCGCGGTTTCACTGCTTTTGACGCTTACAGCCACTACATTCATTTTTCCGCAAAATGATATTTTTTCCTGTTTCTCTATGGTAATCCAATTTATTCGCCGTTTTTTTTAGGTAAAGTAGTCATAATATCAAGGAGCAGATGATTTCGGTTGTATAAAGTTACCATGGGCCAGTGAGCATCAGGTGCTGCACCACAGACCCGCACTGGCCACCCTGGCCACACTGCTGCTCATGTCGCAACACTACAGATTAGTTCAACTAGCGTATATCGCGTTTTCACTGCTTTTGAGGCTTAAAGCCACTTACATTCATTTTTCCGCAAAATGATATTTTTTTTTGTTTCTATATGGTAATACAATTTATTCGCCGTTTGTTTAGGTAAAGTAGTCATAATTTCAAGGAGCAGATGATTTTGGTTGTATATAGTTACCATGGGCCAGTGAGCATCAGGTGCTGCACCACCGACCTGCACTGGCCACCCTGGCCACACTGCTGCTCAGGTCGCAACACTACAGATTAGTTCAACTAGCATATATCGCGTTTTCACTGCTTTTGACGCTTACAGCCACTACACTCATTTTTCCGCAAAATGATATTTTTTCCTGTTTCTATATGGTAATCCAATATATTCGCCGTTTGTTTAGGTAAAGTAGTCATAATTTCAAGGAGCAGATGATTTTGGTTATATATAGTTACCATGGGCCAGTGAGAATCAGGTGCTGCACCACCGGCCCGCACTGGCCACCCTGGCCACACTGCTGCTCAGGTCGAACCCTACAGATTAGTTCAACTGGCGGCGTTTTCACTGCTTTTGACGCTTACAGCCACTACATTCATTTTTCCGCAAAACGATATTTCTTCCTGTTTCTATATGGTAATCCAATTTATTCGCCGTTTGTTTAGGTAAAGTAGTCATAATTTCAAGGAGCAGATGATTTTGGTTGTATATAGTTACCATGGGCCAGTGAGCATCAGGTGCTGCACCACCGAGCCGCACTGGCCACCCTGGCCACACTGCTGCTCAGGTCGCAACACTATAGATTAGTTCAACTAGCGTATATCGCGATTTCTCTGCTTTTGACGCTTACAGCCACTACATTCATTTTTCCGCAAAATGATATTTTTTCCTGTTTCTATATGGTAATCCAATTTATTCGCCGTTTGTTTAGATAAAGTAGTCATAATTTCAAGGAGCAGATGATTTTGGTTGTATATAGTTACCATGGGCCAGTGAGCATCAGGTGCTGCACCACCGAACCGAACTGGCCGCCCTGGCCACACTGCTGCTCAGGTCGCAAAACACTACAGATTAGTTCAACTAGCGTATATCGCGTTTTCAATGCTTTTGACGCTTACAGCCACTACATTCATTTTTCCGCAAAATGATATTTTTTCCTGTTTCTATATGGTAATCCAATTTATTCGCCGTTTTTTTAGGTAAAGTAGTCATAATATCAAGGAGCAGATGATTTTGGTTGTATATAGCTACCATGGGCCAGTGAGCATCAGGTGCTGCGCCACAGACCCGCACTGGCCACCCTGGCCACACTGCTGCTCAGGTCGCAACACTACAGATTAGTTCAACTAGCGTATATCGCGTTTTCACTGCTTTTGAGGCTTACAGCCACTACATTCATTTTTCCGCAAAATGATATTTTTTCCTGTTTCTATATGGTAATCCAATTTATTCGCCGTTTGTTTAGGTAAAGTAGTCATAATTTCAAGGAGGAGATGATTTTGGTTGTATATAGTTACCATGGGCCAGTGAGCATCAGGTGCTGCACCACCGAGCCGCACTGGCCACCCTGGCCACACTGCTGCTCAGGTCGCAACACTATAGATTAGTTCAACTAGCGTATATCGCGTTTTCTCTGCTTTTGACGCTTACAGCCACTACATTCATTTCTCCGCAAAATGATATTTTTTCCTGTTTCTATATGGTAATCCAATTTATTCGCCGTTTGTTTAGGTAAAGTAGTCATAATTTCAAGGAGCAGATGATTTTGGTTGTATATAGTTTCCATGGGCCAGTGAGCATCAGGTGCTGCACCACAGACCCGCACTTGCCGCCCTGGCCACACTGCTGCTCAGTTCGCAAAACACTACAGATTAGTTCAACTAGCGTATATCGCGTTTTCACTGCTTTTGACGCTTACAGCCACTACATTCATTTTTCCGCAAAATGATATTTTTTCCTGTTTCTATATGGTAATCCAATTTATTCGCCGTTTTTTTTAGGTAAAGTAGTCATAATATCAAGGAGCAGATGATTTTGGTTGTATAAAGTTACCATGGGCCAGTGAGCATCAGGTGCTGCACCACAGAACCGCACTGGCCACCATGGCCACACTGCTGCTCATGTCGCAACACTACAGATTAGTTCAACTAGCGTATATCGCGTTTTCACTGCTTTTGAGGCTTACAGCCACTACATTCATTTTTCCGCAAAATGATATTTTTTCCTTTTTCTATATGGTAATACAATTTATTCGCCGTTTGTTTAGGTAAAGTAGTCATAATTTCAAGGAGCAGATGATTTTGGATGTATATAGTTACCATGGGCCAGTGAGCATCAGGTGCTGCACCACCGACCTGCACTGGCCACCCTGGCCACACTGCTGCTCAGGTCGCAACACTACAGATTAGTTCAACTAGCATATATCGCGTTTTCACTGCTTTTGACGCTTACAGCCACTACATTCATTTTTCCGCAAAATGATATTTTTTCCTGTTTCTATATGGTAATCCAATATATTCGCCGTTTGTTTAGGTAAAGTAGTCATAATTTCAAGGAGCAGATGATTTTGGTTATATATAGTTACCATGGGCCAGTGAGAATCAGGTGCTGCACCACCGGCCCGCACTGGCCACCCTGGCCACACTGCTGCTCAGGTAGAACCCTACAGATTAGTTCAACTGGCGGCGTTTTCACTGCTTTTGACGCTTACAGCCACTACATTCATTTTTCCGCAAAACGATATTTCTTCCTGTTTCTATATGGTAATCCAATTTATTCGCCGTTTGTTTAGGTAAAGTAGTCATAATTTCAAGGAGCAGATGATTTTGGTTGAAAATAGTTACCATGGGCCAGTGAGCATCAGGTGATGAACCACCGACCCGCACTGGCCACCCTGGCCACACTGCTGCTCAGGTCGCAACACTACAGATTAGTTCAACTAGCGTATATCGCGGTTTCACTGCTTTTGACGCTTACAGCCACTACATTCATTTTTCCGAAAAATTATATTTTTTACCGTTTCTATATGGTAATCCAATTTATTCGCCGTTTGTTTAGGTAAAGTAATCATAATTTCAAGGAGCAGATGATTTTGGTTGTATATAGTTTCCATAGGCCAGTGAGCATCAGGTGCTGCACCACCGAACCGCACTGGCCACCCTGGCCACACTGCTGCTCAGGTCGCAACACTACAGATTAGTTCAACTAGCGTATATCGCGGTTTCACTGCTTTTGACGCTTACAGCCACTACATTCATTTTTCCGCAAAATGATATTTTTTCCTGTTTGTATATGGTAATCCAATTTATTCGCCGATTGTTTAGGTAAAGTAGTCATAATTTCAAGAAGTAGATGATGTTGGTTGTATATAGTTACCATGGGCCAGAGAGCATCAGGTGCTGCAGCACCGACCCGCACTGGCCACCCTGGCCACACTGCTGCTCAGGTCGCAACACTAGAGATTAGTTCAATTAGCGTATAGCGCGTTTTCACTGCTTTTGACGCTTACAACCACTACATTCATTTTTCCGCAAAATGATATTTTTTCCTGTTTCTATATGGTAATCCAATTTATTCGCCGTTTTTTTAGGTAAAGTAGTCATAATATCAAGGAGCAGATGATTTTGGTTGTATAATGTTACCATGGGCCAGTGAGCATCAGGTGCTGCACCACAGACCCGCACTGGCCACCCTGGCCACACTGCTGCTCATGTCGCAACACTACAGATTAGTTCAACTAGCGTATATCGCGTTTTCACTGCTTTTGAGGCTTACAGCCACGACATTCATTTTTCCGCCAAATGATATTTTTTCCTGTTTCTATATGGTAATACAATTTATTCGCCGTTTGTTTAGGTAAAGAAGTCATAATTTCAAGGAGCAGATGATTTTGGTTGTATATAGTTACCATGGGCCAGTGAGCATCAGGTGCTGCACCACCGACCTGCACTGGCCACCCTGGCCACACTGCTGCTCAGGTCGCAACACTACAGATTAGTTCAACTAGCGTATATCGCGGTTTCACTGCTTTTGACGCTTACAGCCACTACATTCATTTTTCCGCAAAATGATATTTTTTCCTGTTTCTATATGGTAATCCAATTTATTCGCCGTTTTTTTAGGTAAAGTAGTCATAATATCAAGGAGCAGATGATTTTGGTTGTATAAAGTTACCATGGGCCAGTGAGCATCAGGTGCTGCACCACAGACCCGCACTGGCCACCCTGGCCACACTGCTGCTCATGTCGCAACACTACAGATTAGTTCAACTAGCGTATATCGCGTTTTCACTGCTTTTGAGGCTTACAGCCACTACATTCATTTTTCCGCAAAATGATATTTTTTCCTGTTTCTATATGGTAATACAATTTATTCGCCGTTTGTTTAGGTAAAGTAGTCATAATTTCAAGGAGCAGATGATTTTGGTTGTATATAGTTACCATGGGCCAGTGAGCATCAGGTG